>CAJNDT010001627.1:0-47414 GCA_905221615.1 Symbiodinium sp. CCMP2592 | reverse complement strand
GTCGTGGTGGGTCCTGGCTAGGTCATCCTGGACTCCAAGCTGTTCGGAGCTTGAAGCCTGGGAGCCTGAACCTTGGACCACTGGCACGACTTGGAGATTTGGCGATGCGGATCCTGAAAATGTGGATCCTGACGCCTGGCTGGGTTGGGAGCCTTGGGAATCTTGGATGGCTTGGACCTGGAGATTGGAATTTGTTCTCCTGGTCACCAACCAAGCTTCCACAAAAGCAGTGTTCCAAGCCAGGGCTGGAAGCCCGGTGGCCTCGACTGCATAAGCCAGTATGCATGAGTGAAAAACACATCGACCCTCCAGCTGCATGAGCCTGCAAGTAAAGTTTCAAGGGCTGGACAGCCCTTTTCGGCGGCAAATGCTCCCAAGCGAGATCGATCTTCGGCCGCTGCATCTCCCAAGCTCAAGAAGCAGCTTTAGGAGTTACTTAGTCAGGCAGCCAAGGAGCTGCCAAGTCAAGCCGGTCCAAGCCATGGCCGGCCAGCAGCCTCGAGGGCGGCCAGGAGGACCCATCCCCCAGATGGGAAAGGGCCCCCAGCGAAACATTCAGCCAGGCGGCACCGGACACTTGCACGCACGTAACAAAGTTTTGCGTTTGTTTTAAGGATTTAACGAAACCGTTGATGTCTATGTTTGAAAGCACTCAGACTCAAGCACCTGGCGAGAGAACTGGAGGGCGCTTTACAACCAGTACAAGGACGAGGCCGGCCTTGGAGTAACAAGCAAAAGTTTATACATATATATATATATCTAACAATATAAATAAAAAAAATGTACATATATATTTGATTTTTATATGTTTGTGTCCCTTGTTGCGGTCCCTATCTAAGCCCCCATCCCCTAAAACTATATACTTAATGAAAACCCCTGCGGCCAGGGCGAGACCTTCGGCCACTGGCAAAACGATGTGGTGCAACACCTTAGCCTCAAGTTCAATACCCATATGCCCCAGGACCAGTCGATCAGGTTGTTCATTAACCGGGTATTTGAGCAATCAGGAACAATCGACTCGATCGACGAATGGCTGGAGGTACAGTTGGATGAAATGAGCATGAGCAGGAGCAGCCAGGAGCCCCAGGATCCCCGCTCATCCAGGAGCCAGCAATCTCAGGAGCTCCACATTAATTGGACCTCCTGGGCAGGATGAGCAGGGTCAGCGGCCCTGGAAGCAGCCACAGCCACTGCCTGCACCTCCCAAGGGCCTCCAGCTCCAGGGCAAGACGTCGCCACCTCCCAAGCAGCCGCCGCCGAAAGCACCTGCCGAGGAGCAGCTTGACTGAATTTACTTGACCTTTTAATCTTCAAAACCTTTAGCTGTCTTCAAGCCGTCAAGGGCTGGAAGCCTATTGAAGCCGTCAAGGGCTGGAAGCCCTATTGAAGCCGTCAAGGGCTGGAAGCCCTATTGAAGCCGTCAAGGGCTGGAAGCCCTATTGAAGCCGTCAAGAGCTGGAAGCCCTATTGAAGCCGTCAAGAGCTGGAAGCCCTATTGAAGCTGTCAGGGGCTGGAAGCCCTATTGAAGCTGTCAGGGGCTGGAAGCCCTTTTCAAACCGAAGCTGGAAGCACCCACAAGTAGCAGTGGAAGCACCCAAAATTAGCCCTTAAGTTTGAGTCATGATCTCAGGCCCGCTCCGCCCGCTCCCCCGGCGACCTCAGTCCCAGCCACCACAGCAGAAGGCGACCTTCCAGGCTTGAATTATCCAAAGTCATGTATAAGCCACATGTAAAACGATTTTTGAAAACCCGTAAGCTTTCTTTGAAATCTCGGCAGCCTGCAGGAGGTCAAGCTGAGACGGAGGATCCCGCTGCCCTCGAGTTCTTGGAAGCCGAACTTGCCAAGCTCCAGGAGACCAGGCTCGAGGTGGCCCACGAGATCTACAGGCGCAACCGCCAGGTCGGATCTTTAAAACATAATTATCATCTACTCTTTAAGCAAAGATTTTATTGTAAAAAAACCTATTATACTGTTTCCTTCTATTCTGAATTCTAGGAATATACGATTTCCAAGGCCCAGCTCCAGGACGAGCAGGAAAACGAAAGGCAGGCCACAGAGACGGAATTCCAAGAATTCCAAGAGTCAATGGAAGAAGTCAAGGCGAACTCTGATGCCGAATGGGAGGAAAAAATGATAAAGGAGGGGGAGGAGAGGAGGGCCAAGAGGTCGAAGACGAGGAGTGACGACCTAAGCAGAACGCTGGTCGTCAAGCGCCAAGACCTCGACAGAGAGCTCTCCAAGCTCCAGGAAGCACACATCTCCAGGTACGACCGGGACGTGAGGGACCAGTTGTCCAGGTTGAAGTTGGAAGTCTTCAAGTCCAAGGACCAGGACTTCACGACCAGGCTGGAGATGGAGACCGCACTGAAGACTTGCTGGAAGCTATGGAAGCTCAGGTCTCAAGTCGGTCTTCCCAAGTCCGACCGGTCCCAAGTTCCCCAGAGCCATGATCTTTTGGGTCTTGGCCAGGACCAAGCCCCGCCCCAGGAGCTTCCCCAGTTTGGCAGGCAGCCACCAGGAGCCCGCCAGCCACCGCCCGGACCAGACCACGGAGCAGCCCCCAGGCCCAGCAGACGGTACTGACAACACCGGCCAAGGGGATGGCCAAGGGGATGGCCAAGAGGATGGCCAAGGGGATGGCCAAGGGGATGGCCAAGCGGATGGCCAGAACCAGCAGGGGTGGACCAACTCCGGGAACCAAAGTGGCAACCAAGGCGGCTACCAAGGCGGCAACCAGGGCGGCAGTTGGAGCTACAACACGGGCAACTACTACCGCACCCAAGGCCAAGGCTCCTCCTCCCACGGCTACCAGCAACAGCAGCAACACCAATCGTGGGGCAATGAGCCAGGAGAAGCCCTTGGCAAAATTCCCGCCTGGCTTCCGCCCTGGATCAATTCCACAGGCAAGCAAACCCAACACCCTAGACCCTAAGCTCAAACTACAAATTAAAGCCCACATGTTTTGTTCATCCCTTTTCAGGTGGCGACTACGTGGGCGACGCCGAACCAGAGTTCATCCACGCATTCGGCTGGGACTGCTTCGCCAAGTGCCGAAGCTGAGTCTTGTTTTCTATTGGAATCGCTTTCATTGCGATCGTTAGACCCCATTCTTACGTCCAAGGGCTGGAAAGCCCTAGCTAATTATTTGATCTGCAACTCAGGCGCCAGGTGCTCGTATGTGGGCCAGCGGAGTGTTTTGAGGTGCGCCACGTGCAGAGGCTGCATGTTCAGGGACTGCTACGACTACAGAGAGGACAGTGCTGTCAAGGACCTCTTCAGGAAGTTGTGGCCATCTGAGCCTTGGAGGACCAGATGATCTTTAATCCACACTCCAGGTTCCAGGTTTGCCCAAGCTGTCTGAAGCAGCTTCTTTTTCAAGCACCTTTTCTTTGAGTCCAAGCCACGTACGGCAGAGGACCAACTGTCAGTGTAGGGCAATGTTTTGCAGATCCCAAGCTTGTAAGCGAGTAAATGCCAATTCCACCAACAACATGAAGTACTCATTTATGTTTGTGTTTCATCAAGCCAAAAAAAACTCGTATACTCAAGCATATGCAAGCTTATCAGGGATCCAAGTCTCGTACATTAACCCGCTAGCCAAGGAGGTTCCAAAATGGGTCACAAAGCGGATCATCGAGACCCCAGGCAGCCAACACGACCTCGAGAACCCAGTCGTCCACACTACAGCCCTTCAAGAGAACCCGATCGTCGACACTCCAGCCCTCCAAGAAAACCTTGTGAGTCTTCAGGAGGCCCCTCCACGACATGTGGGGGCTCCGTTGTGGGTACCAGCAGGGCCCTCAAGCACCAACGTAGGGGTTCTTCTCATGGACACCAGGGGCTGGAGTCCTGCTGATATCGCACTGTACAGTGGTATTGCATCGGTAGTTAAGCATTCCCTACCTATAATCAAGGAGTGTTTGGAAATTCTTGTCAGGTCCCAAGCAAACATCTCCATAAGGGAGAGAAAAGAAGCGGGACATTATACTGAAGCCCACGATGTATACCACAACAAAGAGCAGGAACTAAGTGGTGGGAACTTCCTTTTAAGCTTGGCGGCTGTGCTTTTGGAACCTTCACTTTCTTCAGGCTGGTCAAATGCCGACAAGTTCGGTAAAAGACTTGAAACTAGGACTCCAAAAACTTAGCCTTCTCCTTGAAGGCCTCTGCCAAAGAGCCGCCCTCGGCGAGCTTCTTCTTCATCTTGGCAACCTGAAGCTTGGTCTTATCCCGACCATGCTTCCTGCACACGATCTGGAAAAGCTGCCTAGAGCCGTCGACTCTCAATGCGACACTGTCGTGGTAGTGCATGATCTGCAGCTTGCCCCTTTCAGCCTCCGTCAACTCGGGCTTGTCCTTGTCCTTGGGGGCCTGATGATGGAGAAAACATTCAGGGCTTCACTTAAATACATCTTCCTAGATAGAAATATATGCTTACGAACAACAAAAATATTTTTCTAATGTTAAGATTAGAGGCCGGCTTCTTCTTCGGCTTGTCACTGTCCTTTTTCACAGGCTTAGCGGCTGCAGCTTGCTTCTTCAAAACCTCGCCCTCCCAAGACTTCCTGATTCGAGCCTTGCTGCCTGGCACGGGACTGCCTTCGGCTTCCTGGCTCAAACTCGTCTTGGCGGTCTTGGGAGTGTCTGGAAGCTCCAGATCCCTGGTCCGAATCTTTCGAAGCGGACTGCTCGCAGGAGCTTTGGCGGCTTGGTCGCAGGGTTTGGCGTCCCTGTGCTCGGCCGCTTGGTGTTGTGGGTCTCCGCCTGCTGGAGCTTGGCTGGTGAGGCCGACACTTCTGGAAGAAGCAGCGCCCTGAGTTCCTCGAGATCCTTGATCTCGAACTGGGTCGCCTTGCTGCAAGCCTCCTTGAACCTGGTGTCGTTGCACAAGCGGCGAGCATGAGCCATGACGATCAGCAGCATCTCGGCCGTTTCCCCAGCCCAAGCAGTTTGCTTGCTCAGCGGGGCCTGCTGGATGAGGTCCGGGTAGTCTTTGCTGACCTTGGCCAAGCACTCCTTCAAGTCCTTGTACTTGAAAGCCAAGCCGCTCTCCACCTCCTAGAGTTTCTTGAGCAAAACCGTCGCCTTTGAAAGCCCTTTGGCCTGGACAGCACTCGTCTTGGTTAGGTTGCCGTAGGGGTCGAAGTTGAAGGCGGCCTGGACACCTAGGAGCTTGACGTATTTCTTGAACACGTCCAGCAAGTGCTCCTGGTCCACCTCCGGCTTGGCGAAGTTGCGTTCGCCGCCGCGGCCAGCAGCTGCGGGGCTGCCCATGGCTCTAAGAACCTGAGGACTTGCCTGGCGGCCTGCAGCACGTAAACCCGACAGACCTGCCTGGAGCTTGAAGCCCAGGACCTGGCTAGGCCTGCCTGGCTTTGAAGCCAGGGCCTGAAGCTTGAAGCATGCAGCGTACTATGAAAAAAAACTTCAGCTCAGGTCCTCTTCTCGCCAAGTCAATTTTGCACGTCAAGCAGGGCTTGATCGATCTCGGCTTGAATTATACCCTGGCAGTAGCCTGCCCTGGATTAGCACTTGAATTAAGCCGCTTCTAACAAAAACGCCCCCTTGAATTTTTGAACCTGGGACGGCGCGGAAGCGGCAGAATCTCTGCCGCCTCCACACTTTCCTATGTTCTCAAAACTTGAGGCTTGTCCTGGAGCTCACCCCCCAGCCGCCTGGCACTGGTCAGATCCTGGGACCTGGCGCACGGGCGGCTCACATGCCTGGGTTTGCTTGGAGAGCGATCAATGAAGCATCGTTGAGCAACAAGCGGATGTACCCGTGCTCCTTTATCTTCATGTGCTTCGTCGCCTCCGGCCAGCGCTCGGGGTCGATGTCCATATCATTCTCGATCTTGTACATGAGGTACTCCAAAAAGTTCAGGAAGCCCACGTCCTTGTCGACATCCCTTAGCTCTATATAAGTAAAAAATTAAATACATAGTCTATATACGGCATATGTATAAGTATATATATGTATATATATATATATATATATATATATATGTATATGTATATGTGTTCATGCCAAGAATCTCCAGCTGGTCTAGGTAACCTCTCCGCCACATCACGACCAAGGACCTCGCGACTTTGCCTGGAACCTTGGCGTGAAGCAGCTTGGCATAGGCCTGGACGACAATTTCATCATCGCCCTGCATCTTGACCTAGCCCAACGTTCCTGGCAGCTTGGCTTGAAGACGGCTGCCATGCACGAGATTTGAAGCATGATTCCCCCCCTTCTTCCTTCTTAGGGCCGTCCGGCCCCTGGAAGCTTTGGTTGCAAGACGGCTGCCATGCACGAACCTGCCAAAAATGATTCCCCCGCCTTCTCCCTTCGTGGGGCCGTCCGGCCCACATCCCATCTCTTTCTTCTGTCTGTCTCCTCCATCTTTCTGTCTCTCTGTCTCTCTGTCTCTCTGTCTCTCTCTCTCTCTCTCTCTCTCTCTCTCTCTCTCTCTCTCTCTCTCTCTCTCTCTCTCTCTCTCTCTCTCTCTCTCTCTCTCTCTCTCTCTCTCTCTCTCTCTCTCTCTCTCTCTCTCTCTCTCTCTCTCTCTCTCTCTCTTTGGTTAGCAAACTGGGGCCGCCCGGGCCGTCGTTTCAGCAAGCTGAAATCAATAGAAACATCCACCTCAAAATCAATAGAAAATCTCCATAAAATCAATAGAAATTTTCCATAAAATCAATAGAAATTTTCCATAAAATCAATATAAATTTTCCATAAAATCAATAGAAAGACCACGATTAAAATCAATAGAAGTCAACACTCAAAATCAATAGAAACACGTACCAACAAAAGTTCCAAACGATTGAAATTTCCTCAAATTCAATAGAAGTTTCGTGTGCCTCCAAAATCAAGCGGCCGATTGAAAAAAATCAAGCGGGCGTCCTCTGGGAACCCGGGCACAGACCCGCGGGCATCGACAGTTGCTGCCTCCGCCGGCCCGGGCACAGCCCCGGAGGGTGACGTTTCACTCATGGAGACGGACGGAGATGAGCGCGATGCAGCACACATGGCCGTCTGCAGTGGGGAGTGGGTAGGACAAGCCAGCCAGGTTTCGTTCCCAAGTCCCGATCCTTTAGAAGACCTTCCCCACGGTAGCAGCGCAGCCTCTGGGCCCTCAACCGCTAGCTTAAAGAAGCTTAGCAAGTCCCAGTCGAAGCACCTCATTTCAAGCCTTACCGAAATGGTATCTGGGGATGCAGTGCTTAAGGCAATTGTGTATAACGCTGCCATGCACGAAGCTGATCACTTGATAAGACTGACCGAACCCTCGGCACAGGTCCTCGCGAGCGTGATCAGCGAGAGGCAGAAAGGGCCACCGGGCCTCGTGGTTCTCACTGTGTATGCAGAAATACTATACCGCTCTCCTACGAACGGCGCGACCATGTGCACGTCCTTTGGGCGAAACTTAAGAACCTTGTTCTTAGTACCATGGACGGTGCCATGCATTGTCGCGTTCTGAACACGCACGGGAGTTGTACCCGTGGCTTCTTCCACCCATAGACCGCCTCCACGATACTCTCCCACACCTATAGTGTAGTTAAACGAGCCAGGAGTGTTCGCTAGGTCTCTATGGGCCTCTGCGCCTCTGTTGGTAAGCTGAACGCTACTCCACTGTGGATTGTGGTGTCCGGCTTGCGTACTGTGATGCAAGAGATAGTGGTTGAGATACATAGCGAACGACGGCCTTTCACGCGTCGGTCCGGAGACACCAACAAGACCACCGTGTCGGTATACACCCACCGCGAGGGCTATGCTCCCGGGATCTCCATCATCCAGGAGCGGGCGCGTGTATGCCTCGCGTCGATCGCGGTCAAAAGCGCGGAGGAGGGCCAGACACTCATCTGAGGAAAACCCCTGAGCATCTATCAGGCCTCTTGCCATGATCTCTACCTGATCGAGCTCTTCCGCAACTAGTGCGTCATCACGGCCTCCTACTGGTGATCGCGACCGAGCGGTTTCGCCCGTCTTATCTTTGGCGCGAAACCTCGCGGGAGTAGATGGTGCTGGCATCGGTGTGCCGGGCATCACCGCCGGCGTCGATGGTGCTGGCATAGGCACATCAGACGCGACCGCCGGTGTAAGCGGGGCAGCTACGGCCACTGGGCGTGGTGTCGCCGGTGCTGTGACCGGGTCCGCTGCACGTTCATCCTGGAACCTTTGTTCCGGCCCATGTACAATGGCTTCCGGAAGCACTGGTTCGCCTGCCAAAACGCGATGCGCTGCAACTTCGACTTCATCAGCGGGGCGCATCTTCCTAGCGTTCACTAGTACAGGGATATTCTCGTGTAATACCCAGTACGCATTCTCTGCCTCGCGTCCTATGACGCGGCTAACCGTGGACCATACGACGCCTGGGCTGCCAGGGACGTTGTCTCGACGGTAGATAACTAAATCACCGACCTTATAGTCGGTGTCTAGAGGGGCTGCATTACGCTGTAACGCCTTAGCCACTTTGCGAGAGGTCTCTAAATGAACAAAAGCCTTTTTGGCTTCCTGCCGTGCTCTGTGCCGAACGTAGTATACGCTCGTCTCGTCATACTTGGTGAACAATGTACCACTTTCGGATTCATCTAGCACGGAACCTGGCGTTCGAGGCTGCTTTCCCAACACATGTTGTGCTGGGCTAAACCCTTGGTGTCTACTAAGTTCGTTCTTAGTAGTAACACTCTCGGTAACGACCGCCTCCATCTCCTCGATATTCGAGGGCTGAGCCTCCTGCGCGACCTTTCTAATGATGGCTTTGGCAAGACCACCATGGCGCTCGACCTTTCCGATGGTCTGCGGGCTCTCGAGAGGGGCATTCTTATGGATTATACCATGCTGTGCCAGGTACTCTGAAAATTCTCCTCTGAAATGCGTCCCTCTGTCAGTTGTTATGACTTTGGGATGTCCAGCCCAGCTGATCCACCTGTCGATCAGGCATTTCACACACTGGCGGGCACTTGGGTTGCCCCCTCCAGATTTCACAAGCACAATCTGCTGGAAGCTGGTCCCCATGTCGACTATATTGACAGCAGTATAGCGATTTCCGAAGAAGTCCTTGACTTCGAGCGCATCCATACCTATCGTATGATTGAATTCCTTTGGAAACACGCTATCCCCAGCGACTGGGTGATGCCTGGGCACTGGAGCTGTGTCCAGGCAGACCTTACACTTGTAAAGTCCGGCAGCGGCGATGAAATCTTTGCTCGCCCGGGCCTGCTTCAGAACCTGTGTCAGGACTGCGTTTGGCAGATGGCCAAACGATCGGTGCAGGCGCCTTATAGCTACCCGGACTCGTTGCGGTAACGATCTCCACGCCGCTCGGCGCTCCGCCTCTGTGTTCGGAGTTCCTGGAAACGGAAATTGTTCCAGAATGAGGCGTTCTCTTTCCTCGGGCGTCAGTGCGCCACCGGCATTGTCCATTTCATCATGGACACCTCGCTGAGGCATCTCAGCGTCGGGCACCAGCTCTGCTTCGCTGATGTCCTCAGGATCTGTGTCCTGGGCGTCGCCGACAAAGCAAGTTCGACTAAATGCGTTGATGTAGTACTCCTCTGAAATGGTACGACAAAGGTTCCAAAAGTCAGTACTATCCGTATCAACGTAGCTACGGGGATACCCGTAAGACTCTGTCCACGCTTGGAATGTATCCAAGGCTTTCTCAATCTCCGGGCCTATACCTGAAATATGCATATCTCCCCTCAAGGTAACAGTGTCCTCAAGCATTGGATAGCCGTTCGGCGTGACTAATATGATCGGAATGTTGAGGGTGCCGGCTACACACTCAAGCTCCAAACACAACTCCTCGGTGGAAGTCTCAAATCTGGCTGATCTTGGCAAGCTGTCTAAAGATGACATACAGCTTTTGTCGGATCTTGGCTATCCCATATACAAGGATACGCCGGAGTCTTTTGGTAGAAAGAGCGATGGGATCTACACCATGGGTCATTCGGATCTACCCATCGAAACGTTTATGGAACGCATTCATGAATACGGGATCAAGGAAATCGTTGACTGTAGGAGTCACCCGTATAGCGTTCGACATCCACAATACAATTGTGATGAGCTTTCTGCCACATGCTTTGCAAAAGGAGTTGTGTACAGTCACGCCCCCGAGTTAGGCAATAGAAACCGGGGCGGGATTGAGGCCAACCTGCAGACAGACCAGGGGCTCTGTACGATCGCTAGGATAGTTAGCGAGTCTCACGACGATTTTCACCGGACACTTCTCTTGTGTTCGGATGCCAGTTGGCGGCGATGCCATCGGCGAAATATTGCCCAGCACCTATGGCTCGAGCACTCGAAACTCGCGGAGCACATACGTGCTAACGGACTGCCAGAGGCCCATCCGTGTCACTACGCCCCTGAGGAGGACGACGGACTGGCAGCAGCATCGCACACAGCTGCGATTGGGAAGACGCATTCTTCTTCAGCGTCCTTGTCATGCTGCCACCTCCCAGCAAAGGCCAGAAGGATTGGTTTCGACCACACGTGTGGGTTTTCGCAAACTAGCAGTGGAAATCTACGTCTGCTTGGAGTTTCTGGTATTCAGATTTCTTTGGCACACATCAAGTTCAAGATATCCTGGTCCAACCCGACACAGATGCGTTTTCCAAGGGCTGGTAAATGCATCCGGCTTGCTTTGCAGCTTCCATTCCAGTTCTGCGCGTAATGGTGCCCAGACCGACACGGATGCGTTTTTCGGGGCCTGGAAAACGCATCTGGCCTGGATTCCCTATGTTCTTTACAGCCACACGTGTGGATTTTCGCAATCTACCCGTGGAAATCTGCATTTGCTTTGGGTTTATAGTAAATTATAGTATTCAAATCTCTTTAGCACACATCAAGCTATCCTGGTCCAAACCGACACAGATGCGTTTTCCAAGGGCTGGTAAATGCATCCGGCTTGCTTTGCAGCTGCCATTCCAGCTCTGTGCGTAATGGTGCCAAGACCGACACGGATGCGTTTTTCGGGGCCTGGAAAACGCATCTGGCCTGGATCCCCAATCTACCCGCAGAAATCTGCATTGGCTTTGCGTGTTTGGTGTTCACATCTCTATACAAACATCAAGCTATCCTGGTCCAACCCGACACAGATGCGTTTTCCAAGGGCTGGTAAATGCATCCGGCTTGCCTTGCAGCTGCCATTCCAGGTATGTGCGTACTCGTGCCAAGACCGACACGGATGCGTTTTACGGGGCCTGGAAAACGCATCTGGCCTGGATTCCCTATGTTCTTTACAGCCACACGTATGGATTTTCGCAATGTACCCGTGGAAATCTGCATTTGCTTTGGGTACATGGTATTCAGATCTCTTGAGCACACATCAAGCTATCCTGGTCCAACCCGACACAGATGCGTTTTCCAAGGCCTGGTAAATTGTTTGTGATTGAGTGCACCTGTGGTGTACCAGTTTTGGGTGGTGGAGAAATGATTTCACTTTTCCCAATTTTATTTTTTCGCATGTCTCATTTTCATGATGTGCTTTTAACCGTCGCCTTGCATTGTATGCTGATTCCGTGCATTCGTAGGTGTTTGAAGAATCAAGGAAAACATTCATGGTAGCGGAGCGCTAGTGCGCTCTTTGGACCTTCGAGGCCTTTAGCTGTAGCTCGTAGTGCCCCCACGGCGTAGAAAGGCTCCCTCTGTAGTGAGGCTCCCTGGTTGTCGCCATATCGCAAGATAGCAGAGCCGAAGCATCGGCTCAGACCACTGAGTCAGGCCTGTCCGTGTGCTGGGACAGCCGTGAGAAGCTTCGATCCTTGAGGGAACGTGCTATCGAGCTTTATACAGAGCTGCAACTGCAAAAGCCTCGTACGCCATCTTTGTCTGAGTACTCCTTTGGCAAGAGGCAGGTTCAGCTGAGGCAACTGCATCAGCATCGCCTTAACCGATTGCACGTGGCTGCTGAGATCATTGCATACGCTTGTAAGCTGCTTGCACTTGACACACACCTTCTGGAAGTGTTTCTGCGGTATTCCTACGAGGTAGTGCTGCGAGCTGAGGAAGTCAGGTCATACCAGCCGGTCAGGCGAGTGCCCCGATCCTTCAGGCAACTTCGCTCTGGCCAGGAGGTGATTGATCTTGAGTGCTCTTGAACGTGCAGTTTTCTTGATCAAAATTTTCAGGTTTTCCGCGTACGCCTGGTTGTCCCGGACTCTAGGCCCCTAGTATAGTTCCTGTATCCCGTGAATCCCATCTGCTTGTAGGAGTGGTTAAGCCATTCCGTGCTGGTGGAGTGTGTGAGCCCAATCAGATTTACCACTGCGCAAATTTTCCCGCAATGAATCCCAATGATGTTCCCGTGTCAGACTCTCCATTGCAGTCTCCCCCAGCGGGCTCTGAAGCCGCGCCGGCCAGTGGTTTTGGCATGCCTCAGATGCCTTTTGGACCTCAGCCCCAGCCTATGACCTCCCAAGCTCCTGCGAGTGTCGATCTTCAGGTCTTAAGCCAAGTGGTTGCACAGCTTGCGTCAGTTGTTGGCCAGCAAGCTCAGACAAGTGCTGCTGCCCCAGCGCCTCGAGAGGCCAGTGGTAGCTTTGAGGGTAATTACACTTTGGCAAATAAAGTCTTGAAGTATCCTGAGAGCTTTGGATCAGATGATTTTGAGAAGGATTGTGGGCTTTGGTTCTCTTGGAGCATGTCATTTCGCAACTGGCTCGAGTTCGCAGAGCCTGTGTTCGAGAGTGAACTGCGTGAAGTCGAGCAGCGCTTGGACGAGCAAACGTCCATCACAGGGATGCCCGAGGCATGTGCGCTGCGTGGCAAGCGCCTCTGGACAATCCTGAGCACTTTGCTCAAAGGTCGTGCGCTTGGAATCCTTCGGAGCGTGACAGATCGTAATGGCTACGAAGTTGGGAGGTTGTTGGTCACGACATACTCTCCTAAGACTCGCAGTCGTTCGTTGGCCATGTTGTCAGCGATTATGCAGCAGGGCCGTTTTACCACCAAGGGCCAGACTTTGCTTGAGCAAATCACTGCTTTTGAGCGTCTTGTGCATGCTTACGAAGATGCGTCCAGCTCCAAGGTTCCCGACGACATTTTGTTGTCGATACTTGTCCGATGCTGCCCCAATTACTTGACCCAACATGTGCATCTACGCATGACCCCTGCCACCACTTATCAGGAGGTGCGTGCCATGATGATATCGTATGAAGTGTCCACCACACGATGGACTCCGACCAAGGTCGCCGCTGATCTGGGAATCACTTCTAGCAGTGCTGCACCCATGGACGTTGATGAGGGTCATGCTTTGCGTATCAAGGGCAAAGACAAAGGAAAAGGAAAGGACGGCAAAGGCAAGGACAAAGGGAAAGGAAAGGACAGCAAAGGCAAGGACAAAGGGAAAGGAAAGGATGGCAAAGGCAAAGGTGGTGCGAAGGACGGAAAAGGCAACGCAAAGGGTGCCAATCAGGCTGCTTCGAAGAAGGATGTGGTTTGTCACTACTGTTGGAAGAAGGGCCATTATAAGAGTGAGTGCCGGAAGCTTCAGGCTGACCAGAAAGCCGGCAATGTGCGTCAGGTTGAGGGTGCTGAAGCCACCACATCCAACGACAACTCCAAGGCCACTTCATCCACTGACAACAACAGCGCCAATGCCACTGTGCGACGCATTGCATTTGATCTTACCACGCCTGACTGTGCTGTGCCTTCCGCTTCTAGCCATGCTGTCATTCGCAAGATTTCTACTTGTGCCAGTCCTGAGTGGTTCGACATGACTTGTGCAGATCATGCTGATGATATGGTGACGGCCCCTGAGCCGCTGCATTTCGACCTCACCTACAGTGACGAGGATGGTGAGTGGACCAGGGCTTTCAACTGCACGGCCTGTGCTGAGGCCCCCCTGCCGAGTGTCCGAGCTGTGTGCCACGAGCGTGAACTTGACATTTGCGTTGATTCTTGTGCTGACGAAAGCTGCATTCCTTACAATATGAGTGAGATTGGCTTCCCCGGTGGAGCCAGCCGCACCCTTCAGGATGCTCAGGGTCACCCGATGACCACCCGCGGTACCAGGTTGGCTGTCCTTGACAGCGGCACCGCCAGCTTTCGCGAGTCGTGGGTGATTAGCCCCGTGAGTCAGCCGATTTTCGCTGTTGGCAAATTGTTGCGCCGAGGCTGGCGTATCGTTGACATGCAGCTGATGTCGCCCGACGGCGATGCGTGTGTGCCACTGCACTTTGAACAGAACAGCTTGATGTGCCGAGGGGTTATTCGGGTTGTTTCTTCTTCGGATGTTGAAGTGACTGTCAGTCCCTTTATGCTTCGATGCCTTGATACCTGTGACTATATGTCTGAGGTCACTCCGGGTGTGTTTGGGCTTCGGTTGCTTACTTCACGATTTCCCGACATCACAATGCTTGAGCCGTACGAAGGGCTGTGCTACCGGACAACCATTGTGCGGAAGTCCGAGACTGAACCATGGCATCTGCTTGAGTTGTCTGAGCCTCTTGAGCTGCTTGAACAAGGTAAGCTTGATCGTGTGATCGATGCGACGCGACCCAATCATCCTTTCGACTGTGTGGTCTTTGGGCACCGAACTGTCCTCACTCCTGGTGAGCTTGGCTTTGAGTACGCTGCACCCCCAGCTGGTTCAGAGGCATCCGTGCCCGCTCCAGCCGGTGTTCCGCCAGGCCTTGCTGATCCAGCCGGTGTTCCACCAGGCCATGCTGAGGATGTTGCACCAAACCTTGATGCAGGTGAGGTGCCCGGTGTTGAGGTTGAAGGTGATGCGGATGCGGCACTTGCTGGTCCCCAAGACGGTGGCCAAGCTGAGGCTGTGATGCAAGATGCCATTCACGATCATGCTGGTGAGCTGCCTGAGTCAATCACCATTGATGATGTTGTGTTGACGGCTGAAACAAACTTGCGGACACTGCGAGCCGCCTGCCAAAGCTTGCAAGTTGGAAAGTCTGGAAGCCGTGCCACGGTTTTCAAGCGTCTTGTTGAACGCCTTCGGCAGATGAAAGTTGCTGCGAGTGCTGCGGTTCATGCTGAGTCAATTCCTGAGGTGATTGTTCCGAGTCAGCCGGCCGAGCCGTCTCCCGAAGCTCGCCGCCAGCATGAAGCAACGCATTTACCCTACGCTCCGTGGTGCGAGGTGTGTGTTGCACACAAGGCCAGAGACAATGCGCATCATCCGACAGACCCTGCTGAGCGAATCCCAACCATCAGCTTTGATTTCGGCTTCTCAAGCCGTGATGACGATGGACGGCAAAAGCTGTGCTGTTTGTTCCTCCATGACTCCGTCACCGGCTGGAGGGAGGCAATAGCTGTTCCAGGAAAGGGTGGAGTCCATGGCGGCCTGCACGTGCAAGCATACTTGACCGCCGAAGTCTGCCGGCTGTTATCTTTTCTTGGGTATCGCAATGTGCGGCTACGCTCTGATCCTGAACAGACTTGTCTTAGTCTTCAGCAAGAGATTGCCAAGGTCCGTCAGCGTGTCGGTCTGCGTACCGTCACCGGCCAAGTAGCTGAGGAAGATCATGCCGCGAATGGCGGGGCCGAGTCCACGGTTCATGTTCTGCGTGCCCAGGCTGGTACCATCTTGGCCGCGTTCGAACGGCGCACAAAGTCCAAGATCCTGACGGATCACCCGCTTTACTCTTGGGCTTACCGCCATGCGGCCTGGCTCGTCAACCGATTTTCGGTGCAAGCTGGGGGTATAACCTCCTACGAAGCGGCAACTGGAAGGCCATACAAAGGACCTGTTCTGCCATTCGCCGAGACATGCATGGTACTTGTCAAGCAGGCTCCCAAGGGACAAGCCAGATTCCTTCAAGCTATGATGCTAGGGAAGCTTCCGTCTTCTGATCAGTGGGTGTCAGTGACTGCTGCCGGACGGCTCATGCTGAGTCGCACTGCGCGTAGGATGTCTGAGTCCTTTGAGCCCCTAAGCCCCGACGTTCTTAAGGACCCCACTTGGAAGCATGGTTCCTTTCTCACTGGTGTCACCGGAAGGTCTAAGGTGCAGGGCCGCAAGCCCGCGATTCCCGGGGATGGCGTTGTGGTTGAACAAGCTCCTCCTCAAGCCGAGCCGGCTGTGCCATACTCCGAGCTGCTTGAGAGTGAACCGATTGAAGGTGGTGTTGGTGCCATTGATCCTGGTGAGGTGCCGCCTCCCACTGCCGACGATGACAGTCTGTCGAGTGACTCTAACTCAAGCCAGTCAAATGCTTCGACGCCTGTGCCTCCTGCGAGCCCTGCTGGGCCGCTTTCTCGGGATGGTGCTCCCGACCTTGACGACCGTCCTTCAAAAGCTGCCCGAACTTCACCGCCTGGTGAACCTTCTGCTTCATCTGCACTGCCGCCTGTGGCGTTGGCAAATGTGCCACCCACATCTTCAGATGTAGCTTCGGCAGCCGCCCCTGAGGGCGATGATGAGGACATGTCAGGAAACCCAGATGCTAAGCGCGCCAGGGTTGCAAAGGTCACAGGTGTTGATGTTTGCGTTGGGGATGAAACCTTGACTTGTTATCACAGCGACGAATACCTCGCTGACTGTGCAGGTGACGTGCCTTTGTCAGATCAAGGTGATGATCTAAGTGACGATGAGTTTGGCAGTGATGATGAAAGCCAGCTGCCTCCCGAGTGCACTCCTCCGCTTGAGTTGTTCTTTCCGTTCAGCACCAGCGATCCACAGCTGACTGAGGATGAAACGGCAAGGCTGATTCATGTTGCTGACCAACATGAGATTTCCCGCCTCGAGCGTATGACAGTGTTGCAGCCACCCCTTGAAGGAGTCGAGTATAGCAAACTGTCAACTCGGTTTGTGCGAAGTTTCCGCCCAAAGCCTCATCCTGTCACTAAAGCTCCTTCGCTGTTGTTTCGGTCACGACTTGTAGCTCGAGAGTACAAGAGATGCGATCCATTTCGGGAGGACTTGTATTCACCAGCCTCTCAAGCCATTCTGAATCGAGTGCTTCCGGCTCTGAGGCAGTCGTATGGTGCCGATGGCGCCATCTTGCTATCTGCTGACATTGCCGACGCCTACTTGACCGTCCCGCAGGACAAGCCAACTATAGTTACGTTAGGCTATGGGGTGTCTTATGCTTTGGGTTACATGTTGCCGGGACAACGTGCGGGTTCGAAAGGGTGGTTCAATGCCTTCACGACTTTTCTGGTTGATAATGCCGGTGCTGAGTTGTGGCGGGGCTGTGAGGCCCTTTACCGCTTGAAACCCCGTGATGGTGAGCACGACCCAGTGCCCAATGCGGGCATGTTGCATGTAGATGACACCTTGGCGTCAGGTTCGCGGAACCGGCTTGAAAGTGTTCTTGATGTGATCAAATCAAAATACAAAGTTTCAGCAGAGATGATGATCCAGGAAGGCGATGAGATCTCTTTCTTGAAACGGAAGCATGTGCTTTCGAGTGATGGTGTGCTGATTATCCGTCGTTCCACCAAGCATTTGAGCAAGCTTCTTGATATGCTGGGACTTCAGAATGCAGCCATCAAGCGTACCCCACTTCCTTCGTGGAGCAACGAGGACCTTCGTGATGACGGCGAGTCGTTGTCTTCAGCTGATCAAGCTACCTTCCGCAGTGCTGTAGGTGTGCTTATGTATATGAGCCAAGATTGCGGCGACTTGCAATTCGCCATTCGTCTGCTGTGCCAACACATGTCATCCCCGAGCAAGCGAGCCTTCGAGTTGCTGCGTCATGTTGCGCGGTATGCCAAGGGCACTTCAGGATATGCGCCATCGATGTCTCCCACGTCTCCGGGTGTTGGCATTCGTGCCCGAGCTTCGAGTGAAGGGTCTTCGCTTGTTGAGATCATGTCTGACTCTGACTGGGGTGCTTCAAAAGCAAACCGCCGATCTGTGAGCGGATGCGTATGCTTGATTGATTCCAATGTGGTTGCAAGTTCCAGCCGCACCCAGAAGTCGATCAGCTTATCGTCATGTGAAGCCGAACTTCTGGCCTTGACGGCTGCCTGTGCTGAAGGGATCTTTCTTCGTGAAGCCGTGTCGTTCTGCACCCAGCGCCCTGCCGAATTGATAGTGTACACTGACAGTGCTTCCGCTCGCCAGTTCCTTGCCAGGCAAGGACTAGGACGATTGCGGCATCTTGATTTACGGCTGCTGTGGTTGCAGGACCTTGTGCGATCCCACCAATTGCGCTTGAGTGCTGTGCCAGGGCCAGAGAACTTAGCAGACTTACAGACGAAAGCTTTGAAAGCCGATCGTATCCGGTATCTGCTTCATGGGTTTAAGGTTCGTGATGAGGCCAACTCAGATGAGCTTGTTGGTGTTGCCGAAGCCACGGCAAATGAGGATCGTGCTGCAATCAGTTCCGCTGTGAGAGCGGTTCGCGCGTATCGAGGTCCCGCTTCAAAGCTGAGCCTCTTGCTTCAGGCGCTGACAATCGTTGATTCCTTTACGGCATGCGCGGCACAAGGCCGGGAAGACACCTTGAGCGGCTACGGCCTCCTCGGCTTTGCAGTTTTCGCAATCTTTTGCATGATCATGTGGATTGTCTTGCGATTTTGCCGTGCACATGTGCCTGCTGATGAGATTCAGCCTGAGCTTGAGCCAGATGTGTCAGACCCTGGCGGGGACAGCAGCAGCGAGTCCTCTGATGTTCATGATGCTACCGCTGCCGGATCAAACGATGTGCTTGTGACGGCGATTGTGCCGGTGCCAAAGCAGGGCCCTGCCCTGCCTCCAGCGACCGTCACGGTGCGCCATGATCCGAATGATTTGTTTGTGTACTACACGCGTTATGGTGAGTGCATGCATTCTTTGAGAGATTGTCGTGGACTTCGCAGTGCCAATCGAATCTTCGGAGATCCGCTTCATGTTGTGCTTCGCGTACGGCCTGGACTGAGGCCTTGCATGTTCTGCGGAGGGCCAATCTACACTGTGCTTGAGCGCTTGCGTGCGCCTCCTCGTGTGGCTGTGCTTGAGCTCCCGCTTGGTGAGCCTGAACCCGATGGTCAGAGTGATGCCTCCGATCACTGAGTCGACAACATTCTTGATGTGTAATGCTCATGATGACTTGCATTCTTGAATGCGCGCCACGATGTTGCAATGCCCACACGACTTGCACAACGAACAGATACCTGTCAACACTCTTGCTTCATGCCAGCAGCGCTTGAAATGCTTGGGTCTCTTGACCTAATCCCTTAGAGCTGGTTCGATACCAGTTGTACGGTGGTTTAGCATAGTGCATGCTCAACTTGATGAGCCAGCAGCGCTTACTTGCTTGTGGCAGCAGACAAAACCACTTTGTGTTTAAAGGTATCCTTGAAAGACTCCGCTTGTGCGCTGACGCGCAGTCGTCAGCAGCTGCATAGGTCAGGCAGGTCCGTAGAGGTCAGTGTTTCACTGTGACCAAGTTGAAACCAACTTGGATGGAGATGCGGCCTGGACTGGGTTCGTCCCGCACGCCGGACGTAAAGACACTCTTGCGAGAGCGCTGCGAGTGCACATGTGAGTCAGCAGTTGCGAGGCGACATGTATAGATTTTGAGTTCATGCATCCCGAATCCCAAACATGCTTGTAGGCTTTTGTGTGCCGTGCAGTTTGGAAGGCCTCTTCTATGGCGATCACAAAGAAAGCATTCCTCTTTTCCATGTGCCGAGAATGCTTTGGCGGGGTGTTTGTGATTGAGTGCACCTGTGGTGTACCAGTTTTGGGTGGTGGAGAAATGATTTCACTTTTCCCAATTTTATTTTTCGCATGTCTCATTTTCATGATGTGCTTTTAACCGTCGCCTTGCATTGTATGCTGATTCCGTGCATTCGTAGGTGTTTGAAGAATCAAGGAAAACATTCATAAATGCATCCGGCTTGCCTTGCAGTTGCCATTCCAGCTCTGTGCATAATGGTGCCAAGACCGACACGGATGCGTTTTTCGGGGCCTGGAAAACGCATCTGGCCTGGATTCCCTATGTTCTTTACAGCCACACGTGTGGATTTTCGCAATCTACCCGTGGAAATCTGCATTTGCTTTGGGTTTATAGTATTCAGATCTCTTGAGCACACATCAAGCTATCCTGGTCCAAACCGACACAGATGCGTTTTCCAAGGGCTGGTAAATGCATCCGGCTTGCTTTGCAGCTGCCATGCCAGCTCTGTGCGTAATGGTGCCAAGACCGACACGGATGCGTTTTTCGGGGCCTGGAAAACGCATCTGGGCTGGATTCCCTATGTTCTTTACAGCCACACGTGTGGATTTTCGCAATCTACTCGTGGAAATCTGCACTTTCTTTGGGTTTATGGTATTCAAATCTCTTTAGCACACATCAAGCTACCTCTCTGTTAGTCAAAAACGACACGGATGCGTTTTCCAAGGCCTGGTAAATGCATCCGGCTTGCCTTTTCCAAGGCGTGGTACATGCATCCGGCTTGCTTTGCAGCTTCCATTCCAGTTCTGTGCGTAATGGTGCCAAGACCGACACGGATGCGTTTTTCGGGGCCTGGAAAACGCATCTGGCCTGGATTCCCTATGTTCTTTACAGCCACACCTGTGGATTTTCGCAATCTACCCGTGGAAATCTGCATTTGCTTTGGGTTTATGGTATTCAAATCTCTTTAGCACATATCAAGCTATCCTGGTCCTAATCAAAACCGACCCGGATGCTTTCCGAGGCCTGGTAAATGCATCCGGCTTGCTTTGCAGCTGCCATTCCAGCTCTGTTCGTAATCGTGCCAAGACCGACACGGATGCGTTTTACAGGGCCTGGAAAACGCATCTGGCGTGGATTCTCTATGTTGTGTACAACCAGATGTGTGGATTTCGCAATGTACCCGTGGAAATCTGCATTTGATTTGGGTACATGGTATTCAGATCTCTTGAGCACACATCAAGCTATCCTGGTCCAACCCGACACAGATGCGTTTTCCAAGGCCTGGCAAATGCATCCGGCTTGCCTTGCAGTTGCCATTCCAGCTCTGTGCGTACTGGTGCCAAGACCGACACGGATGCGTTTTTCGGGGCCTGGAAAACGCATCTGGCCTGGATTCCCCATGTTCTTTACAGCCACACGTGTGGATTTTCGCAATCTACCCGTGGAAATCTGCACTTGCTTTGGGTTTATGGTATTCAAATCTCTTTAGCACACATCAAGCTATTCTGGTCCCAGTCAAAACCGACACGGATGCGTTTTCCGAGGCCTGGTAAATGCATCCGGCTTGCTTTGCAGCTGCCATTCCAGCTCTGTTCGTAATCGTGCCAAGACCGACACGGATGCGATTTTCGGGGCCTGGAAAACGCATCTGGCCTAGATTCCATATATTGGTTACGATCACACGTTTGGATTTTCGCAATCTACCGGTGGAAATCTGCATTGGCTGTGTTACCACAGTCACACTAAGACTTTCATGTTCGACACCCAGGCGCAGCCAGACTGCCAGACACATACAATTTCAAGGGCTGGCACATGCATCCGTGCAAGTATCATTCCAGGTTTGTGTGCTTTTAGTTGAGGTCTGAACTGACATGCATGGATTCATCAAGAAGTTATCATCTGGGCTGGATTCGTTGTATTGTTTTCGGCCACATGTGGATGTTCGCAGAAATACTGCATCTGGTATGGGCTTGTCGTAATTTGGTACCAGAGTAGTCTGGACTCAACTCAACAACGACTCAAGTGCATTCATCGAGGCTTCGAACGCAATGGAAGTCTAGCTTGGATATCTTATGCTGCTGGATGCGAGGACTCCGGATGTTCTCAACCTAGTCGTTGAATTCCAAACATGCCTCTCAGTCCAGCTGTTCGAATTCGGCGCACATTATGACCCGAACTAGCATACCAGCTCCTGAAACTAACTTACACCATCGCACATCTGTGAGTACGGGGACAACGAACCTTGACCGCCGCACAGAATCGGAGAGCAGCAGGAATTCCAATCACAGCCGACTAGGGAATAATACCCCTCCGCATTTCGAATTAATTCACTGTGCAGCCAGAAACTGGAGGCCTCCGGAGGCAAAGACGATCGAATCGTAGCAGATGTCAGTGATATCAGCAAGCCTGAGAGCAAGCACCAGGTCCACAGCGAATGCCGCCTAGATTAGATACGTATTGTGGAACCTAGCAGCGAACAACGGCCAAACAGGAGTTGTGAATGCGCGGTCAGACATGCATGCAAGGAAATGGAGATGGAAAGGTTTCCATTTCACAATCCTGAGTTCCCTGGAACAGAAGTCGGCACGACAGTCCGGAAGCCCAGGCCCCAGCCGAAATGAGAAGTCCAGAAAACCAGAAGAAGGCCAGCACCTAGCCAAGGACGAACAAAGCAAGCAGTTGCTGCCCAGGGATCAGAACAACAGCCATACGTTCGGCCACGACTCATGCTACACTGGGAATGCATGCGCGTGGCAGGTAAACATGACAATGCCTTGCATCTGCAGTGAAGAAGCTCCAAGATCTAGAATAGCCCTAGCCAGCATGCTTGAAGATTCAATACCACGAACATACCTAAATCAGAAATCCCTGCCTCCAGAGTTTGCAGCGCCACAGCCGTAAGCAGGCCGTTGAGAGCACACACGTGAGGAGAATTGAATCTCAAAAATTCGGATTTGCGGGCTGCTCTTTGATCTATTCTGGGAATATCTAGGATTCCGCACAGCTGCTCTGATGTCGTATGTTTTAACAGCATGAATGAATCCGCGACACACAAGCCAACCTTCGAACAAAACTGGCGAAGGGACAAACTGCCTGTCAGTTCCCTATCTGCAGTGCAGTGACCATCCGGCCCGAAACAGCCAGTCCCAAGAGTGATCCAACGAGCATCGGCCCACCATCCCAAAACCAAAACCCGGACTCCCGAACGAGAAAAACCCCTAGGTGTGACCAAGCCAGCGGCCACATCAAAGTGGCCGTTGTCGCCACGCACCTCCAGAAAGCGTGTTGAATGAAGAAATAGGGCTATGTGTAGCACACCACTTACACGAATACACTCACCCAAGCTTTGCCATTTGCGGTTGAATCTCCTCTCCGATGCATGCTCCCTGGTGCAATATTGCGACGAGAACAAGAAGCAGCTTACTCAAGAGAGCCTGCTAAAACATCACAGACGCTGGGAGCGATACGAGAGGTGGCAATCATAATTCTAATAATGGGCATGAAGCGATCAAACTGTTTGCCAATATTTTTCCGAAAGGGGGGCCTCGGCATCGGGTCATCGTCGAGAAGCGAAGACGGAGCAACCTGGGCCACGTGGCTAAAGTACTGCGCATGGTAGCGGCTTTTAGGAGTCGTGGCATGGCAAGTCTGCATAGCAAAAACAGAACCGAACCAACATGCCTGCACATATGCCTCGCTCACAATGTGAAAACCAAACTGACTAAGCACCCAACTAACTAAACCACTGGACTGGTGCTAGGCCTCAGACTCGGAAGCGAAGTCTTTGCGGCCCAATCCCAACCTCGACAGGCAAAGGGTAATGGATTGGGGGCAGGGAGCAGAGGGCCCAACGCCCATCAAAAGGACAGCATGGCACAAAATGAGCATCACGAACATGTCTGTTCAGGACAACACAACATGCCGGCCCCAAAGAATCCCGAACCAATTCAAAGTCCAGAAATCTCAAAATACCGAAGTGTTTAATCCGAGAGCCCGGCGACGAATGGTGTTGCGCAAATCCCGGCCTGCAACCGAAGGGGAGCACAACCAGACACAAAATGCACAGCCACACAACGATCAGAAAAGGAAGCAGTTTTCATTTCACCAGCACGGAAGATCGCAGCGGCTTCATCCTACAACACAGGAGACTGAAAGCCCGGCCGGAAGTGCAGCACACATTCGACCTGTTATGTATTGTTTAGAGTGCATGTTTGCTGCTGGACCCCAAGCCCGGCCCAGTAGTATTATGTTTTAAAATCACCCCGGCCCCAGTCCAGTCACCCGTCTGTGAGATGGGATATTGACCCCGATGGACCCCTCAATTATGGACCCCTATGACCCTATGAGTTAATACGTAAAGTTTAATCACCCCTAAGCCCGGCATCCATCAGTCACCCTTCTTCTCATCCTTCTTCTCATCCTTCGGCCCTTCACTTGGCTGCGATGTGCCCGATCCTGCACGATGGAGTCATGGAGTGCAAACGGTGCTCCCACATGAGCACTACAATACGGTCCTGTGCCCCTCGTGATCGAGTACTCATCGGGCGGGGCATCGCAGTCGCACGCACTGATCAGGACCTCGCAGCATCAATACAAGAACTTCAGACAAATAGCAACAAATTTAATTACATGTTGCAGAGTCCAGCCTGTCCGGTCTGGCCCCTGCTCTCTCTCATCTGCATCTTGAATGCAGCCTTCCTCAAGCCAATGAACTTGCGTAACACTTCCAGCGTGTGCGACTGCCCTGAAGTCCAGGCCTCGACTCCGAAAGAGAGCCCCACCACGCGGCGGGGACGGCAACCATGAACTCACCCAAATCGATGCCGACCTCGGCCCGGAAATTATATTATGCACACTCACCAAAATGTACGCAGGCAATCCGGTGATGCGAAATGAGCCCTGGGCCTCTCCCTCGCGAGGGCCATCAGGCGACGACGAGCCCTTCTTCGCCATGCCGCCTACTAATGGATGCTGACTATGATTGGTCCCGTGACTAGGCACTGCCATGCTTCATGCTTCAATCCTCACTTGAACCCGGATAGCCAGTTCAGGAAAGGCTCCAAGCGATGCTCAATCACTGCATCCACAATCGATCAGAAGCGAATCATGCACTTGCAGCAGCAGCCCGTGCCTCCTCTGGCAAAAGCATCCGGCTGGACGCCATCAGGACACAAACACGCTGTCATGTGCAAATCTCTTGAATGCATGTGCACTGTTGCCTGTGCTAGTGGGCTACCAAGTCGAGATATCATGCTCATGCCACACAGGAATGCAAGCAAAAGGCTCGGCACGTCGAGGTCTGCGCCGAAAGATCAAATGAAATAAATGATATCGTCCCTTGGCAACTACAATCTATTCAATCGAGTCAGTCAATCCCGCGTCTCAGAACCATCTTCATCCCCTCCCTTGCCAGCAAGGCAAAGAGCTGACCACACCGAATATTTTGTCACAAGCTGCTGTTATTTATTGGGTTTTAGGGGTTAGGGTTTTTTTTTACGATTTAAGGTTTTCTGCACACTCGCACATTCGCAGTTCAAGGTCATTGCCTACGCATCATGAGCAAAAGCATACAAGCAGACCGCCTAGTCACACATTCGATCTCCGGCTGCCAACATTGGGAAGGATACCTAATCTGAGCTAGCACGTGAACTCCCAGCGATTGCGTGGAAGGGCCCCGAATTATTTCGACATGATTCTTAAGCTTAGCGGAATCATAGACGGTGTTGCACACTGGGCCGAATCATGCCCGTGTCACGATGACTGTCTGCTTGCGCAGGGAGATTATTTGCTTTTGCATCGCAGGGACCGTAGAGTCAGGCATCGTGCTCAGACCCTGGGCCGGCAGGGCCTGCGGCTTATCAGCGGTTTGTACGGTCGACGCAGTGAAACATGTCCGATGAGGGGCCGTCGCTTGCCGGAGGTTGCAGCCGATGGAGTGTTGGAGGTCTTGTCCTGCAATGCACAGTCGGCGTTCAGCGACCTGCTTCAGCGGCACAGACATCTGCTCTCAGCTGAGGATTGGGGCCGGGTCAGTGCTGATTTTGAAAAGGGCAAGGCCCGCACAGAACTAGAGTTTGACATCAAGCTGGATTGGGTTCATCGTTTGCCTTGGAAGCTTGCGTTGCTGGCGTACGAAGACCAAGCGCATGCTAGACGTTCTTTGGGCAGTGCCGTTGATGATTATGACAGTCAGTCGCCGCAGCTGCAGGCACAACACCATCCCCTGACCAGGCTGATACTGTCTCCGGGGCCACTGAGGTCTGATTTGAACAATTTCTTGGCGGGCACGGCTTTGTCCCAGCTGCCTCAACTTGAGTTCTATGCAGGGTGCTTCAGATTCGTGCAAGTCACGGAGAGAGTGTATGAGGCAGCACATTCCATAGTGAAGCGACGGGCTCCCCCTAATGCAGCAGCTCCACTGGTCAGTCTGTGTTTGCGGTTGCAAGATGTGGCTCGTCTGTTGAGAATAGATTCTAAGACCTTGGTCGGCATTGCTTCGCACTTTGAGAGGGCCCGTAACATGCAGGCTGCACCGGCACTTCTGGGTTTGAGCAAGCATCCTGATATCAGTAATGCATCCCGGTTGCGGAAATGGCAGGTTGTGAAAATTTTGAACAAGATACTCTACAGAGTGGACGATAGGAGCCAATTCCCGGAGGTCGCGCATTTGGACAAGGAAAAGCGCCAGGCCCGGAAGCACTTGCCGGCTTTGCCAGCAGGTTCGGAGCATGTCACATATGAGAGCCTGCGTGCCCATGCTTTGCAATCCCATGCAATTGCTGTGGCCACAGACAACCCGGGCATGGTTTTTGTTCTTTCCTCAGAGGTCTTGCAGTCCAGCATGGCGGGGTTTCAGAACACTTTGGGTATGCTTCCCAGAGGACAGGGTGATAAGAGGGCGAGGGACCATGTGCCGGAGGCCGAGGGGGCCGATGAATTTGCATTTTGCGAAGACATTGCTGTGGACAACTCTGGAAGTGTGGCAGGGCAGGCCAGCCAGGCCGCCGAAGTTCGTGCAGAGAGGGCTCCGACAGAGTGGGTTTTCTTCCGGGTTCTGCATGCCAGGCCCGGGTCTCGCAAGGCCATGCCTTGCTCAAGAGAACCGTGTTCGAATAATTTCAGATTTGACACAAACTTGGGACTACACTCGTCTGAAGTCTGAGTGGCGTTGTGCAAATTGTTCTTCAGCTTCCCAGCTTTATGCCTTGCAGAGTGACAGCTCTTCAGAATGTAGGCAGATAGTGACTTCCTTGGTTCAGGCTTCTGCGTTTCCTGGTGAGGACAAGTGGTTGCACCTAGATCCTGCTTTGTCCCCTGTGGCTGGGCGTCTTGAGGCCCAGGGTTTCCTGGCAAGAAGGCCTGGGTCTGGATCCGATTCTGAGGAGGCTGCACAGTACCAGTTGAGCCAGAGAGGACTTGAAGAGTTCACGGTCTTCAATAGGCTTGCAGATCTTATGCCGGTGTCTGAGCAGCGATTAGCCTTGCAAAGGGCCCCCAAGCACAGAGGGTTGGACTTGGTAACGGTTGCCCACTCGGAAGCGAACACGTGATGGCTCTGATCTTTTCTACTACCAAATCGGGGGTCCGAAAATTTGGAGGACTAATAAAAACGAGGTTGAGGCTAAGTACTTGCAGTGCCTTCTTGATGCCGAGAGTTTGAGGGATACGTTTGGCATTACAGAAATTCCGCACGGGCTTTCAGCACAGGTATATGAGAAGTTGTTGCAAGGGCAGGCGTACCAACCACCCGTGCCAAATCAACGAATGCAGCTGCAGGATGATCTGTGCCAGGAGTCAGTACATAGGGATGAGCTGCAGGATGATCTGTGCCAGGAGTCAGTAGATAGGGATGATAGGGAGGAGGGGGGGGGTGAAGAGTGGGCAGGTGGGGTCGGTGAAATCGACCCGGGCTCCCCCGTAGGTGGTGAGGATGACATCAATATGGCCTTGCAAGAGAAAGAGGCAGAGCAGTCGACCGGCAACAGGAGCCCGCCAGCTGAAGAGTTATTGTGCAGCAAATGCTGGCTGATGCTGAAGCTGCTGCAGCCAGAGATGTTGAACCCTCAGAAAACCCGGAGCCGGCCGCAAATGCAGGTGTCGACGGGGCCGAAGCTGTGGATGGTGCTTTGCCCAGTGATGCGGTGGCAAGTGAGCAGACTGTCGCAGCTGCCCTCAGGCAAGGGGAGTCTTTGGATTGGACAGGTTTCCATTACGGAGCCTTCCGCTTCACAGCAAAGAAGCCCAAGAAGCAAGCCCAATGGAGTTGGCAAGCAGCGTGTCCGTTTCATGCCCTCAATAGCAAAACTGGTTGCCGAAAAGCCATGAATGTAACACCAGTGACACCGCAGAAATATGACGAGATTTTGTGTTCTCTGAAACACTGGTGTAACCAAGCAAGAGCGTTCAGTATGCAGCGAGATCATATGGCATTGCATGTTAGTCCAGAGACGTGCCCGCCTCGAGCTATTGTCGAGGCCGCATGCATTCCTGCTGCCGAGAAACCAGAGCCAGGAACAGTGAGAACAGACGAAGAAATTGATGCTGCATCTGCGGCGGCAGCCACTGCCGCTGCCGGTAAAGCAAAGGCAAAAACCAAGGCCAAGGCCAAGGCGGCTAAGACGAAGGCCAAAGCAAAAGCCAAAGCTAAACCGAAGGCCAAGACCAAGCCCAAGGCGGCCGCGAAGGCCAAAGCAGCAGCAGATTCCGGCCCGGGCCCAGATGAAGCTGCTTCCGACCCGGAGTCGGAGGGCCCAGGCGATGACGAAGCTGCTTCGGACCCGGACTCTGACTCTGACAGTGGCAGCAGCAGCTCGAGCTCGAGCGGGTCGTCATCTGGTTCTTCATGAGTGATCAGGCAGCCATAGCCTGAGTCAGTCAGTCAGCTGAGCATTCATTTTCTCGAGTCGAGCCATTGCAACAGTGCATGTGCATCTTTATTGATTCATGATTGATTCATCACTGAGGTCGGACGACTCCAGCCTCCAGAGCCTGATGCCATGCATCAGCCGATCACAAAGTCCAAGTTCGGTCTGATCCGCTCCGAGGACAGCGGGAAGTTGCGAAGGGAGCCGGATTTTGCATGAGTGTGGAAGTTGCGAAGGGAGCCGGATTTTGCATGAGTGTAGAGGCAGACACTGATAGACATGAGTGAGTCAGGTGTGACCACATGTGAGTGTTTTCAATTGCAGCACCGCAGCCCTTTGTTGCTGAAGGTTTTTTGTGTGGAGATTGAGATGTCTCGCGTAGTCGTTGTGGACCCGCCCAGTGGGCCACCCGCCATGCCCATGCCGTGGGGCATCGGAGGCTTCGGGCCGTATCCCGGGCCAGCAATGCCAGGAATGATGCCACCGCCACCCGGGGCGGCGATGACGGCGATGACACCGACACCGATGGTGCCCGGGATTCCCGTGATGCCAGGGATGCCAGGGCCACCGCACGGCTGGCACCCAGGCCCAGGCCATCCAGTGCCAGGGCCTCCAGGCCCTCCGGCATTCAACTACATCAACCCGCCGCCTCCACCCCAACGAGAAGGCCAGGGCCAAGAAGAATATTATTACAAGAAGCAGCACAGCCAGAAGTACCACTGGGGCCCCTACGACGGTCAGGATTCGTGGACGAAGGATGATTGGAAGCCCAAGAATAAGAAGAAGAACACGCCTCCGCCAGGGCCGCCCGCCGCAGGCACCGATGGCGGCCCGGCTGGCGGCGGCGATGGCGGCGGTGCCGCTGGAGGTCACGGCGGCGATGGCGGCGGTGGCGCTGGAGGTCACGGCGACGATGGCGGTGGTCCCAGTGCCGGTGGAGGTCGCGGTGACGATGGTCCCAGGTGGAGGTCACGGCGGCGATGGTCCCAGTGCTGGTGGAGGTCACGGCGGCGGTGCTGGCCCGGGCCCTGCTGCCGGCGGCATCGGTGATGAGATGGACATGGCAGATGGTAGCAGCCGTGGGGGTGGTGATGCTGACGACCTGACCTGAGGAGCCGTACAGCCTGGGGTCCAGAGTTGTGGCATGCACGTGCATTTTGCCGTGCTTTTCATCATCTTCCTGAATGCACAACGAGGCGTGGAGTTCTTTCTGTTTGAAAAAAAGAAGTGCTTTGTCTTCTGTGACGTGCAAGCAGGGCATGCATCGCGGCGTGCGTTCAATGTTGTTGCATCAGTTGAAGCTGCGTGACTGCGTTGTTGGCATGTTTACTTGATTACGATATGACTTGTTGCTATCACGGCAGGATTTTGTGCTTGCTTCTGAAGCACTCGCGGCCTTGGAGTCCGTGGAGATCCTGATGTGCAAAGCTTGGTTGACTAACCAAGAGAGCTCAGAGGGCATGTGATGGTCATACACGTCATGTCATGCTTGCTGGCAGACCGCTGGCGGTCGAGACATGGCAATGGAGGCCATGACATGGTAGCCATGGTAGCCATGGTCATGGTAGGCATGACACTGACACATGTCATGATTGCTGCCAGACGGGTGGTGGCCGAGACGTGGCCATATGGCAATGGTGGCCATAGTGTGAGTCACTGTGAGTCTCAGTCTCAGACTGAGTGCATGGTAGCCCATGTGGACACATGTCATGTCATGTCATGGTTGCTGGCTGCCAGACCAGTGGCGGTCGACACGTGGCAATGGCAATGGAGGCCATAGTAATGCCGTAGTGTGAGTGCATGGTGGCCAGGGTTCTGGTAGGCATGTTCATGGTCACACATGTCATGGTGGCTGCCAGACCGAGCGGTGGCGCTCGAGGAAGAGACAGATGGAGGCCCAATGGAGGCAATCGTCCCAGTGCACTGCACTGCATGGTAGCCATGGTTCTGGTAGGCGGTAGGCAGTAGGCATGGTCCTGCCAGTCATGGTCACTCCTGTCATACATGTCATGGTTGGTGCCAGACCGGTGGCGGTCGAGAAGTGGCAATGGCAATGGAGGCCATCGTCCGAGCGCATGGTAGACATGGTCATGGTGGGCATGGTAGGCATGCAGCATGTAGGCTGCTCGATGCATCGAGATTCCAACGAGGCCATGGGTCATGACATGCCATGACTTTGTTCGGCTGCTTCGGGCAGTAGAGCTGTGGCATGCTTCATGTCATACATGAAAGCCAGAGTCCAGAGAGGGGCGAGGCCCCGGCGAACATGATGTATTCATGCTTCAACACAACCGAAATCTAAAGAAAGCCTTAAATCCGTGCGAAACACGCAGGAATGTATACCAACATGGCAAAACCATCGAAAATCACAGGAAAAGCATGCAAAACAATGTAAAACGGAGGAAAATCAGTAGAAACACAGAAAATCATGATAAAACGAAGAAAAACCAATGAAAACCATGCAAAACAGTACGGAAAGTTAAAAAAAGCTGCGGAAACATGCTGAGTCAAGATAAACCAGAGCCAAAAGCAGCAAAACACCACACAGCAAGCAAAAGTGGTCCATGCCAACCGACAAGAGGGGGCCGGCAACCCGACAGGGGACGGGGGCAAGTGCCGCGACACTTCCGCGACACTTCCGCGACACTTCCGCGACACTTCCGCGACACTTGCGCGACACTTGCGCGACACTTCCGCGAGACTTCCGCGACACTTGCGCGACACTTCCGCGACACTTCCGCGACACTTCCGCGACACTTGCGCGACACATGTTGCACCCAGCATGGCCGTAAGGGGCCCGAAGTGTCGCGGAAGTGTCGCGGAAGTGTCGCGGAACCGTCGCGGAGTCAGAATCTTGCCGTAGAGACGGTTTTGTGCGTGTTGCAGGAGGTTTTCAATGCTTTGGCAGTGGTTTTGTGCGATTCTGTGCGATTCTATATGCATTTTGCGGATTCTGAAGAGTTTTAGCTGCATCCTGCTTCGTTTTAGCAGAATCTCATGAGATTTCTTGGATTTCAAGGAGAAATAATGATTTTTTGTAGGATTTCTTGTGATATTTGGGTTCTGGTGGTTTTTGTCACGACTGTGGATTTTTTATGCCATTCGAAGCGTGTTAGCACACGATGGACAGCATTGGTGCATGTGTGTTGCCCCGCAAGACGGCACATTGACCGCTTGGGGTCACCAGGCAGCAGACGTGGATAATCGGCCTTGGGCGGAGAGCAAGGCGAAAAAACATGCAACAGTTCGGCTGTGCGCTGAGAGTCTCAGAGCCGAGAGCCCTCTGATGTCATTGCAGGACTGGTGTTCCTGGCAACTCGTTGTTCTCAGCAGTTCTTGCTCGCTTGTCTGGTCATGATGTTCAAGCGACTGTAGTCTCAGTCTGTCTGTTCGGAGCTAGGAGTCGGATTAGATTATTCGGCTTTGGCCATGAAGCGGGCACGGGCCGCAACCGATCGGGAGGAGGAGGGGCGAAGTCCACAGAGACAAAGCTGCTCACACTGCTCTGACGCGAGTGCAACAACAGCAGCTCCATTGGCCGAAGGGCCAAGCACTTATGAGGGCCTCTTTGATTGGCCGTCAAAGGTGTTGGGCCGGATGCTGGAAAAGTTGCCAGGGACTAGGCAGGTGTTCGGCAATATGCAGGATGTTGTCCTCACCACACATTTTTCAGGCGTGGGAACTGCTGAGGTTAGCTTGGCCATGATTGCGCAGCAACTCTCCCAGGAAGGCTTGTGGCACTCTGGCAGTCTGAAGGTCCATTCCTCCTGTGACGTGAAGCCTTCTGCTCGCTTAGTTTTGGCAGCGCAGCAGGGTCCTGCAGCTTCAGCACATGTCTTTCGGGACGTGTGCAACTTGATTCCCAAGCCCATTCTCAAACTATTGCAAGACCATGTGAGGAAGTTCCGTGCAGAAGCGGAATCTCGATTTGCAGCAACAGAGTGTCTGCGAGAGAAGAAGCGAATTTCTCAGGAGCAGGGGCGGTATTTTCTAGCAACCGCCAAAGATGTCATCAAGACCTGGAGACATTGCCCGGATGAAGTGTTTTGCTTGAAGCATGAGAAGTTGTGTCCAGTGCATCCGTTCCAGATGGTAGCCAAGCGAGAGCAGAATGTTTGGGTGGAAGTCGCAGGCTCGCCTTGTGTGCCTTTTGTGCAAAGTTCTGCCCATGGCACTCAACTTGGTTGGTTGCATGATGTGTCCATTCCATTTTTGGTGTGGGCAGTTGCCATGTCCAAGATGAAGCCAGATGTGATCGCACACGAGTGTGTGCCGAACTTCGATCCCGAGGTGCTGCTTGACTTTCTCAACATAGAACAGGACGTCTATGCAATCTCAACAGTCGTGGGATCGCCCAGAGATATTGGGCATCCAGTGGAGCGTGTGCGTAGATACACTCTCTGCATTAGGAAGGACCGATGCTCGTTCTCTCCAGGGCCAGGTCTTGGCTCATCCTTGTGGGAGTCCATCTGCAAAACCTCGATGATGCTGGCTGGCATTGTCTACATGCGATGCCCTGAAGACAAGCTCGAGCAGATGCAGGCAGATGCGGCGCAGCAGAGGGGTCTGCCCAGGAAGCGGGTGAACTCCAGGGGGCAAGCGGCTTCCTGGAATTGGATAGCTCTCCTTTCTGGTGTTCATTCACGGCTAGTAGATGAGATACGTACAGAGGTTTTGGATGGGCATAGATGCCAATGCCACCAACAGCCAGGCTCCGGCTGTGACTGTAGTGTGCAATGGCTGGTGAACCTCATTCAGTCATTCAGGTTCCAACCCCCCCTGAAGATTTTGCAACAGCATCATGTCTCAACCCTGCTGACATCCACCCGTTTGCTGATGGATGGGTTGAACCGTGATCGAGACATGCGGCCAGTGCATTTTCTGGAAGTTTGCGGCATGCAGGGATTCCCGGTGCTTCTTCCACCAGGGCATGCTGCACTAGAAGTCTGCGATTTCGAGCAAGTTCTGAGGCAAGCAGGATGTAGCCCGCCCCAGGTTTTAGATCTCATGGGAAACGGCATGCATCTGGCCTTTGTCGGCCAGGTGTTGTTGTTTGCTTTAGGCACGGTAGCTTTTCATGACTGATGTAGTCAGCCGTGGCAGCCGTGGTCTGTTGCACCTGCACCCAGCGATGTGATTGCTGTGAGTCTGGGAAAACAAGCAGCTTGCAACTTTCTGTGCTCCCGAGTTGTTTGCACAGAGACGCAGACACTCACAGACAGAAGCACATGTTCCTGTCGTTTCTGCTATGGACCGAGCGATCTTTTGATTTTTCAGTGGCACCTCGTGGCACAGCGCGATGGCGGACAAGGCGGACAATGCGATGGAATTGGAAGCGGACGAAATGTGGATGTGTCCAAAGTGAAGCCGAAGAGTCTGCCAGTGAAGGCAGCGGCTGCAGTGGCTCGGGCTCTGCACAGAAGAAGAAACGGAGAAGGACCAGCCGGAACAGCAGCGCCGCAGGAAGCGCTCAAGGAAGCGCAACCGCCCCAAAGGCCAAGGCCAAAGCCAAAGCCAAGGTGATTGCTGGTCAAAGAAAGGCCACCAAAACGCACACAAGGAAATGCAAAGCCTGCACTTTGTTCTTCCCTCCTGAGAACATGGCCAACAAGTCCTCCCATTGCACAAAGTGCAAGTACAAGGTCGACAACCTCACTCGAATCTGCAAGGCCCAGGGGAAGTCTGAGTGGTGGAGCCAAGTCAGGCAGGACGAGGCCAAGCTGGCAAAAGCACTCAAGACGTACAAGGACTTGACAGGCGATGACGGTACCGGCAGCACCAAGAAGGCCAGGCTAGTTTCAAGTTTCAAGTGTGCAGTGCCCTTGCCATTTCTTCATGCCCTTTGACTTTGAAGCAAGCCGAAGCAAGCCTCAAGCGACTCTTGGAAGGGGCATCCCATGCATGATGCATCTAGTCTGCGCTGAAAGATGCAAGCGACTTTCTCGCTATGTTGCTTTATAGACACTGCTTCGGTTCAGGTGTCAGGAAAGGAGGTCTTCAAGGTTCTTGAGCGGGTCGTGACCAAAAGCCGTGTGGAGTACGATGACGTATATGACATGCTGCCGGAGGATGCATACCTTAAGTTTGTGACGGAGACACTGACCGAGGGTCAGGGTCGAATGACCATGGTGCAAGCATCTGCCCAATGGAAAGCGTACGAAGCACTGATTAACGAGAACCCCGAAACAGAAGATGTGCTGTACGATAAAAGAGGCAAAAACGGGTCACTGCGCATCGGTGTGATCAGCGCCTCCAAAGTCCACTTGAAGAACATATTGGACAAGGAGAAGTCAACGAACGCCCGGGAAACCACATTCAAGGACGATGGAGCCCAGCTCAAGGATCTCACAAAGCACCGGAACTTGATCGGTGATGCAATGGGTGCAGCCAGAGAGATGCTCAGAGCAGGCCAGGCCGGATCCATTTACACACCAGGGAACATGGATGTGGATGTCGAGGCCTTGCAGAAAGACCTAGATGCTCAGCTGATTGAGTTGAGAGGGCCAGGCTGTTCAGGTCTGAGGTTCCAAGTTCTTGAGACGACAGCCATGACACAGAGCCGTGTGGAGTGCGATTGTTGCGTTGATGTCAGCAGCCAGTCACGGGAGTGTCGCGGGAGTGTCGCGGAAGTGTCGCGGAAGTGTCGCGGAAGTGTAGGACTCTAATCTAAGCAGTGTCCAAGGAGTCAGAGGCCGAGGATTCTGAGTCAGGGGACGACCAAGAGAAAGCAGCCGGCAGTTCCAAGAAAGCTGCAACGGCGAAGACTCCGCCCAGCGCTGAGAAGAAAAGGGCAAGGTCCGCACGATCTTCAGGCGGCTCAGATGAGCAGGATCCTTCGGATGAGGAGGATGGTTCGGGTGATTCTGAGAAAGGAAAGCAGAGGAACAAATCCAGAGGCAGAGGAAAGGGCGGCCGTGGCGGTCGCGGTCGCGGCAGCAAAAGCAGATGGGATCGAGACACTCAGATCTCTGCCAAAATTCGTGCAGAGAAAACGATTTTGGTCAACCTCTCGGTGGCATTGAAGGAGAAAGCCAACTCGGCGCACGAAGTGTTGGCACTTCTGAAGAGTCGCGGCAAGAGAGCGGAGCCGGATTGCAAGGTTGAGAAAGACTCAGTGGAGAAAAGGCTGGTCTTTATGCAGTCGGTGCTCGGTGAAAAATCCGGGGACCTTCAGCTGCTGATCGACGAGTACAAGCCCGAAGAGAAAAGCAAGAAGCCGGAGAACAAGGACAAGGACAATGCCGAAGGGGACGGGGCAGGCGCTCCGGCGGCTGCGGATGGTGCCGGGCCTGCCGGGGCCGGGGCGGCCACGGCGACAGGGTGGGAACGGCAGTTGCAAATGGCTCCTCCCATCGATAACTACGAGAAGCTCGTGACTCTGCACTCGATAGAGTCTACGCAGGAACAGCTCTTCTGGGAATGCCAGAGCAAGGAGCAGCTTCAGGAGCTTGTGAAAGCACGAGCAGCAGATCGCAAGCCGATCACCGAGCTTCGATCCGCGCTCGAAGCAAGCGTCGTCACAGCCCACGATCAGCGCGTGGCCAGCATGAAGTCCGCCAAGAAGAATTTCAAGGAGAAGGACAGCAAGTCCGGCAAGTCCAAGCCACTTGTCTTGTTTGACCACGGCTTGGACGTCTGTGCCGAGATTGCCCAGATCAAAGACTTGAAGGATCTGGGCTCAGCGAACATGGACCAGCCCTTCATGTTCCGGCTCCCTGATGAGATTGCCACCGCCCTTGCCCAGGAAGTGCCTGGTTTGCACATTTCTATGCATCTTGTTTGCCTCGAATTTGCATGCCATGAGACTTATCATGAGAGCAGTCCAGCACATCCTGAGGCGACGTGTTGTGTTTAGCTCAGGACAGCCTGAAGAGCGCGATGAAGCAGTTCCACATTGCATTCAAAGAGCGTGTAAGTACGTTGGAGAGACAGAACATGGTCAAGCCTCCTGCTGAAAGGCCCAAGGCTCGTGCAAGTTCCAAGATGACAGGCGAGGCCCTCTCGTGTCTCCAGACGGTCCTCCAGGGCCAGGGCGAGCAGATCTTGAAAGTGGCTGAGGGCAAGGAAAAGGAATGCCAGCTCCATCACTTTGGTGTGCAAGCCGGGAATGTCACCGCCGGCGCCGAGCCAGATGAACTGGCCAGTGTGAGGGTGATCTTGCAGGGAACGAGGTGCATCGTCGCAGGTCCCGCCAAGGCAGTGATTGAGGCATTGTCTCTGGAAGAGCCGGAGAACGGCGGTCAGAATCAGAATGCCGGGGCCCTTTGGCAGAGGTTCTTGAACCTTACGAAAAAGGACTTGGAAAAGACAGCTTGCCATTTGAGGCAGGGCACTCAGGGTGCCCAGGATGGACTTTATCTTCCATCCGGATGGGTCTTCGCGGAGACCGTGCTCGAGAGAGATGTGGAGGGATTCTTGTGGCGAGGACAGCCGCCTGCCATCACTGCCATCCCGACCGAGCCGGCGGCCAGCACTGCCATCCCGACCGAGGCGGCCCAGGCACCCCAAAGCACCCAAGCCGATGAAGACAAGGCCGAGTCCCAGGCGGAGAATCCCAACAAGCACCAGGGTTCAGCTGAGGCACCCGGAACCGCTGAGGCCCAAGCGGCCCAAGCCGAGCAAGCCAAGCGCGAGGAGCCCCAGCCCCAGGCCCCAAAGTCCCCAAAGCCAAATGACGGTTTGGCAACAGGTGAGGGTGAGCACAACAAGGGCAAGCCAGAACCATCGAAGCCTCAAGGGCCTGAAGCCGTAGAGAAGTCAGCAGGCTCAGCCGGCTCAGCAGAGCAAGCAGTGGATCCACCCGTCGCCGCGAAAGCCACAAAGCCAAAGAAGACCAAAGATGAATGCATCATCACCTCAGAGGCCATCAACATCAACTGAGTGCAGCCACGCCTTAGGCGCTGAGGCATCCATTCAGGCATTTTGATTTCTTCACTTGCAACGTCATGCAACGCATTTTCCACTCGGCATGGCGACAGCAGCAAGGCACCACGGCACCATTTCAAGATTCAGTGACAGCTGTGTGAAAAATGTTCCCACGGTGTGCAGCGTGTCTTTGAAGGATTCTTGGCCACAGAATGTGCCACTCACTCTGATCGTGGACCGGTTGACCGTTGATTGTATGTTGTGCCATCCGCTGCCATGTTCATGTTACGGGTTCTAGTTGCTAGCCTGCTTGCACTGCTTAGCGATCCCTCCAGCTACTGTCCGGAGATCATGATCATCATCCAGACGGGGCGCTTGTCTGAGGGGCACTTGATGAACGTCATGTTGCAGATGTTGGTACTGCATGGATTCGACGATGGCAAGGTGAAGGACCGTGCCGTGCAACTAAGACAAGTTTTGACTGCAGCAGCTTGCATGGCAAGCGATGAGAACAAGAAAGTGTGCCAGGCCGGTCAGTTGTTTGGAGTTGAAATCGAAGAGTGGTCAGGAGTCAGGACATGATGTAAGATTTGTTGTGTAGAGATGTAAGACTAGGGGTTTCAAGATGCAATCCCAAAGAACAGGCATCAGCTGTGCTGTTTCAGTGCGTCGAAGATATGGTGGAATCCATGGACGAGTACGGCAACTTTCGCAAGCTCGTCGAGGTCCCATGGGTTGATTCGGTCCCGTATTTCCCTGAGCTGGACAAGCGACTCTTGCAAGGGGCATCCCATGCATCTGCGCTGAAAGATGCAAGCGACTTTCTCGATTTCATGCAAGAAGAAAAAATCCGTAATCCACGAGACTCAGAGTTAGGCCAGGAGAATGAAGCGTTTGAAATGCTTCTAGAAGCTGCGAAGGTTCTGAAAGAGCAATGGGCACGCCTTAGGCAGTGAGCCATCAGCCATCAGGCAGGCATGTTGAGTTTTTGACTTACACTGTCATGCAACGCATTTTCCATCCGGCATGGCGGCAGCAAGGCACCATTTCAAGATTCAGACAGCTGTGTGAAAAATGTTGGCCCGTGTCTAAGGTGTGCGTGTCTTTGCAGGATTCTTGCTCTGACCGTGGACCGTTGATTGTATGTTGTGCCATCCGCTGCCATATAGTGTGAGGGTGATCTTGCAGGGAACGAGGAACGAGAGCCATTGCCATAGTGTGAGGGTGATCTTGCAGGGAACGAGGAACGAGAGCCATTGCCATAGTGTGAGGGTGATCTTGCAGGGAACGAGGAACGAGAGCCATTGCCATAGTGTGAGGGTGATCTTGCAGGGAACGAGGAACGAGAGCCATAGTGTGAGGGTGATCTTGCAGGGAACGAGGAACGAGAGCCATAGTGTGAGGGTGATCTTGCAGGGAACGAGGAACGAGAGCCATAGTGTGAGGGTGATCTTTCAGGGAACGAGGAACGCAGGTCCCGCCAAGGCAGTGATTGAGGCTTCGGGAAGCGGAGAATGGTCAGAATCAGAATGCCGGCCCTCTTTGGCGCACTCAGGGTGCCCAGGATGGACTTTATCTTCTGGATGTGAAGGGATTCTTGTGGCGAGGACAGCTTGGACTTTATCTTCCTGCGGAGACCGTGCATGAGAAGGATGTGGAGGGATTCTTGTGGCGAGGACAGCCTGGACTTTACCTTCCCGCGGAGACCGTGCATGAGAAGGATGTGGAGGGATTCTTGAGTGCCCAGGATGGACTTTATCTTCCCGTGGAGACCGTGCATGAGAAGGATGTGGAGGGATTCTTGATTGCCCAGGATGGACTTTATCTTCCCGTGGAGACCGTGCATGAGAAGGATGTGGAGGGATTCCAGGATGGACTTTATCTTCCTGCGGAGACCGTGCATGAGAAGGATGTGGAGGGATTCTGGTGGCGAGGACAGCCTGGACTTTATCTTCCCGCGGAGACCGTGCTTGAGAAGGATGTGGAGGGATTCCTGAGTGCCCAGGATGGACTTTATCTTCCCGTGGAGACCGTGCATGAGAAGGATGTGGAGGGATTCCTGAGTGCCCAGGATGGACTTTATCTTCCCGTGGAGACCGTGCATATCAAGAATGTGGAGGGATTCTTGTGGCAAGGACAGCCGCCTGCTTGGCATCCAATCTGATTCAGGATCCCCCCGAGTGGGGTGGGCCCCCCGAGGCTGCTAAGAAAGCCTCGGGGACGGAATTTTTTCGGCTGCAACGGGTGTCTGCCTCATCGTGGTGCAGTCGTCCAGTACCCTTGCGAGGGGAAGCTAAATGGCACCCAACATTTGTTCAAAACCTCTAGGCGCTATGCGAAGCCTCAAGAACGATTATTTTTCGGCTGCAAATGGTGGCAGCCTCATCGTGGCGCAGTCGTCCAGTGCCCTTGTGCGGGGAAGCGAATGGCACCCGAAAAAACTATCAAAGTCCACTAGGGCCAGCCATGGTTTGCTTGATTTTGCTTTGAATTTGTGTTTAAAATTGCTTGTAACAGTGTCCCCACCCCGATATGCATTCGAAGTAAGCCGTGCAGAATCGAGACTTTACCCACAAGCCAGATTTAGCTACCTGTCGGGTATCTTTCGCTGGCCTCAACTTCTGGTTTTGGTTATTTGTCACGAAAAAGAAACACGCACTAGGCCCGGTTCCTGTTTTATTTTGTTTTGAAGCGAAAAAAGCGCCGGTGAGGCCGGCTCCGGATTTATTGTGTTTTCAAGCGTAAAACCGCCGGGGCCAGGGGAAGGCCTTGTACCAGGCCGTTTAAGCCAATCTCAATTCCACCGAGGGCCCAGGGTGAAGCTAGTATGGGTAGGATGAGAGGGGCCGGGGCTCCCGGACGGGTGAGGACGCAGGGCACTTTAGTTACGCGGGTGGGCTAGGGACTGCAGCAAGCCACACTCCTACCGGACAGACTGCACTCCTAAAAACTCCACTCTGAGGCCCCAGCGACGCAAGCCCGCCCACCCGAAGCCCCAGCCCCTGCCCCTCTACTCTTGAACCGCGAGCGCAGAAAGAAAAAGGTAAGCGCAAGGCCAACGGGAGGACCTACGGGTTCGGGAAGCACACGCGCACTCACTTGCAGGGCAGCAGGGGAAAAACTAGCGCCACTAGGGGAAAAAAAGAACCCCGGCACTTAGTGGGGAGAGCCGTGCGGCACACTTCTGTTTGTTTTCCAAAAAATCTCGACACTGCCGGCTTTGGACGACCTCAGCGGCCTCTGCGATCGCCTTCATGGCCTGTGTCGCTTTCATTGCCTTCATGGACTTCGTCGCCTTCATTGCCTCCACGGGCCGGCCCATCGCCCAGCACAGCGCGCATGGCGGACGATATCTCCACCGCGCTCCATCCGCCAGCGCTGAACAGCCAGCACCGCGATCTCAGCCTCCTCCGGCGTCAACTCCGCGTCGTTCGCCTCTGCAACCAGCATGCCATGTCCTCGCAATGCGAGGATTCGCCTTGCCAACAAAGCGGCGTCCGCATCTGTCTGCCCTCCGCCCGCCGCCTTCTCCACCGCCGCCGTCAAAGCCGCAATCGCCTTCAGGAGCCTTTCAGTCGGTCGCCAGCCACCCAGATTGCCAAGCTGTTCCTCAAGGTGCGCTGCCTCCTCGGCGGACGGTGGCCCAGACTGCGAGGAGGCCATGGATCCGATTGTGCCTTTTCAGCCGCTTTTGTTGCTAAGTGCTGCCATGCTGCTCAATGCTGCCATGCTGCTAAATGCTGCCATGCTGCTAAATGCTGCCGCGCTGCTGCATACTGTGTTGCTAGATTAAGTCTGCTATCCTACCTCACACACCTACCTTCGAGGAGCGAGCGCGGCAAAAACAAAGCTGAGTGCAGGGACGCCGGGTGGGAGAGCCTACGGGTTAGGGCGGCAGGGCACTCACAGGGCAGACGGGGAGCAAAGCCTACTTCGGGACTGAATGGGTCAGGGTGCCCTGAACCAAACCAAAAAGCAACCCCGGCAAAAGCACTCTAGCAAAATGTTACTGCAAAAGTCGGCGGGCCTAGCTAGAATACCACTACAAATCAAAAAAAACTTCAATGAGCAAAGGCGAGCTTGAAGGAGCATCCTGGTGAGACTGCATCCTAAACCCCCACGGATCAGGTCGGCGATAGCCACAGGCTCGCCGCGAATCGACACTGAGCGGCTGTGTCGCTTCTGGCCGGCGGGCCCGGCAGGGTGTGTGAAACATAGGCAGGGCGCACCCCGAGAATCGGAGGCGCGGCGGTTCCGTGCTGTGTTCGACCCATCCTAAACCCTCCCCGACCACGTTCCGGGGCTGGCCGGCACCGATTTGACAGGAAAGGCCCGATCCGGCCGAAATCGTGCTCAAACCCTAGGCGGGGCGCACACCAAAATCGGGCTCTCGCCGGTGCGTGGTCGGCTCGCAAAACGGCCGGCTGCCGGGGGCCGTCGGGGCGCACCCTCCCCGAGCGGCTTCAAAATCCCGAAAAATTGGGGTGCGGCATGGTGTTTTAGGGCCATGCGTGTTTGGAGTGATAAATGCTGTCAATGTAAAAAATGGATTTGGCGTGCCCGCCACGGAGGAGCCGACCGAAGCCAATCTCGTGCGACTGCTGGATCTGGCGGACTGGAAGCACCGGGGCCGCACTCGGGCGGTGGGGCCGGGGGCCTATGAGCGATATGCCACGCTGGGGCTTTTCGGGCACGGCGGCGTGGTCGGGGTCTCCAATGCCACGGGCCTGCGGGATGCCTGTGCCGCTTGCCGCTGTGAATTGCTTTCTCAAGAGCCGCTTTCCGAACGGCACCTGGACGTCCATCGCAGTGCTCTTCAACCCTCGCATGGGGCTGCACCGCGACATTCAGAACATGCCAGTCATGCGCTTGCTCTGGGTGATTACACAGGAGGGCGGGTGTGGATCGAAGATGACGAGGGGGACTCCACGGCTTGGCTGGCCGATAAGAAAGGGGAGCGAGAGCTGCGGGGGCGGTGGCTGGACATGCACGAGAAACCGGTGAGCTTCGATGCTCGCCGGTATCACATGGTAGAGCCACACGAGGGCAGCATGTGGGCGCTCGCAGCTTATGTTCCGCAAGCCTATGCTCGGGCGACGGAGCAGCACCGGCAGGCGCTGAGAGAAGCGGGCTTTCCGCTGCCTGCATCATGAGAGCAGCCCGGCATCGAAGCGGGCGGAGCACTGCGGGCCGGGCCGGGGCGAAAGGGCATCAAAAGCATCAAATGCATCAAATGGGGCTTTCGGAACTTTTATAGCTTTTTTCTCTCTCTGGGGAGTGTGCTGTTCCAGCGCTCCACTCTGTGATAGCTACAAGCCTTAGTTCGAGACATAGGTCAGAATTCGATACTTTGGAGCACTGTCGATTCGCGGGCTTACGGCCCGCAGCTCTGACGATCTTAGGGGCTCTAAAGTCTTTGCAAAACGGGCTTTAGAGGAACTTTAGGGGCGCGCAACTCGCCAGCAGCTGACGAGCACTCGCCAGCAGCTTACGAGCTACTTGCTGGCAACTTACGAGCACTGGCCAGCAGCTCACGAGCTACTTGCTGGCAACTTACGAGCACTCGCCAGCAGCTTACGAGCGACTTTCGAACCGCAACTCAGCGACTCTGGAACCGCAACACAGCAGCTTTCGAAGCGCAACTCAGCGACTCTGGAACCGCAACACAGCAGCTTTCGAAGCGCAACTCAGCGACTCTTGAACCGCAACTCCGCAGCTTTCGAAGCGCAACTCAGCGACTCTTGAACCGCAACACAGCAGCTTTCGAAGCGCAACACGGCGACTCTTGAAGCGCAACTCAGCGACTCTTGAAAACCGCAACACAGCAGCTTTCGAAGCGCAACACGGCGACTCTTGAACCGCAACTCAGCGACTCTTGAACCGCAACATAGCAGCTTTCGAAGCGCAACTCAGCGACTCTTGAACCGCAACACAGCAACTTACGAGCACGTCAGCAGCTCACGAGCGACTTTCGAGCCGCAAACCAGCTGCTTCCACGCCCTCCGCGCCAACAGAGCGCGCGCAAGCGCGCGTCGCGCTTCAAACAGCTCCGGAGCGCGACGGAGCGCCTCCAAACAGCTCGCGAACCCTCCGCGTGCCCTCAAAGTGCTTCCGATGCCGCGCGCGCCCGTTTTGCAAGCACTTTAGAGCCCCTACGATCGCGAGCCCTACGGGCTCCAGCCCTCAAAATCGACAGGCCCTCGAAGTATATGGAATTCTAGCCTATGTCTTGAAACTAGCCTCGTAGCTACTACAGAGTGGAGTGCTGGAACACCCTCCCCAGAGAGAGTGCCACCAATCATGCAAAGCCACGCACTGCAGGCGGCCGCCAGCAGCCCAGTGAACGTTATGCACCGGTTTCACCTCTATGGATTTGGCTTGACTGGGCCTCGTCGACTACGGCTGGAGCTGCGGCGCACAGACTTTGCGGGTGTTAGCCGTTCAGCACAAACTACGGAGCCTCACCGGTTTCACTTCTATGGGCCTCTCCCCCTTTGACCAAGGGGGGCAAGCAACTTCGCGGTCAGCGACGAATCAACCTGCAAGTAAGAAAATGAAATAGAAGCAGAAAACATGAAAATTCAAAGACAGTGTCTGTTCTTAACCGGACTTGTGCCAAGCGCAACTTTAAGCAAGCTGCCTCTATGCACTTGTGCCTTCCGGAAACCGCGCATGGTTTTGGCTAGGTGACCGTTTGGGGCAGAAACAACTGGAGACAAAGTTTATTGAACGGTATTAAAATCCCGTTTATCTCCACGGAGTTTTTGCCTTGTCTCCATAAGGCGGATTAAGCAGATGTTGATCGTGCCACGAATCATCCGATCCCGCTTCTTCGTCGGGGCCAGCCGTTTCTGTGCCCGCTTGAGCTGCTGAGCCGAGTGCAAACGAGCCGCGGAAACGGCTTCGTCTTGCTGTGATGTTTGATGGTGTCACATGTTCCACAATTATAAAGATGATGAGCTTGCACATGTGGATGCAATCGCAATGCAGGTTGAGGTTGATCGTCTTCTTGGGATTCCTGCTCTTGAGCACTGTTGGCAGATCCTGCCAGAGCACAAGCATTTGACCACCCGTTTTGTGGTGACATGGCGTTGCAAGACCATTTCAGGTTACACATATTGGCTCAGACGAGCCAGGCTTGTGGCCCGTGATTTTGCATTTTTGTGCCCAGGCCGCACCGATTTGTTTTCCCCTGCATCGAACGCGTTGCAAAGCAAGATCATCCCCTTTGTCTTCATTGATAACTAACAACTAACTACCATAAGGGTTGGCAGTTGGTATCATTAGATGTTACGGATGCTTACTTGAATTGCCCGCAGGCAAGAGGACGCATGCACAAGTGTTACGATCAATGGCGAACGCCTGCACTTCAAGCTTCTCAGGCTTCTTCCAGGCCAACGGGAAGGGAGCCAAACATGGTTCTATCAGTTTACCAATGCCTTGTAAGCGGGAAGCCGCGTCGAGTTGATGCAAGAGGTGCCATCGCTGTTCCGGTTCCAACCTGGATGGCGGAGGCGGAGGACTTGTGCACGTCGATGATTTACTCGGCACAGGCCCTGCAAGCGTGATCAAGTGCATGACCGATCATCTTGAAAGGGATTATAAAGTGACCGTGAATTTGATTTCGGTGCCGGGCCAGGAGGTTCATTTTCTTAAGAAGCGGCACTATCTTTTGTCGAGCACAGAGTTGCTGATTGAAGTGAGCCCAAAACACTTGGAAAAGCTGAAGTCGCTTTGTGGCCATCCCAAGCACCGAAAATCACCTCTCCCGTCCGGGCGATTGCCCACGGAGAAGGAGGACGATGCACCATTGTCCCAGGACCAGGCATTCCGTTTTCGGTCAGCCGTGGGAGTGCTGCTCTACTTGCAGTCTGATCTTCCGCATGCCATGCGCAGCATTCGCCACTTGTCAGGTTTCATGTCGTCCCCGACCGTTGGGGCATGGGCAATCCTGCGACACTTGGTTGGTTACTTGAGTGCCACTGAGGGGTACTGTGCATGCCTCACAGCCGGTGGCATCGCAAATTGCGTGCAAGTGCAACGCCCACGGATCAACGTCATCGAGACAATCAGTGATGCTGACTGGGGTGGATGCCGATCCACCCGACGCTCTGTTTCTTCATCTGTGATCCTTTGCAACAGCAAGTTCATCCATGCAGCGTCCAAAACGCAAAAGTCGATCGTGCTATCCAGTGCGGAATCTGAGTTTGGTGCTGCGGTATCAGCCGCGATAGATGGGACCTTTGTTGCAAGCATGATGCGGTTTGTGTCCCCAGAGCCAACGACACCGCCCCTCCTCATGATAGACAATTCCGCGGCGCTCGCGATCCTACAACGCGCCGGGGTCGGGCGCGTGCGCCATCTTGACGTGAAGTTGCTGTGGACGCAACAGAGAGTTGCAGAAGGCCTGCTGGAGGTGCTACCGGCACCCACGCGTACAAACGTCGCGGACATTGGCACGAAGCTCCTTGGAGTGCAGCGCGCAGAGTTCCTGCTTGGCTTGATTGGGTTTAGAAATTCCCGAAATGGTTATGCAAGGGTTGGTGATTGGTGATGCAATCTTGAATACCGAGCACAATGTCCAGGCCATTCGCAATGTGTGCAAGGATCTGTCAAAGATCGCAAAAGGTGATGCCACAGCCAATACCGCCCGCATCCTCAGCGTTATCTTGATTGCCATGCAGGCGACAGGCAGTTTGGGTGCGGAGGATGGCAATGATGCCAATGATGACGACGCGACTTTGAGCTTTTTTGAAGCCTTTCTTGAATCCTTAGTGCAGATCGCCGGCTATGCATCCGCGGTGTATGAAGCATACCCTTCAACATGTGTTGCGGTTTGCCAGTGCGTTGCAATCACTGCATTCTTGATGTGCGCGTTTATGTGTTGCGGCCGCCGGGTCACAGATGCTCCTGAGGCATCCGTTCAGGTGCGCGTTGGGAGTGGAGTTGCAGTTGATTCAGTTGATGTCAAGACAGCCCGCGTTGCAGAGCCGAAGGCCAAAGCAGTTGTGCAGGTGCGTGGAGCGCGGCCCAAGACCGCGAGCAAGCCAGTGTGTGATGATGACGATGAGCGAGCCCAGAGTGGGCCCAGAGTCCTGGTGCACATGAGGCGCAGGCTGGCAGGCCAGGATCGTCGACCGATCATGTGATGCGGTCCAGCAGTGAGGCCAGCGAGAGGATCCTGCGAGCACGCCCGATCCCACAGCGTCGGGCCCCACAGTCCAGGAACACCGATGGCGTGTGGATCTCGACTAGTCAGGGCTACGCTTATCATAAGGCTACATGTGGCAAGTTGAACCAATCGCAAGGCGTCGCTGAGGTGTCGCGTGCAGTTGCTGTTGATCGCGGCTACCGCGCATGCCGCATATGCAAACCTTGAGTGAGTGTGCCGAAACTTCTTGTGATGCCGTGCCGTGCGCTTGAATCTTGCTTTATAATGCTCATGAGGCACATTGGATGCCATGTACATAGTCAGTCATTTGTGCCACGGCGCAATTGATTGACAGGCTGCTGATGGATCCTGTACATAGCTTGACAACGTGCGGTGTGGACGGCGTGAAATCACTTGAACAATGGCGTGCAGCATTTTGCTGCCAATCCGAATGATGCCACATTTCCTTGAGCCGTGGAGCGGCTCACAGCTGCGATGAGGCGCGATTGGCGCCCACAACGGTAACTAGGCCGTTGCAACCTTGTTTTGCCAGTTGGGCGCAGAAAGCGCATGAACCATCATGAATCCGCCTTCTCTTGACAACTTGAAAGGGCGTCCGCTTGTGCCAGTCAAGCTTCCATCATGCGTGCGTGAATGGGTTTTATTTCCCGCCGAAAGTGTAGACAAAGTTTTGTCGTAAAAGGAAAACAGTGTTTTCACTTGTGTGTTGTGAACACTAGACAAACTTTGCCGTGCAGCTTTCGGCTTGAAGTGGATCTGTGATCCAAAAGTTTTTATCTCTTGTGCTGGTGGGCTAGTAGTCCCTTTGATCTAAAGTGATCTTCTAGTAGAGTAGCGGCGGGCTAGTAGCCCCTTTGATCCAAAGTGATTTTCTGGTAGAGTAGCGGTGGGCTAATAGCCCCTTTGATCCAAAGTGATTTTCTTGTAGATTAGTGCTGGGCTAGTAGCCCCTCTGTCG
>CAJNDT010001626.1:0-47452 GCA_905221615.1 Symbiodinium sp. CCMP2592 | reverse complement strand
CCCCATATCCATGGCTATATCTATATTGCTACATATATGTATATATGCACATACCGACAAGCACATGTTGATAATAATGATTTCTATACTATACATGTGAATCTGGTTCAGTATATATACACAGATAGCCATGTACTATATATGCTATTCGAATTTATTTGCAGATATTTCTAACAATTCATGCACGTATGTTATGTTTATATCTATGTCCATATCTATATCTGAATCTGTATATATGTATATATCTTCATCTGTATCTATATATTGATTTATATTTAAGTCTTTGTTTGTAATTATATATATATATATATATATATAGCAAATATCTCTGCCATATATACATACATACTACATATACACACATTTCTGTCTTTTATACCTAGATCTATGCTGTGTGGCTCTCTTTATTTAAAGATATTTTCTATTTTTCTGCATATACATATATGTATATATGTCACATAAATATATATATATTTATATATGAAAATATCTGAATACATTTTTCGTTTCAATACATATATACAGCTATACACATGTATGATTTAGATTCGTGTCTGTGTCAGTATATCTCTGCATTTTCCAGCTTGTTCATTGTAGCTAAATCGAAATCTTTGCACATATTGTGCATCTATAAATTTATCGATATATGTACGTACATGAAACCTAGAATAAAGTGTAAACCTTCTCCTATACCTATAATATATTGCCATTGAAGACACGGGGCGAGTGGGTCTGGAGCCAGTCGCACGAAACCGGGCAGTCATTGCACGCAGAGGTTTAAGACAGTTGAAATATCGGAAAGCTCTTCAATTCAATTGACTTAAACCTCTGCGGGGCTTGTGTTTCCTTTCACTTGAAACCTTCCCGCCGGCTCTTCAACCTTCACTTTACTTAAATCTTTCCGGGTGCTTTTCACTTCAATGTATTCACACCTCTCTGGAGGTAAAGATGGTGGTTGCGTGAATTGACATATGCAGTAAAAGACGGGAATTAGTAAATTGATATAAGGAGCCAGAGACGGGGTTCAAGTATATTTACATATGAAATCAAAGACGGGGTTTAAGTACATTATTATAGGTAGCCATAACGGGCTTTAAGTAGACTGACATATGAAGCGGCGAAGCAAGAGACCGTGTTTAAGTAAATTGACATGTGAAGCCAGGCGTTTGAGTAAATTGACATACATAGCCCCAAGCGGGGTTTAACTAAATCGATATATTTCGCCCAAAACGGAGTTTAAGTAAATTGACATGCATAGGGCCAGACGGGTTTAAGTAAAGTCACATACATAGGCGCAATCACCGTTATAGTGAATTCTTACACACAGGCCCAGACGAGGTTTAAGACATGCACAGCACCAAACCGGATTGAAATAGACTGGCATATATAGGCCCAGACATACATGGCTCCGAGCGAAGTTTATATAGATTGACATATATAGCCTCAGGCAAAGTGTAATTGAATGGACCTATAAAACCGCAAGCGGGGTTTAAATGAATTCACAAGTATAGCCCCAAGTGGGGTTTAAGTACATTGACATACAAAGCCCAAGGAATTTAAGTAAACTCATTTGCATAAGCCCAAGTCCTAAGTTTCATAACCAATTGCTGCGCTGGCGCACCTCGGCTGCGCCGCTAAAGGCCGTTCATACAAGGCGCAGCCTCTAAAATTTAGGGTTTAGGGGTTTAAGGTTTAGGGTTCGCCAGCGCAGCTGGCGATACATATATGTATATATGTCACATAAATATATATATATATATGAACATATCTGAATATACTTTTCGTTTCAATACATATATACAGCTATACACATGTATGATTTAGATTCGTGTCTGTGTCAGTATATCTCTGCATTTTCCAGCTTGTTCATTGTAGCTAAATCGAAATCTTTTCACATATTGTGCATCTATAAATTTATCGATATATGTACGTACATGAAACCTAGAATAAAGTGTAAACCTTCTCCTATACCTATAATATATTGCCATTGAAGACACGGGGCGAGTGGGTCTGGAGCCAGTCGCACGAAACCGGGCAGCCATTGCACGCAGAGGTTTAAGACAGTTGAAATATCGGAAAGCTCTTCAATTCAATTAACTTAAACCTCTGCGGGGGGTTTAGGGTTTAGGGTTTAAGGTTTAGGGTTTAGGGTTTAGGGTTTAGGGTTTATAGAAATTGTTAAGGGTTTGGGTGCCAATAAGTTTTGACCGAAAGTTTTGACCGAAACGTTTTGACCGAAACGTTTTGACAAGAGTTTTGATTTTGGATTCTTGATTTGGTGTTGGGCTCTGGCCAGCTTGGGCTTGTCGCTGGGGAAGCTTTCTGCATGTTCAGCTGGGATGAGAGGGCTGGGTTGGGGGCTGGGTCGGGGGGCCGGGGGGGGATTGGGGCTGTGGCTTGGAGAAATTGTTGAGGGTTTGGGTCCCAAAAAGTTTTGACTGAAACGTTTTGACTGAAACGTTTTGACTGACAGTTTTGGGCTGTTTTTTTTTTTCGAATCATGTTTTCAAATTTCTTGGGGGCCCTAAACCCTAAACCCTAAACCCTAAACCCGACACCCGAAACTCTAAACCCTAAACCCTAAACCCTAAACCCTCTCTCTCAAATGAGTATTTAAATGTTGAGCCATGTTTGCCTCCTGGGCAAGCTTTGCGAGCTTTTTCGCCTGCAGGCCAACAAAAAAAGATGTTCTTCAGCTGACAACCAGCCACAAAACAGCCTCCTGGGGCAAGCTTTGCGAGCCATTTCGCCTGGAGGCCAACAAAAAAAGATGTTCTTCAGCTGACAACCAGCCAGAAAAAGCCTCCTGGGGCAAGCTTTGCGAGCCAGTTCGCTTGGAGACCAGCAAAAAAAGATTTTCTTCAGCTGACAACCAGCCACAAAACGGTTTCTGGTGCAAGCTTTGTGAGCCATTTCGCCTGCAGGCCAACATAAAAAAAATTCTTTAGCTGACAACCAGCCAGAAACAGCCTCCTGGTGCAAGCTTTATAAGCCATTTCGCTTGGAGGTTATTAAAAAAGATTTTCTTCAGCTGACAACCAGCCACAAACAGCTTCCTGGAGCAAGCACAGAGCCACCAAGATCCGGCAGTACGACTTGTTGCGGATAAGAGTGGGCCACACAGAGCCACCAAGACCCGGAAGTACGATTTGTTACGGATAAGAGTGGGCCAGGGGGAAGGGGGGCAGGGCAGGGGGCGGGGGGGGGCAGGGCAGGTGCGGTTTGGGGTTTGGGGGGGTTGGGGGGGGGGTCCGGAGCGCGGGGGCGTGGGCGGCGGAGGCAAAAGTTTAAACCGGAAACTGGTTTGAGCGGATTGCCGCTTAAGCGTCAGCCCTATAGAAAGAAGAGTTGGCTAGGGCGACGACTACGCTGTCGAACCCTAAACCCTAAACCCTAAACCTCAAACCCTAAACCCTAAACCCTAAACCCTAAACCTCAAACCCTAAACCCTAAACCCTAAACCCCAAACCCTAAACCTTAAACCCTAAACTCAAAAGCTTAAGCCTGAATGCTCAGCTTTTGCCATGTGCGTGCGGGGGAACATACATGTGTGTGCGGGGGAACATACATGTGTGTGCGGGGGAACATACATGTGTATGCGGGGGAACACACATGTGTATGCGGGGGAACACACATGTGTGTGCGGGGGAACACACATCTGCGTGCGGGGGAACACATATGTGTGTGTGGGGGAACACACATGTGTATGCGGGGGAACACACATGTGTGTGCGGGGGAACATACATGTGTGTGCGGGGGAACACACATGTGTGTGTGTGGGGGAACACACATGTGTATGTGGGGGGAACACACATGTGTATGCGGGGGAACACACATGTGTGTGCGGGGGAACACACATGTGTGTGCGGGGGAACATACATGTGTGTGCGGGGGAACACACATGTGTGTGCGGGGGAACACACGTGCGTGTGCGGGGGAACATACATGTGTGTGCGGGGGAACACACATGTGTATGCGGGGGAACACACCTGTGTGTGTGGGGGAACACACATGTGTGTGCGGGGAACACACATGTGTGTGCGGGGGAACACACATGTGTATGCGGGGGAACACACATGTGGGTGTGCGGGGGAACGCACATCGGAAGTACGATTTGTTACGGATAAGAGTGGGCCAGGGGGAAGGGGGGCAGCGGGGGGGGCAGGGCAGGTGCGGTTGGGGGTTTTGGGGGGGTTGGGGGGGGGGGTCCGCCAGTGGTGTGTGTGTTCCGCACACACACACACGCATGTGTGTGTTCCCCGCACAATTTGACAAGAGTTTTGATTTTGGAACCTTGATTTGGTGTTGGGCTCTGGCCAGCTTGGGCTGGTCGCTGGGGAAGCTTTCTGCATGTTCAGCTGGGATGAGAGGGCTGGGTTGGGGGCTGGGCCGGGGGGCCGGGGAGGGATTGGGGCTGTGGCTTGTAAGGGTTTGGGTCCCAAAAAGTTTTGACTGAAACGTTTTGACTGAAACGTTCTGACTGAAACGTTTTGACTGAAAGTTTGGGGCTGTTTTTGTTTGCGAAGCATGTTTTCAAATTTCTTGGGGGCCCTAAACCCTAAACCCTAAACCCTAAACCCTAAACCCTAAACCCTAAACCCTAAACCCTAAACTGTGCGTGTTGCCCGCATACACATGTGTATGTGTTCCGCACACACACACACACACACACACGCATGTGTGTGTTCCCCGCACAAATATGTGTGTTCCGGGTCTACAGCCCTTGACCAACAAGGCTGCCAAAGACCTTTTCGCGCGCGCGCGCGCGCGCGCGTTGTTGGGATCCAGAGACTTCGCCTCCGGGGGCCTCCCGCCAGGCCGCTCCTTACATGTCGCCAAGCTCGTCTGCGGCATCTCGCAGAAACGCTTTTTTTTTTTTTTTGAAAATTCGAAGCATTTTCGAATGCTTCCACGATGACTGCTTTCAACGACAAAGTGAACTTGTGGTGCTCACACATCATCCTCTGCAAAGCAGCTAGTCACGTCCCTAAGCGAAGTGCAAACTCCAGCGAAACAAACACTCAATGCAAACGTAGCTGGATATGCAACTCCATCGATCATTAACGGCCTTCAAGTGAAGAACTCTACATCATTTGAAGTTCTTCAACGATTTACATACGTTCCGAAGCGAAGTCACAGCCATCCAAGCAACAACCACGCAGAATCAAAACGACGCCCTTCGCAGAATCACGGGGACACCCTTCAGCGGAGCACTGTGTCACACCCCGCGGGCCCTCCACCGGACGAGCCTACGTCATTTGAGCTCCTCTGTCTGTTTGTGCCCTTCCCGAAGATACCCTTTCAAACCAAAAATTTGGTGTTTGAAAGGGCCCGCGGGGCCAACGCAGAATCAACCCTACAACAGTTCCCGCGGACCCTGCAATCAAAAGGGTAAGTTCGGGAGTGGGTTTGCGGACATAGTTTGACCTCCCCTGTCCATCTATGGCCCTCCCGCGGCTCCCCTTGAAGAACAGTTTCCGCATGAAGGGTAGCAGAATGCAGAATCACATTCGCACACCCTTCCTGCGGAAAATGGTCTTCAAGGGGAGCCGCGGGAGGGCCATAGATGGACAGGGTAGGTCAAACTATGTGGGCAAACCCACTCCTGAGCCCACCTGAAGGCTTACAGTATCCCCATGAACTGTGTCAGATTGATTCTGCATTCTGCGACCCTTCATGCGGAAACTGTTCTTCAAGGGGAGCCGCGGGAGGGCCACAGATGGACAGGGGAGGTCAAACTATGTCCGCAAACCCACTCCCGAACTTACCCTTTTGATTGCAGGGTCCGCGGGAACTGTTGTAGGGTTGATTCTGCGTTGGCCCCGCGGGCCCTTTCAAACACCAAATTTTTGGTTTGAAAGGGTATCTTCGGGAAGGGCGCAAACAGACAGAGGAGCTCAAATGACGTAGGCTCGTCCGGTGGAGGGCCCGCGGGGTGTGACACAGTGCTCCGCTGAAGGGTGTCCCCGTGACTCTGCGAAGGGCGTCGTTTTGATTCTGCGTGGTTGTTGCTTGGATGGCTGTGACTTCGTTTCGGAACGTATGTAAACCGTTGGAGAACTTCAAATGATGTAGAGTTCTTTAGTTGACGTCGATTAAGAAGCGATATGGATCGATGTTGTACACATGTCATGATGTGTAGCACAACAAGCTTCTTTGTTGTCGAAAGCAGTTATCGTGGAAGCCTTCGAAAATTCTTGCAATTTTTTAAAAAAAAGGTGTTTTTGCGACATGCCGAAGAAGAGCTTGGCGACATGTAGAGAGCGGCCGAGGGCGGCCTTGCGAGAGGGCGAGGCTCAGGCGCTGCCGAGGCCACCGAGGCCCGGGGCCCAGGCGCTCCCAGGGCCGAGCGAGGCCAGGCCCAAGTGCCGAGGCCCAACAATGCGCGCGCGCGCGCGAAAAGGTCTTTGCCTTTGTTGCTGGTCAAGGGTTTTGGCTGAACGGTCATCGCAAAGAAACTTGACAGCTGTGGTTGCTATCGCAACGGGGGAACACACATGTGTATGCGGGGGAACACACATGTGTGTGCGGGGGAACACACATGTGTATGCGGGGGAACACACATGTGTGTGCGGTGGAGCACACGTGTGTATGCGGGGGAACACACATGTGTGTGTGTGCGGGGGAACACATATGTGTGTGCGGAAGAACACACATCTGTGTGCGGGGGAACACACATGTGTGTGCGTGGGAACATACCTGTGTGTGCGGGGGAACACACATGTGTATGTGGGGGAACACACTCCAGCGAAACAAACACTCAATGCAAACGTAGCTGGATATGCAACTCCATCGATCATTAACGGCCTTCAAGTGAAGAACTCTACATCATTTGAAGTTCTTCAACGATTTACATACGTTCCGAAACGAAGTCACAGCCATCCAAGCAACAACCACGCAGAATCAAAACGACGCCCTTCGCAGAATCACGGGGACACCCTTCAGCGGAGCACTGTGTCACACCCCGCGGGCCCTCCACCGGACGAGCCTACGTCATTTGAGCTCCTCTGTCTGTTTGTGCCCTTCCCGAAGATACCCTTTCAAACCAAAAATTTGGTGTTTGAAAGGGCCCGCGGGGCCAACGCAGAATCAACCTTACAACAGTTCACGCGGACCCTGCAATCAAAAGGGTAAGTTCGGGAGTGGGTTTGCGGACATAGTTTGACCTCCCCTGTCCATCTATGGCCCTCCCGCGGCTCCCCTTGAAGAACAGTTTCCGCATGAAGGGTAGCAGAATGCAGAATCACGTTCGCACACCCTTCCTGCGGAAAATGGTCTTCAAGGGGAGCCGCGGGAGGGCCATAGATGGACAGGGTAGGTCAAACTATGTGGGCAAACCCACTCCTGAGCCCACCTGAAGGCTTACAGTATCCCCATGAACTGTGTCAGATTGATTCTGCATTCTGCGACCCTTCATGCGGAAACTGTTCTTCAAGGGGAGCCGCGGGAGGGCCACAGATGGACAGGGGAGGTCAAACTATGTCCGCAAAGCCACTCCCGAACTTACCCTTTTGATTGCAGGGTCCGCGTGAACTGTTGTAGGGTTGATTCTGCGTTGGCCCCGCGGGCCCTTTCAAACACCAAATTTTTGGTTTGAAAGGGTATCTTCGGGAAGGGCGCAAACAGACAGAGGAGCTCAAATGACGTAGGCTCGTCCGGTGGAGGGCCCGCGGGGTGTGACACAGTGCTCCGCTGAAGGGTGTCGCCGTGATTCTGCGAAGGGCGTCGTTTTGATTCTGCGTGGTTGTTGCTTGGATGGCTGTGACTTCGTTTCGGAACGTATGTAAACCGTTGAAGAACTTCAAATGATGTAGAGTTCTTTAGTTGACGTCGATTAAGAAGCGATATGGATCGATGTTGTACACATGTCATGATGTGTAGCACAACAAGCTTCTTTGTTGTCGAAAGCAGTCATCGTGGAAGCCTTCGAAAATTCTTGCATTTTTTAAAAGACAGGTGTTTTTGCGACATGCCGAAGAAGAGCTTGGCGACATGTAGAGAGCGGCCGAGGGCGGCCTTGCGAGAGGGCGAGGCTCAGGCGCTGCCGAGGCCACCGAGGCCCGAGGCCCAGGCGCTCCCAGGGCCGAGCGAGGCCAGGCCCCAGTGCCGAGGCCCAACAATGCGCGCGCGCGCGCGAAAAGGTCTTTGCCTTTGTTGCTGGTCAAGGGTTTTGGCTGAACGGTCATCGCAAAGAAACTTGACAGCTGTGGTTGCTATCGCAACGGGGGAACACACATGTGCCTGCGGGGGAACACACATGTGTGTGCGGGGGAACACACATGTGTATGCGGGGGAACACACATGTGTGTGCGGTGGAACACACATGTGTGTGCGGGGGAACATACATGTGTGTGCGGGGGAACACACATGTGTGTGCGGGGGAACACACGTGCGTGTGCGGGGGAACATACATGTGTGTGCGGGGGAACACACATGTGTATGTGGGGGAACACACTCCAGCGAAACAAACACTCAATGCAAACGTAGCTGGATATGCAACTCCATCGATCATTAACGGCCTTCAAGTGAAGAACTCTACATCATTTGAAGTTCTTCGACGGTTTACATACGTTCCGAAACGGAGTCACAGCCATCCAAGCAACAACCACGCAGAATCAAAACGACGCCCTTCGCAGAATCACGGCGACACCCTTCAGCGGAGCACTGTGTCACACCCCGCGGGCCCTCCACCGGACGAGCCTACGTCATTTGAGCTCCTCTGTCTGTTTGCGCCCTTCCCGAAGATACCCTTTCAAACCAAAAATTTGGTGTTTGAAAGGGCCCGCGGGGCCAACGCAGAATCAACCCTACAACAGTTCACGCGGACCCTGCAATCAAAAGGGTAAGTTCGGGAGTGGGTTTGCGGACATAGTTTGACCTCCCCTGTCCATCTGTGGCCCTCCCGCGGCTCCCCTTGAAGAACAGTTTCCGCATGAAGGGTCGCAGAATGCAGTGTGTGTTCCCCCGCATATACATGTGTGTTCCCCCGCACACACATGTGTGCTCCCCCGCACACACATGTATGTTCCCCCGCACACAGATGTGTGTTCCCCCACACACACGTGTGTGTTCCCCCGCATACACATGTATGTTCCCCCGCACACACATGTCTGTTCCCCCGCACACACATGTGTGTTCCCCCGCATACACATGTGTGTTCCCCCACACACACACAGGTGTGTTCCCCCGCATACACATGTGTGTTCCCCCGCACACACATGTGTGTTCTCCCACACACACATGTGTGCTCCCCCACACACACATGTATGTTCCCCCGCACACAGATGTATGTTCCCCCGCACACACATGTGTGTTCCCCCGCACACCCACATGTGTGTTCTCCCCTACACAGACTCGCACATGTGTGTTGCCAGGTCGTTGCGGCATGGAGTTCGTAGAGGCCAGTCTTCAGCAGAGTTCAGGCAGTGCGGATCCCGTGGCGAGTGCCGCGCGGCGGCGGAAGCATGATTAAGATTCCTAGTACGTTTTTTGGACACCGTGGCACACGCCTGCCAGTTGTCCATAGCTGCGCTGCAAAGCGTCGTTCATTTGCAATTCGAAGCGCAAGCGCGACACTCCTGAGACGAAAGAGGCCGCATTGCCTTTTGTGTGGGTTTTGGTCACAACAATTCCTGGTCCTCGCTACCAGGAACAACGCTGCCCTGGCGGGGTCATGGTGCTCACGATCCAAGCACGCAATCTGTCCGGACGTTGGCGGTGAAATCGGTTTGCAGTTGCCGAGAGCTCCGAGCCGGCACTATCAAATATTGCACAGTGTGTAACTATTTCCAACATGCTAGACTGGGCAGGAACAGTCCGTTGTTTTTTGCGACCGTTTCTAACCACCGCGCTGGAACGGTCCCACGTAGGCCTGCGGGCTGCGTGGCGGCCGGCTTGTTGCGGCGCGATTCTGTCGTGAGGAAGTGTGGGCTCGGTCGGCACTCTCTGTCGTGGGGGTTGCTTTGCGCGCTACTTAACCTGTGCCGAACGGACAATGAAATAACGAGGGGTGCCTAGTGTGCCTCGGTTGAACTAGATATGCTGCCGCTCCAGCCGGAAAACAGCGGATAGAGCAGTTGTAACTCCACCGCATGTGGCAACGATCCTAGTTCAAAGTACTGCAGGCAAAGCGCGGACGTTTTTCGGTTTCAGGACGGCTGGCTGCCAATTAACCCGCTAGAGACTCTCTTCCGTAGCGGATTTGGCGGAAATCATACAGCTAGATAACAGACATTAACGAGCCTTGTACGCTCGGATGCGAACCGGTTCGGCACCCGGAGCCTGCCTGCATCAAGAAGCACTGGCGAGATGCAATTGCGTGTGAGGACACTCTATGACCGCAGGCTTCCTTTTCTGGCAATTCGTGCCGATGCTGTGCTGAATGTTGGAGAAGAGTTTCCGTCTCGGTCTTCATCCGTGGCACTTCGTCGACATACGGCTGGTCGCCGTTGTCGGGGTTGGTGCCCACTATGTACATGGATGAAACGACTTGCTCGTAGTACTTTTCGAGGATGAGCCTGTAGACGTTCAGCTGAATGCGATAATGCCAGAGGGTGCCATCGGGTATGCTGCTCAGTGGTTCTCGCATGAACTTGCCGAAAGCCTCTTCGCTGAATCGGGTTCTTCTTGTACGCTTCCAGTCCACTATGACCTTGCTGCCGTCTGTTCGTTCCGCCACGAAATCGATGCTGCCTGCGACGTCAACACACATGTGTGTGTCGGGGAACACGCATGTGTGTGCGGGGGAACACACATGTGTGTGCGGGGGAACACGCATGTGTATGCGGGGAAACACACATGTGTGTGTGGGGGGACACACATGTGTATGCGGGGGAACATACATGTGTGTGCGTGGGAACACACATGTGTATGCGGGGAAACACACATGTGTATGCGGGGGAACACACATGTGTATGCGGGGAAACACGCACATGTGTGTGTGGGGGAACACGCATGTGTATGCGGGGGAACACACATGTGTGTGCGTGGGAACATACATGCGTGTGCGGGGGGAGACACATGTGTATGCGGGGGAACACACATGTGTGTGCGGGGGAACATACATGTGTGTGCCGGGAAACACACATGTGTGTGCGGGGGAACATACATGTGTGTGCAGGGGAACACACATGTGTATGCGGGGGAACACACATGTGTGTGTGGGGGGGAACACACATGTGTATGCGGGGGAACATACATGTGTGTGTGGGGGAACACACATGTGTTTGCTATCGCAAAGCGATGGCGTGACCGCAGCCTCAGCTGCTTGCTGCTTCAAGATCCACGGTCGAAGGTGTGCTTGCCAGTGTGCCACAGCTACTTCATTGGCTTGAGATCGTTGTTGGTTAGTTGCTCAATGCGCTGCCTCCACGTCTCGGTTTTCGATTTGGTCACCCTCCTATCCCGGACTTTCGATGGACCCAGTACGATGTGGAAACATTGAAAGACATGAAATCGAATTCGATAGCTGTGGTTGCTATCGTAAGGTTGGCGTGACCGCAGCTTAACTGATTTGGGCAGTGCTGCTTTCTTATTCCTCGACAAACAACGCTTGCTGAAGAGTGGCAACCAAACTTGACAGCCGTGGTTGGTATCCCAAGGCGATGGCGTGACCGCTGCCTCAACTGGTCGCGTCGGGTTGAGAGCCGTCGGCGACGTATCTAGCCGCAGATTCGTCAATGTGTGGTTTCAGCAGGTTTACTTAGAATGGCGGTGAGTTGGCAACTCGGGGAACACACATGTGCGAGTCTGTGCAGGGGAGCACACACATGTGGGTGTGCGGGGGAACACACATGTGCGTGCGGGGGAACACACATGTGTGTGCGGGGGAACATACATGTGCATGCGGGGGAACACACATGTGTGTGTTCGTAGAGGCCAGTCTTCAGCAGAGTTCAGGCAGTGCGGATCCCGTGGCGAGTGCCGCGCGGCGGCGGAAGCATGACTAAGATTCCTAGTACGTTTTTTGGACAGCGTGGCACACGCCTGCCAGTTGTCCATAGCTGCGCTGCAAAGCGTCGTTCATCTGCAATTCGAAGCGCAAGCGCGACACTCCTGAGACGAAAGAGGCCGCATTGCCTTTTGTGTGGGTTTTGGTTCACAACAATTCCTGGTCCTCGCTACCAGGAACAACGCTGCCCTGGCGGGGTCATGGTGCTCACGATCCAAGCACGCAATCTGTCCGGACGTTGGCGGTGAAATCGGTTTGCAGTTGCCGAGAGCTCCGAGCCGGCACTATCAAATATTGCACACTGTGTAACTATTTCCAGCATGCTAGACTGGGCAGGAACAGTCCGTTGTTTTTTGCGACCGTTTCTAACCACCGCGCTGGAACGGTCCCACGTAGGCCTGCGGGCTGCGTGGCGGCCGGCTTGTTGCGGCGCGATTCTGTCGTGAGGAAGTGTGGGCTCGGTCGGCACTCTCTGTCGTGGGGGTTGCTTTGCGCGCTACTTAACCTGTGCCGAACGGACAATGAAATAACGAGGGGTGCCTAGTGTGCCTCGGTTGAACTAGATATGCTGCCGCTCCAGCCGGAAAACAGCGGATAGAGCAGTTGTAACTCCACCGCATGTGGCAACGATCCTAGTTCAAAGTACTGCAGGCAAAGCGCCGACGTTTTTCGGTTTCAGGACGGCTGGCTGCCAATTAACCCGCTAGAGACTCTCTTCCGTAGCGGATTTGGCGGAAATCATACAGCTAGATAACAGACATTAACGAGCCTTGTACGCTCGGATGCGAACCGGTTCGGCACCCGGAGCCTGCCTGCATCAAGAAGCACTGGCGAGCTGCAATTGCGTGTGAGGACACTCTATGACCGCAGGCTTCCTTTTCTGGCAATTCGTGCCGATGCTGTGCTGAATGTTGGAGAAGAGTTTCCGTCTCGGTCTTCATCCGTGGCACTTCGTCGACATACGGCTGGTCGCCGTTGTCGGGGTTGGTGCCCACTATGTACATGGATGAAACGACTTGCTCGTAGTACTTTTCGAGGATGAGCCTGTAGACGTTCAGCTGAATGCGATAATGCCAGAGGGTGCCATCGGGTATGCTGCTCAGTGGTTCTCGCATGAACTTGCCGAAAGCCTCTTCGCTGAATCGGGTTCTTCTTGTACGCTTCCAGTCCACTATGACCTTGCTGCCGTCTGTTCGTTCCGCCACGAAATCGATGCTGCCTGCGACGTCAACACACATGTGTGTGTCGGGGAACACGCATGTGTGTGCGGGGGAACACACATGTGTGTGCGGTGAAACACACATGTGTATGCGGGGAAACACACATGTGTGTGTGGGGGGACACACATGTGTATGCGGGGGAACATACATGTGTGTGCGTGGGAACACACATGTGTATGCGGGGAAACACACATGTGTATGCGGGGGAACACACATGTGTATGCGGGGAAACACGCACATGTGTGTGTGTGGGGGAACACACATGTGTATGCGGGGGAACACACATGTGTGTGCGTGGGAACATACATGCGTGTGCGGGGGGAGACACATGTGTATGCGGGGGAACACACATGTGTGTGGGGGGGAACATACATGTGTGTGCCGGGAAACACACATGTGTATGCGGGGGAACACACATGTGTGTGTGGGGGGGGACACACATGTGTATGCGGGGGAACATACATGTGTGTGTGGGGGAACACACATGTGTTTGCTATCGCAAAGCGATGGCGTGACCGCAGCCTCAGCTGCTTGCTGCTTCAAGATCCACGGTCGAAGGTGTGCTTGCCAGTGTGCCACAGCCACTTCATTGGCTTGAGATCGTTGTTGGTTAGTTGCTCAATGCGCTGCCTCCACGTCTCGGTTTTCGCTTTGGTCACCCTCCTATCCCGGACTTTAGATGGACCCGGTACGATGTGGAAACATTGAAAGACATGAAATCGAATTCGATGGCTGTGGTTGCTATCGTAAGGTTGGCGTGACCGCAGCCTAACTAGTTTGGGCAGTCCTGCTTTCTTATTCCTCGACAAACAAAGCTTGCCGAAGAGTGGCAACCAAACTTGACAGCTGTGGTTGGTATCGCAAGGCGATGGCGTGACCGCTGCCTGAACTGTTCGCGTCGGGTTGAGAGCCGTCGGCGTCGTATCTAGCCGCAGATTCGTCAATGTGTGGCTTCAGCAGGTTTACTTAGAATTTCGGTGAGTTGGCAACTCGGGGAACACACATGTGCGAGTCTGTGTAGGGGAGAACACACATGTGGGTGTGCGGGGGAACACACATGTGCGTGCGGGGGAACACACATGTGTTTGCGGGGGAACACACATGTGTATGCGGGGGAACACATGTGTGTGTGTGGGGGAACACACATGTGTATGCGGGGGAACACACATGTGTGTGCGGGGGAACATGCATGTGTGTGCGGGGGAAGGCACATGTGTATGCGGGAGAACACACATGTGTGTGCGGGGGAACACACCTGTGTGTGCGGGGGAACACGCATGTGTGTGTGCGGGGAAACATACATGTGTGTGCGGGGGAACACACATGTGTATGCGGGGGAACACACATGTGTGTGGGGGGACACACATGTGTATGCGGGGGAACATACATGTGTGTGTGGGGGAACACACATGTGTGTGCGGGGGAACACACATGTGTTTGCGGGGGAACACACATGTGGGTGTGCGGGAGAACACACATGTGGGTGTGCGGGGGAACACACATGTGCGTGCGGGGGAACACACATGTGTGTGCGGGGGAACATACACGTGTGTGCGGGGGAACACACATGTGTATGCGGGGGAACACACATGTGTGTGCGGGGGAACACACATGTGTCTGCGGGGGAACACACATGTGTGTGCGGGGGAACACACATGTGTATGCGGGGGAACACACATCTGTGTGCGGGGGAACACACATGTGTATGTGGGGGAACACACATGTGTGTGTGGGGGAACACACATGTGTATGCGGGGGAACACACATGTGTGTGCGGGGGAACATACATGTGTATGCGGGGGAACACACATATGTGTGCGGGGGAACATAAAGCCAAAAAGCCAAATAGCAGAAGAAAAAAAAGTGGAGGTTTGGAAGGGGTTTGGAAAAAGCTAAATATAGAATAGTACACAAATCCAGGAACACTACTCTCGCTGCATGCGAAGATGCGGGCCTGTCCGGCGCTCCATGTCTGCCTGCACCGAGAGACATTGACGAGACACTGACGGCACGTGATCGCTTCGACCACAAGCTCGCTTTTTGCTGCACGTTCCTGCCGATAGCTTGCTCAGTGTTGGAACAGAGCTTCGGTTTCTGTCTTCATTCGTGGTACTTCGTCGACGTATGGCTGGTCGCCATTGTCGGGGTTGGTGCCTACTATGTACATGGATGAAACGACTTGGCCGTAATATTTTTCTAGAATGAACCTGTATGCGTTCAGCTGAAGGCGGTAATGCCAGAGAGTGCAGTCGGGTACGCGGCACAGCGGGCTCCGCATGAACTTTCCGAAAGCCTGGTCGGTCAGTCGTGTTCTCCGTGTGCGCTTCCAGTCCACTAGGACCTTGCTGCCGTCTGCTTGTTCTGCCACATAGTCGATGCTGCCAGCGACATCTTCATCTTCCGCGTATACCCGCCATTCTGTGCGAAAGGCGGTCATACCCGGTTGGGAGCGGAGGAATTGTGCCAGCAGGGCCACCTCGTCCGTCCGACTGGGAAGCGATCCGCCGTTCAGTAGGTGTTCGAACTGCGCGTGCATCCACGTGCCTTCTTTTGCTCCGTCGTCTCGAGCTCTGGCCCATTTCTCCCGAATCTCGGTGGCCGAAAGGCCCAGCTCTGCCACGAGCTTTGTGATGGCATCGTCCTTCTGCGCCTGCGCTCGCAGCTGGTGGGCGAGTTTGCAGATTTGAAGCTCGTCTCGCTCGTCTCGTTGGAATTCTCGTTGGAGTTGCTCCGTGTCTCTCAGCTGTGCCAGTTCGGTTTTCTGGTGCTCGGAGAGAGTCGATTTGAGATAGCCTGGGCGTGGCCAGTTCGTGCTTCTCCTCATGGAGCTGATCACTTCATCTTCGGAGAATTCGTTCGTGAACTCATGCACCAGTTGCGTCACCGATCTCGCTACACGTCTTCCTCTCCAAAAGTAAGCGTGTTCTTTTGCTTCGAATGTGATGTGCTCGTCTCGCGGGTGACTGTTGGCATGCTGTAGGCTATCTGCCAGGACGCTCTCCGGAGGATCGATGGGCAACTCCGCTGGGCGGCATGGAAAGCAAAGCGGGTTGTCTCTGTGTGCCAGCTGTCGTGGTAGTACGTCTGGAAGTCCGAGCGACGCCAGGGTCACCGGCCGTGGCGTCTCTGAGTTCGGTCCCTTTTCGGTACAGTCAACGAGCTTTCGGCGCTTCGTTGATGAGGCCATGTCGGATACGTTGCCGATTGCACTACGCGGGGGCGTGTAGTGCCTTTAGTATGACTGCTTTACCTTCCCTGCCGGGCTGGTGTAGGAACAAGAACCAGGCTTGTCAAGCGGGTCCAGATGTCTGACTCGTATACCACGCTATGATGCGACCTTTGCTTGAACCGTGCAGACGGCTGTAAAGACGTACGTCAGCCTTACTTTGTTTTGACTCTTTGGAATTCTATGAGTGTTTCTTGCATCTATGCATGACGGCCTCGCTTCTCCTTGGTGGTGTTGGCCGTCATGGACTTTCGCCTGAGAGACTGGGATTGGGCTGGCGGTCCGTATGCCTGGGCTTGTTGCTGCAAGACCCATGATCCCAGCGCCTGTGCCAAGGCTGGTCGCGGAGTTTGCTGCTAACAGTGGCGAGTCTCGGGCCCGAGCTTTGTGCCGTCGAGGTACTCGGCATTGCCTGCGAAACGGTGTCGAGAGTCCATCGCCTAACCTACATATCCAGGATCATTATTGCAGAACTGAGTGAGGACACTTTTTTTTGTGCGAATCCCGGCTGTTTCTCGTCATTGACGGCTTGCTACTCTCTGTCTGCTCGGGCAACGGCTCATCAGATGTCTGTGCATGCAGTTGCGCATGATTGGAGTGTCGTTCGCTCTTACATGTTGCTGGGATGTAATCATGCCGAAGCCGTCGCCCGAGCTTCTTGTGCTGTTTCGCACCGGGCTCGTTGTTCTGGTTTCCGAGCACAGCACCCGGCGCATTCTGTACATGTTGATGGGTTTCTACTCGCGGGCACGAGCCTCGTGATCGACTCGGAATGGATCGCGGTGAGTGAGCGAGGGAATAGCCGGCTCAAGGCTGCGCCTCAGCTGTTGCCGCTGCAGAAAGGTCGGCAGTCGTTGACGTACGTCCATGGAGAGTCGTCCGTGCTGGTCTCTGCCCTGAGGATCGGCGCCGGCCGCCAACAGCAGCTTGACCCATGCGATACTGCCTCTATTTGCGGCCTGGTGCAGTAGACACTTGTCGGTTGTGTACGGCTGCACCCGTGCCTTCGCACGTACGAGACACGTGGCTGCCCGGAGCGCCTCGTGTTCGAAGGCTCGTTCGACGGGCCCGCGCTGCTGAGCATCTTGTTGATTGATGTCTGCATGGCTCCGTGCGAGGAGGCGGATCAGTGGCGCCGAGTTCGCTGACGTAGCGATGAATAGAGGGGTTTCTCTGAACGGGGTGGCCCGGTTGACATCCGCGCCGGCTTGAATGAGAAAGTTGGCCATCCGTGTGTTCTGACTTTCACAGGCTGCCATCAGCGGACTCTTGTCGAAATGCCTGCCATCGACGTCGGCGTGGCTTTCGATGAGTGCTTCTGCAATGCAAGAACATCCAAAGTTGGTGTGCGCGGCGAGGCTCAAGGGGCTGCATAGTCCGTAGACCGCCTCGTGGCGAATGATGCTGTTGGGGTCCGCTAGGTCTTCCAGCAAGCTGTGGACTGTATTGTACCGCTCCATCTTGATCGCTGTGGACAGTTCACGGATTCCTCCGTCTCGGTAATGTCGGACGACTGCCATCAGTTCGTAGTCTGTCGAGCCGACGAGGCATTCGCAGTCGGCCCAGGTCGTCCCGGGGTTGAACGGCGCTTGTACATAGTCTTCGACAGGATGAATGCTGATCCGGGTCGCAGGTACACGTAGGTGTAAGCTTGCGATCACTGCTACGTCGTCGAGAACCCGGCCTTGGTGGGTTTTGCGATCCGCCGGATTGATGCTGCAGATCCTCCGACCGCTGTAGGCACGAACGTGAAGCATGGCTGGCTCGCAACAGTATATGTGTGACAGACTCGGCCGGCTGCGGTACTGCGGTGATTTCCTCGAGCCATCGAACAAGATTAAGCGTGCATGATGTCGTGAGGGTGATCATCGGTGGCATGTCCTAGCTGCGTTGTGCACTTGTTATACATATCACTTATCAACTGTGTGTTCTACTCCATGGTTCTGGAAGCAGACCGTGCCTGCGCGCACGTGACCCACGCTGTCGGATGGCAGCGGTGCTGTGTCTTGTTGGCACAAGAAGCTTCAGCCTGGGTGGTTGTGTCGGCATCGCTTAGCTAGGCGGTGGAGCTCTGATGCTTGGAGTCTCGAACTTGGTTCTCACCGTTCGGACGTCCGGGTACATGTCGGCCGCGTGTCCGCAGTTCCTTGGTCGTCGGATTGGGCTCGGCCAGATACTCGGGACGTGACACTCCGACACCGATGCTTAGGCTCGAGCTTTGCGATGCTGAGGTCTTGGACACCGCCTGCTCAACTGCAGAAATGGTATGTCGCGCACACTTACTCGGCACTTCTCAAGGTTTATCGACCTAGCAAAGCTCCGAGATTGCATGCTAGGAGGTTGTGGTTGTCTTTTTCTGCGGTCGGACTCGTGCGGGTCTGTGCTCGTGGCCAAAGTGGGCATCGTCTCGGTAGCTGTGCTTCTGGTCTACTGAGAGAAGCCGGCACGCGGTCCGCGGGTTCATATGTACAGGGTGCACGCAGCCGGACTCGAACGATGACTCCTGTCGTGCCTCTCAAGACATGCTCTGTCTGTGCACATGGCTCGTGCGGCATTCCAGTACAGACATGGTATTTTGTTATGCTGACTTGAGACGCTCCGAGATTGACATACGCATCGTGCTTCGCACGACGCTACATCTCTAGTGCAGTGCTAGAGTTCCTCCACTGCGTAGGTTGGATGTGCACGCATGGTGGCTTCGGCTTCTTCGATGCTAAGGCGTTTTGGGTGTGCATCACGGCTGAGGGAGTCCAGATACAGAAACGTATGGCCGGAGCGTCTCAAGGCAACCCAATGTCTGCCGTTGTGGTTCTGCACCGCGCCCAGGCAGCCTTCCAGGTCCCCGACACACGTGGCTTGTTGATCTCTCATGCCCCAACGCACGCGGTCATGCCGTTGCATGGCTGTTGTCCTCAGTGCCATCATCATGACCTCAATGGAATAGTCCCCGTCCCTCGTCGTGTGCATTTCCAGATCGTCTCCCAGGTCGGGGTTCTCCACAAGGAAGGTCCGCGCTGCGTGCTGCATATCCTCTGCGCTGCAACATTGGAAACCTAGTACATTGTTCAAGGCATGCTGTCCGCATCGGGCTGCTTCCTGCTTCTCGAAGAACACGTCCTCCATGTCGCACGGGGCGTCTCTGCTGCCTTTGGCTGCTTTGCTGTGTCGGGACGGTGTCGGGTCGCATGCTGCGCCTCTCTTTGTGCTCTGTGCCTGTTCTCCTGCGACGCCGCTGGCTGTCGTGCTTGCTGCTGCTGTGGCTCCGGCTGCTGCTTTTGCTTTGGCCTTGGGCTTGGCCTTGGGTTTTGCCCGGCTCGGTTTGGCTGCTTTCTTCGGGCACACACGCTTGTGCGCTGCGATGGCAGATTTCGTGTTGGCTGTCTCCTCGCCGCACTGTGGACAGGTCCAGGGTTGTTGGTGGTCGCACTGCTCCTCCAGACCTGGGAGGTTCGGATGCGGTAGCTTTGCCAGCTCTTCGAGGTAGTGCGTTCTGCTGAATGGAGGTTTTATCAGCTGCTGCCATAGCTCGGAGCCTGTTCGGCCTGCTTGTTGTGCCTTCAGCCTGGTCAAGGCCCACGCCGCGTGGACATTGAACTTCAGGCAACTGGGGTTGAAGGCCTGCAGCGTGCAGTGTTGTCGGGTGGGACAGCGCGAAAGTGCAACGTAGGCTTGTCCCTGCTGGGTGACCGTGCTGTCGAGCTTGCAATGTGCGCCCTGACGACAGGTAGCAGCCTGGCTCTTATGAATGGTGATCGCCTTGGCCAGTACTAGCGGGAATTGCCTTCGCTCTGCTTTGTTATCCGTTTGGTCCTGGAAAGACGCCGTTCGTCGTGATATGCCCACCGCGTCGGTCTCGTTGTCCCTGCACCAGCGTTCGCCTGCTTTCCCTTCGAATTTCACCCAAATCTTCGTTACCTCGCCTGTGTCCTCCGCGTCGATGTGAGCGACGGTGCCGCAAGCGCCGTTCACGAGCTTGTCCGGCACGTCGATGTTGAAGCGGAGCATGACGCGAACACCCACGGCTATCTTGAGCAGTCCTTCCAGTCCTCCTGTGTTCTCCGGTTCGGCCCATGCAAGTTCCGGTTTCAGCGGCGCGCCTGTCTTCACGCTGACGTCGATGGCAGGGCATTCGTACAGGTTCGCACCGGTTTTCTCCAGATGTTCGTCCAAATATCGCTGATTTGCTTCGTTCACGGCGTGGCGAGTAGCGAAGAGATAAACTGCCCCGTCTGCAACTTGATCTCCGCCATCCCTTCTGACTTTGAGCCCTTTTAGGACCTCGATGTCGGAGTCGGTCCATTTGCCGATGCGCAGGCGAGCCAGCAGTGCTGCCCACTCAGGGTCTTCGGCGGCGCGCTGATTGCCTTCCAATTCGCAAAGCTCCAAGGAGGCCCATAGCGAGCTGCAGAAGCAGGGATCGCCACCTGGCGGCGGCAGCTGGTAGAGGTCGCCTGCGAAGACCACGTGTATACCCCCGAAGGGAATGTCAGGTAGGTTTCTGGCCAAGCGCAAGTGTTGGTCGATGCGGTCCAGCATGAAGCGGGAGATGAAGCTGATCTCGTCCACCATCAAGACCGATATGTGCGCCCAGAATTCTTGCATGGATGCTAGGTGGGGACCTCGCGGTAGCGGTGCATCACATGCTCTGCCATGGCTGCGGTTCACGACTGGAAGACACAAGCACTGGTGAAGCGTCAGCCCGTTGATGTTGCAAGCTGCAACACCCGTGGGTGCAGCAATGGCGACGCCCTTGCCACTTTGGCGGAGCATGTGCGCGGCTGCGCGGACCACAACTGATTTGCCACAACCTCCCGGGCCGTGGAGAAGCAGGCGCAGGCGTTTCGTGCTCGGGCCCGCCTTGGTGTCCGGATTGTCGATCACAGTGCGGATGATGTACTCCATGGCCTGACGCTGTCGTTTTGTGTGCTCTGATGCATCTGGAGCGTTAAGCAGGTCGAAAGCCGCCTCGCCGCCCTCCACCGGTGCGAAAGCAGTGCTGGCTGAGCCGGTTGGCACGGTCTCCGGAGCAAGGTGGTCGATGTTGCTTCCGTGCCTTTGTCGGAGCGCCTCCATGATTTCGAGGGAGTCTCGGTAGTTCTGCTCGTCTGCGCGGCTGTGCGACCACCCATCTCGCAGCTCGCTGGGTGATAGCTTTGCCTTCATGTACATGGCTGCCTGGACGGCCTGCAGTTTGCGCGCCGCTTGGACGGTGCCATCCATCTGGGGAAAGCAGATAGACTGCAGGAAGTCAGGATATGCTGCGGAGTCGCTTGCTATTCGATGAAAAGCGGCCGAGTGCCGTCCTTGGTCCTGCGGCTGCAGCCAGTCACCGGGGGTCTTCCAGCTTAGGTGGAGCAGCAACTTGGAATAGTAGAATTCCTCTGGCTGCAGATCGGGGCTGAAGTTGCGATATCCCACGATCGCTGGGCGTTCCCGAGGCTTCGGGAATTCCTGCCCGATGAAGCGAAAGCCAGCACAGAAATCGAAGAAAGTGATGTCCTTCCAGCACCGCTTCATTCGATGAGACGACCCTTCCACTGGAAGCGTGGTCTCTTGATCTGCGAAGGCTGTTTGCAGGTGCCGATAGCTTCGCTGTGCTGCTGGCATGGTCCAGTCCAGTTCCTGTTTCTTCTGGTAGTAAACTGTCGGATTTGCTAGGGCCACTGCTTCCTCTTTCGGTGGTACCCACAGAGTCCATGTTTCGGGCGGTCCCGCCTGGATCCATACGCTGTCTCGGGAGAATTCTACAACCGGAAAGCTAAGCAGCAGGTGGCATGCTTCGAAAGTGGAGGTGGTCCTGCCTTGCAGTGCCGCGTGTGCGGCCGCATAGACCTCCTGTGTCTTCAGCCCGTCCTGTCCGGCGTTAGCGGCCAGTCTCTCGATCACGGCCTCCATGCGCCGTGTCGCAGTGAAGTCCTCCTCGGACTTGAACGCATAGCCGAGGATGTAGCGGCTGGCGCTGGACAGCTCGCAGATTACCTGCAGATCCATGCTTGCTCTCCACCTGCGCAGCATCTTGGTGTTGTATTGCCCCATCATGCGATCTCCCTCACGCCGTCGGACCGTCAGGCTGCTTTTCCAGCGGCTAGTAAATAGTTCCTGGGCATCCCTTCTCCGAGCGCATGGCTCTGGAGCATGCGGGAATCCGAAGCGACATGCACCCAGAGCATACTTGCCGCAGTAAGAGTTGCAGGTGTGCACCACCATCTCCGCGAGCTTGGCGTTAACTTTCCGTTTCCAGGGATGCGTTGTTGCGGATAGATTCCAGCTGGCCGGTGACTTCGTGCATATGTACTTTTCGCACATCTCCTCCGCTGTTTCTGGCAGGAAACGGCTGCATGCTTCCTCATCCGACCAGGACACGTCGTTTGGTTTCTGAGCTGCAGGCTTGTTTTCCTTTTCGTGCGGCTGCCACCAGAGTAGAATATGTGCGTGTGGGTATCCTCGCTTCTGCCATTCTATGCGAACGATGTACTCGGTGACGCGGAAGGGTGGCGACTCCTTGTCTATGTTGTGGTGCTGGCCGGCAGCATCGGCTGCTGGTGCGGCTGTACTCACGTCATCTTCGTCTTCCGCAGCTGGTGGCTGGTCATCTGGGTCGGCGTCGGCGTCCAACTTGCTGTCCGTTTTGATATCTGGGGCCAACCATCGCAGGAATTGCCGGAGTTGGTGCATGAATTGGCGTTGTACCACTGCCGGATGCTGGTTGCACAGCTGGTTGGCGGTTAGGCCGTCCCATGCAAAGCCCTCGCGCTGGTAGTTCCGGAAGATTTCTGCGGACTGGCGTCGAAGCCTCGAGCGGCGCTGTGGCCCGCTTCGTTTCTCTATGCTGCTACGCTTGCTGGGCCGTGCAGGGGGTAGGCTTAGTGATTAGAAGTGTGCACACCGAAACAGCTGTATGGGTGCATGCCTCGCTTCCATCATCATTGCAGCAAGTGACTCCGCGGGCTCGAGCTCGGGATTCAAGCGGAGTAATCTCGCAGTGATGACTGCAGCCAGGATGCCAGGCTGCCGAGCGTGGCAGGTGAGGGTGAGGAAAAACTGTGGCTGCCCGAGTTGCTCGTACATGCTGAGTGCAATGCCTTTCTTGGCGTAAATGTATGGCTGCGTGCCGGGGATGTCGCGCAGGGCCGTGTAGACACGTCGGCTTCCGTCCTGATAGCCGTGGCAGCCCGCAGGCTTTTGTTGCGAGCCCACACGGACATTCACATTGCCGGACAACCGCTTCTTGAGCTGTGTCTCCAAAAGCCACATGATGTAAGATGCGGATTGTTCGAAACGACCGTCTTGACCAAGCAGTCGCTTGCGGGCATACTGGGCGAAGCTCTTGTATGCGTCCTTCCAGCCTTTTGTCCCGTCTGGAAATAAATGCGGGAAGAACTTGACGTCGATGTCGTCGGCCAGTTGGGCGCTGCCTCTGGTTTGGCGCAACTCCGCCACGTCGGCTCTGGGGACCTTCGGATCTTTCGGCACGAGGTATGTGAACTGCTGCTCGTCCTTGTCTCCTGTCGTTGGTTGGAACTCCTCGCTTTCTGCGGTAGGCTGTGCCGTAACCTCGGACGATCTTCGTCGAAGGATTGAATCCATCTTGTCCACGACCTTCTGGACGGCGGGATGGCCTCGATACAATATGTGCTGCTTCTGTAGCTCCTGAAGTGCGCGGTGCAAGTGCTCCAGCCGGGCTGAAGATGTTGTGAGACCGTCCGCACCCTGCACACTCACTGTGCCGTCTTCTTCTAAGACAGCACCCTCCAGGACATCGCAGATACACGGCTCTTGCATCAAGACGGCATACATTCTGCCCCATTGCCCACTGGGTCCTCCTGAAGGCAACTTGTCCAGGACGACTTGAGATATGCGCGCCATCGCGAGCAGGTGATGCTCGATCGGTTTGAGGAGCTGTAGTGCTTCCGGCACTGGTGGCAGGGCTGGGAGGTGGATTTTGTTCTTGCTCTCGAGGCAGTTTCTGCAGGTCAACGTCCGATCCGGCCCAGCTGGTCGGCATTGTTTTGCCGGTGTTAAAGTTCTGCACGACTGGCACGCTCGAGACAATCCGAAACGGGCCCAACTTCGCAAGAAGTCTTCGTACTTCCTCTGCACATCGACCTCTGCCAGTTGCTCTTCGTTGGGGTACGGCGGTCCGTGCCCGCCTGTGTTTTCCGGTCGTCCTCCAGCACCTGGCAGAGGTCCTCGGGTGCCGCCTCCCACTTCGGCGCGGTCCGACTGCAGCTGCGCACGCTGCGCTTCGCGGCTGTCTTCTTCTTCGGGTCGTCCTCCTTCTCCTGGCAGAGGTCCTCGGGTGCCGCCTCCCACTTCGGCGCGGTCCGACTGCAGCTGCGCACGCTGCGCTCCGCGGCTGTCTTCTTCTTCGGGTCGTCCTCCAGCACCTTCTCCTGGCAGAGGTCCTCGGGTGCCGCCTCCAGCTTTGGCGCGGTCCGACTGCAGCTGCGCACGCTGCGCTTCGCGGCTGTCTTCTTCTTCGGGTCGTCCTCCAGCACCTTCTCCTGGCAGAGGTCCTCGGGTGCCGCCTCCAGCTTTGGCGCGGTCCGACTGCAGCTGCGCACGCTGCGCTCCGCGACTGTCTTCTCCTTGACCTGGTACAGGCCCACGCCGGCCTGCTTTGGCGGTTGCTCTCCTTGCTCGTGCTTCTTCTTTCTGCCTTTCTTTCTCGCGTTCTTCCTCTTGACGGCACTCGAATCTGGCGCAGAAGCCTGGCGCAACTTCTCCAGCACATGCGGTCAGGCTACTCTAAACCCTGAATCCCTTTTACGACAGGCAGGGCATGCCTCTTCCGTGGCCGCTTCGCGGAAACCCGCAGCGAGTGCAAGGTGCCATGTCTTGGCTGAGCCAGTCGACGTTGGCTTACGATTGGTATGCTCACGGTCGATGCGGGTTTGCGTCGCATAGCTGCCCTGTTTCGGATTGCTGCCGTGTGTTGAATGTGTGGATGTGGTGCTTGCTCATAGTCGGATTCACGGCTGAGCAGCAGTACGGGAGGCAGGCGCAGCAGCTCAAGACCGAATAAGTGACAGTGTGAACTTACGCCGGGTGTTTGGCCTCGTAGGTCTCGTGAGTGAGCACTGAGCACGTACCTCAAAACGACGTTCGGTTGCAGGAAATGTGGTTGGGTTGCGGGCCTTCGACTCCACTAGGGACCTGACACCCCTTTGAAATCAAGTAAGCCGGTTGGGCACTCCTTCGTCCTGACTTCGTTCGGGTTGAGGACACGTGCCTGGTGCTCCGCTTCGTTGGTGCTGAAGATCAGCACCTGCTATACGTCGACGGGAACCGAAAGCACGGGACAGAGGTAAGCACTTCACAGCTGTGCTGGTTTGGATTCTGTAAGCCAGTTGGATAGGCGACTGCTCCCGCCTCATTCAAGTTAATGGCCTCCATCCGCTAGCACAGTTTTAAAAATCGTCACGAGACGAGTCACGTCGTCGAGTGTCGATAATTCTCGTCTTGGCAACAGCAGTCGGTAGATGCGGTAGTCGAAGTTGTCGCGCATGTTGTCTTCTTCGGTCATGCCGGACAGCAGTTGACGCACTGTTTTCTGGGATGGGCACTGGCTCTGCTCCGGTACGACTTCCGAGTTGCTTGGTACGTCCGCATAGGTCCGGGTGCTCACCTCCCCTGCTTGACGGCATTCGAACCTGGCGCAGAAGCCTGGCGCAGCAGCTCGATCGTATGCAGCCAGCCAAGCAACTTCTTTTACGATGTGGAGCGCCTGCCTTTTCCGCGGCCGACTCGCGGAAACCCGCAACCAATGCAGGGTGCCATGTCCGGGCTGTGTTGGCACCGCTGGTTTACGCTCGGCGTGCTCCCGGCCGGTGCAGATACATAGTAGCTGTCCGGTCTTAATTCGTTGCTGTGTGTGGCGTGTGTGCGTGTGTGCGTGCACGTGTATACTTGGAGTCATGGCTGACGAGCACGACGGGAGACAGGCGCAGCAGCTCGAGACCGAACACATGGTTGGGATTTATTGCCGTGAATCGTTTGACCTCGTAGGTCTTGCGGACGAAAGCCTGGCCAGGCCGAGTATCGGTTCTGGTGCTCCGGCTGGTCTGCGGGCCTTCTGACTTCCCGCGGATTGTGGCTCAGGACCTGGCAGCCCATGGACGTGGCGGATGAGCGCACACTAGTGGCGGGCCTTCCAGCCGCATTCGAGTCGAGGATAAACGCCTGGCACTCCACGGAAGCTGAGGACAACAGAATCAATTGCTGCACGAGTCTTCCAGCCCCATTCAGGTCCAGGCAGGACGCAGCTGGACTGGTGCGGAGTTGTCTATGCTGGCCACGACGGGCTACTCAAGAGTGTGGCCTCGTGGTTGTCGTGGCGACCTGGAGACATGGTAACACCGGACTCTTTACAGACTGAGGGCGAGTAAACTGGTCGGGCAGGCCATACCGTAAGCGGAGGGATCGGTGTCCGGTGTCGCATGCAGCCGAAGTGTTTGCGGGGAGATTGGCGAATGAGTATCATGGCCAGCAGTTCCGTCATCGCCCAGCTGTGCTGCTCGATGCATGTGCCAGTTTTTTGCTCCGCTCTGTTTGGGCATCGGGTGAGGCGGCGGTGCCCTGGACAACCGGCAACATGGTTTCAGACGCTCTCCAGAAGGATCTTGGCGATTTCACTGGCTGCCCAAAGGCGGTTCCTATACCGCAGGGCTGCCACTGGGCTGCATTCGTTGGGATATTCTGGGCCGCCCGGTACGGTGCGATACACCAACTCGATGTGCAGGCGCACGGCGCTGGGACCGCCTTCAACCAGCAGAGCTGCCAATGTCAGGACATGGCGTGTCATGTCGTCCAGCGACGAGATGTTCCGCTTGGGCCAGAGCAGCTCGAAGAAGTTGTACTCGAAGGCTCTGCGCATATGTCCTGCTGGGACGCTATCGCTGATGATCCGGTGCATGATGGCTTCCGTAGGCATCTGGGTTTCTATGGGATCCACATCCGGATCTTCGCAGAGGTCTGAGTAAGTTGCATTGTCCACATAGGCGTCGCACCAGGCCTGGAGCATGTGCACGGACAGGAACTCTTGCAGATGTCGGAAAGAGCGTATGGCCTGTCGGGTGCACAGGACGGGGCATCGCACGGATTCATGGTTGTTCGTGGAGACAAAACTACAGCGCCGCGCTCGATCGTGCCTGGCTTTCGTTGGGGTCCTCGTTCTCCTTGGAGCTGGCAAGGACGTCGCGCAACGACATGGCTGCTTTCCGCCTGTACTTGGGTCCGGTACCGGGAGGTCTTCTAGTATACTTCGAAGTGTCCGGTTCGAGCCCACAGCTGCCAGAAGAGTGTGCATGCTACATGGCCGATGCTCGTGTGGTGCGGTGGTCGCTCGGTTTTGCTCCTGCGAAGTCGGTGAAGCTGCTGTGCCCTATGGAATGCTGACGCCGCTATAACTAGATGGTCTTTAGGATAGTGTCTGCGATCTGACTGGCCGTCCAGAGACGCTCCCGGTACCGTAGTCGTCCTATAGCAGGGTCGGACCTCTCTGGATGGACCGCACTACTGGCCCCGGTGCTGTACAACAGGTTGATGTACAGGCACGCTTTGCGCTGGCCTCCTTCTGCCATCACGGTTTTGAAAATTGTCACGAGACGGGTCATATCGGTGTGTGCCGCTAAGTCTCGTCTCGGCCACAGCAGTCGGTAGATGCAGTAGTCGAAGCCTTCCGGTGTCTTGTCTACTTCGGATATGCCGGGCAGCAGTTGACGCACGGTTTCCTCCGATGGGCACTGGTTTTGCTCCGGCGCAATCTCCGAGACGCCCGGAACGTCCGCATAGGTCCAGTTGCTCACATTGGCGCTGCACCATGCTCGGAAGAGATGTGCACCTAGGAATTCTCGTACTTTCTGGCAGGCATCCGTTGCCTGGCAGACAGGCGTGCTGTTGCATGTAGACATGGATAACGGGATGAATCGTGTCCGAGCCTCGGTGTCTTCGGTGCTCTGCTCCACATCTTTGTGGTCTTTCCTGTGCGACATGGCAGCTGCAGGCTTGCTGGACTATGCCAGGTCGCCGGTGGTGGTCGTCCTGGGTCCGGGCGGTTCACGCTAGTCGAATCTCTGTTTGGCTCGGGCCGACGTCGAATCCGAACTTGGCTCTGGCGCTCCGTAGGTCTGTTTACTGCTTAAAGCATCGGGGTCTGTGCACTTTTTGCCTGCTTTCTCGCGGCAGCCGTCGCCGCTCTGGTCTGTTAGCTGAGCTATACGCTAGGCGCGGTTCACTACGCTCGCCATGATCCGATCCCGTCCCAGACGTGCTCCAGGCGTTTCGCGTACGAGTACACGGGGAGTGGGGCGTCCGTGTGAAAATGTTCTCCGCACATGGCGTGCTGCAGCGCATAGAAGTTGAACTGCATGCACTCCTTGCCGCCGCGCTGGTACAAAGTGCTGCCCGCACTGCGTTGGACCGTGAAGGCCTCGGCCGTTTGCAAGGCCGCCGCCTGCCAGAGCTCCCGGAAGGACGGGTAGTGGAACCACGCCAAGTGCTCGGAGTTCCACCCCATGTCTTTCATCACCCATGCAAAGGTCAGCTCTCCGGGAACGATTCTTTCCGTGCCGCTCATGCTGCGAAGCCAGCGCCGGAGGCTTTTCTCGGATGGACAGGGGTGCTCTTGCACGAACCTGTGGAGAATCTTCTCCTCTCTGAGCACTTCACGTCGCACTAGCGGATTGCACTTGTGCCAGGGATCGGCCACCGCCCAGGGACCTGTCGTGATGGGCTGTCGCGGAGACTGCGGCGGGATGGGGTTCCCGAAGTCCTCTTCGTCGCTGCTGCTTTGAAGTAGGTCCCACTTGGAGTAGTCGATGCCCGACATGGAAGGCGACGTGATCCGAGTGGAGCCTGCGCGTGCTTTCTTGATTGACGCTGAAGCGGCTGCGACATGCCCTGTGCTCGAGAACAGACACAGATGGATAGAGTCGACTTCGGACTTGCTCCTGCTCATTATCTGGAAGGCACAGTCTGTCTTCTTTTCGTCTGTCGCGTGGAATGCCGTCACGCGGGGTCGCTTCGGACTTGCTTCCTCTCCGGCAACTGTCTGTCTATGTGTAAAACCCGTCGTTGACGACGTCTTGCATCTGAAGGACGGTGTTCAGTCCTCTGTAAGTGAAAAAGACGACTACGTTTACTAGAGTAGGTCGGAATTGCGTTCGGAAGGCGGCGGGCCTGGCCGAATAGAAGAAGTGGCTGTCCGATTCTTCCAGCAGGTCGCTCAAAGCCGCGCCCGCGTCCCTTGTCTGTATCGGCCACGCGTTCATCACCAGCACCGCTTCGGCGGGGGAGAACCCTCCGAGCCCGAAGTCGTCCAACCAATAGAGCAGATCCTCGACGGGACCCAAGGTCTCCAGCGGGTCCGAGGGGTCTGGGGGAGCCCAGCCCTTTGTGTACCTGATGCTAACGGGGAGATCGAAGCCGGGGAAACGCAGTCGCATGGTCCTCAAGGGTTCCAAGACCCTGCGTAACCTGGCCACATCTGCCAGAACGGCTCGGGCCCACGCCAGTCTTCTCATGTTCGAGGACCTGCCGACTTGCAGCAGAAGGAGGACCTCCGCTGGCGTCAGCATCCGCCGTAGCAGGACGCCGCACTCTGCTTCCAGAAAGTACAGGAGAATGGCCATGGTGTGCGCCCCGGACTATACGCTCCTGATGATCCTATGGCTGCAGCTGCTTCTGTATGATACTCAGATGCCGGTTGCGACCACGATTCTTGTTTCTGCCAGCGCGGACGGCGATGTTGAAGTCTGCTGGCTCTCCACTTTTCTCTGGTCCTATCTCACAGTCTACGAATCTGTACGGACAGCTGCCCTGTGACGGGTTCTGCCGTGGTCGGCTGGGATGTTATCAGGATGATGTGCGCTGCGTGTACTCGAATGTCGCACAGCGTCTGTTGCGCTGACGACGTCGCGACAGGGCCCGATACCGTCGGATTTCCGACGCCGGTCGGGGTGTGTGGGTCTGCTGGCTCCGCTTCTACTCGCCATTCGTAAATAAACTCATACCAGAGTCGACAAGGGAAACGATGTCGGAGGCAGCGGCGCTGCATGCTGGTTTGCCAGTCTTGCAGTGCTTCGGGCCCCCAGCGACGAGACAGGGCGCTTTGCACGAATTCTGCTAGCTCGAGATTCAGTTGCGTCTCGCCTGGGTACGGTCTCTTGTGCATGATCGTGCTGGTCCTGCAATCCGGCTTTAAGGACTGCACTGAGCGGCTGACCGGTGTCGAAAGTTGTTTCTGCGGCATCCGTCGTGCCGTTGTATTCGGTGCCGTTGTGACGGCCTTCCAACGTCCGTGGTAGCGGCGACTCTGTATCTGGGCGTGTCGTTCTCGTGGAGAGTAGGTCGCTGCTGCCTTGCATTCAGCTATTGTAGCATTAATTCCAGGGCGTGAGATTGTCTACTCGAAGTAAATACTGGCTTCGGTCGGACGAGGTGGCGACGGGGTCCTCCTTGATTCTCGAAGTGGTCCTGCCTCGGCGGTGCGCCGGCCGCCGGGTCCTGCAGTGTCTGCAGGGCTTCCGTCTGTTGCTTGAGGTAAGCACATCCGTTCCGAGCATACTGTGTCCCCTCCTCGTCGGCGTTGTCGTGGTCCTGACTGCAACGGCACTGTATATCGCGCGAACGTGGCTGCGTGTTCGAGTCTGGGCTCCTGCACGTCCGCCCAGGCCTGTCTGCCCGAGAAAACCAGCATGGCTCGTTGGCAGCTGCTCGGGCCCTGGGTGGCAGAACCAGGCGACTCGTTGCGGCGATGCTATGTGATGCGGCACTCATGTTTCGTGCTTGCATGATCTATCCGTGAGGGTCCTAGTGGCATGGCTGTCTTTCTGCGCGGGCCGCATTGGTCTTTCCTGAAACAGGCTTCAATAGGTCCCCTCGTCATTCCGACGAGTCCTGTGCCGTGAGGCTGCTCCACCTCACTCCTTGTTCCTGTCGTCATGCTCGTCCGTCCGGTCTCCTGCCCCGAGGGAAGGCTCTTCTTGGTCCACCATGCCGGATGTCAGCGGCAACGGGCTGGCTTCGGCTCGGAGCTCCGTCGGCATGTCTTCGCATGGCTTCGTGTCATGCGCTTGCTCCAAAGTTCTTTTCTGCGCCCCCGACCGACGCGCTTTGCCAGTTGGTCCGGTGCGAAACACCGCCCACGGCGATGTGGCTGGCAGCCGATAGTAGTCGATGCTTGGCTCGAGCTGCGTCACATCTTGCAGAGTCAGGGCGTACGTTTTCTTGTAGTTGGGCATTTCTCCCAAGTGCCTGTGCTGCGCTCTTGTGGCTTGGAAGTCTGCCTCCGTGATGATGCTGCAGTTGACGATGTTGGCTGCTCCGTGAATTTGGCCATTGCAGCCCAGCCAAGTTCTCCCCAACGCAGCCGGCGCACCGCGGATCTCCAGAGTCTTTAGACGGTTCATGACGAGCTGCAACCAAGCTTCCTTCATGACCATGATTCTGTCTCCCTCCTCAGGCACAGGACCTTCGCGTCGAGAGCATATAGCGCCGTTGCCTGGCAGGTCGCCGGTCCTCTCTCCTTCTTCGCGTACCTTGCATCCAATTTGGTGTGTTGGACCCCGGTTCTCTGATGTGAGCCTTGGTTCCTTGGCACCGTTTCGTCTGAGTGTTTGCCTTCTGTCTACACAAGAATCAGGCCGACCTAACGTCTGCGGCGAGTCCTGACCGAGGGCGATCGATTATGTGTAGCCCGCTTACCTGCCTGGACCTCGCGCCCGTCGTCGGCCAGGCCCGATGGTGTGTCTCTTGGGCACGTGTCAGGAACCGTGGCTTCCGCGACCTCATCCTGGCGCCGGGGATGTGAGCTTGTCGTAAACAGGAAACGTTCGTCTAAGGTCCCCGTCCTGGTCCACGACAGTCGGCAACGGGATCTCCTCCGCGCTGTGTGCTGCTCTCTTGAATGCGTCAGCGAGGCTGTTGGCGGCGCTCGGAGAGGGGGTCGAGCCGTTGGCGTTATGCATGCTGTCGGCACCACGGCAGTTGGGGCTGGAGGGCTCAGGTCCTGTTACCTTGGCTCGAGGTCTCGGGATGCTGCGCGCACTGAGTGTTCCTTGGTCACGGCTTCACTCTGCATTCCCTTTCGGGCAACGCTATGGCTCACGCCGCCATGCCTTCTTTTCGCTGTCGGTCGCGGACTGGTCTCTCCTTCTGTCTGCCGAAGGGCGGGCTCTGTGCAGTGCGCCACGCCGCACGTTGCAAGGAAGGTCTGTACAGGGAGCCTCAGCGAGGATCTTCAGGAGCTCGTCTCTCCGAGCTCCACCGATGGTAGGCTGCCGATCCAAGACACCATCTCGTCGTTGAGGGTCTGGGTGGAGTCGATGAGGTACACGGGTACGTGGAGCAGGATTTGCTCGAAGAGCGACGTCAATCTGTCTCTGCCTTGGTCGTCGTTGTGAACTTCCAGAAATCGCACGTAGTCGCGATTGCCGTCCGGCTGTGCTATGTGTCCACCGGAGATGTTGGCCGCATCGAAGAGTTCGCGGTACGGGTAGATGCCTCCGAAAATGCTGACTGTGTAGATGGCCTTCGCGTTGTCGTCGGCTTCGGTGTCCATATTCGTCTCCTCTGCCTGTCCCGAATCCTGGCTGTTGGTCGTCTTGACCGCAGACTGACGAAGCTCGACCTGGCACAAAACGTGGCGGCGTCCTCTTGGAGGCAACGCTGCGAAGGCTTTCGGGCCGTGTAGCGGATAGTGACTCGACTTCCAGGGCTGAGGCACCGTGTCCACCGCGCCGTCTGGACTTGCGATGTGCAGGGGGGGCAGTTGCAGCAAGTGTCCCTTGGTGACCTTGTGGCTCAGCACCAGTTGGACGAAGTCCAATGCAGCTGAGACCGAAGTTGAGTACAGAACGACTTGCCAAGCTTCCAGCCCTGTCCCGTCCGGGTCCAGCGGACCATTCTGGGGCGGCGCCCCGTTCAGGAGTCGCACCTGGAGGATCGACTCCAGTTGTTGCAGATCCCGGACGTTGGGATTGGGATGTTTCTGCACCGCTTCTCTGGCAACTGCCAGCACCTGGTACCCGAAAGAATTCCGTCCGGTGTGACAGATCTGGAGCTGCCACAGGGGAGTGTCTCGATCCGCACCTTCGAACACGGTGAAGGCGCTCCCCCACCTTCTTACTACTGCCGTCAGCTCGTTGCCTTCTGCATCGCCGGTGCCGTTGCTCCGGGACGGCGTGATGTCGATCGCGGAGAAGCGCCTTTTCTTCTGCAGCTGTATGTCCTGAGAGAGAGCCATGGCTGTTGGTATCGCACGGGGCTTCGCGGCTGCGGCTGGCTAGGGCTGGTGCCGTAGCACAGTTGATGATCTTAGCACTGCGGTCGGTTGCGTGCAGATGATTTGACATGCGTTTGTTGTGCATGCATCCTCACAGCTCGTCGGACTGTGGATTTCTTAGTCTTAGTCCACGCGACACGACAGTGGCCGTGCACCACCTTTTCTTCTAGCCGCTGTTGTCGCGCTGGTATGCGCTGCTTCAGATGGCTATGGCACGTCGGACTCGAATTGTCTCACAGTAGTAGTCGCGAAACTGCAGGATGATGTCGTGACCCTTCTTCTTGGGGTGCGTGCCGACGTAGGCGCCGTCTTTACCTACGCTGCGCTTGGGTGTGTGGGGGGGTGGGAAGAGGATGTCGAACTCGTCGCTCATGGACATGTGCTGTTGGGGTGCAGCCAAGACTCCGTACAGATACAACTGGGTGTTTATGTATCCCGGTCCCATGATGTTGAATCGTGGCGTGATCCTGGTGAAGGAGCCGATGCGCTTGAGATACCAACCTCCATGGGCATTGGTGCTCGTGCCGTAGCGGGTCGTAAAGATACAGTAGGGCGATGCTCTCGCTTGCCTGGGCACCGAGTGCCACTACTGTTTACTTCCTTCTATGTATTCGCACGTGGGTGTACAGGGATGTATACGTTACACTGGGCTGTGAGCGGGGTCCGTTTCAGAGCTACGATGCTGTTGTGCGGCCCTGGGGCTGCTCGTCGCTGACCGCAATGCAGAGACAGAGGGTCAGCCGTTCCCCGTGGCGCGCAATCCTTCCGCTTGGCCGGATGTGCTTGTACTCGTAGGCCCAGAACATCATTGTGATGGCGATCGTCATATCGGGTCTACGTGAACTGTCAGTGACTTCTCTTGATCAGACGGCTCACGGGGTGTATCGGGACGATGGTTGGATTGAGACAGAAGGGCCTCAGAGTAGGTGAAACCTGGAGCTCTTGGGGGTCCAGAGGACGTGAAACCTGGAACTCTGGAAGGGGCTCAGAACAGGTGAAACCTAGAGCTCTTGACGGAGTAGGTGAAGCTTGAAACTATTGAGGAGGCCCAAAGTAAGTGAAATCGGGGTAGGGATTTTTCGTTATCGGGCGGGGCTGCTAGCGGGTTGCCTAGAAGTAACACCTCGTGTGGCAGAAAGAGGTCGGGCTCGAGTCGTGCACAGCGGAGCACGGTGCCTTTTGTCTGTATTTCACGAGCATCGTTCTGAGGCAAGCTTCATCTACTGTACAGGCGAGACGGTGCGCTTCAGCCCTGGTGCTCGGAGACACTGCTCCCTCTTGAGCTCATGCAGCGTGGCACTAAGTTGTCGGCAAGGCAGTGAACACGCAGTCCTGGTGCGTTAGGCCGGGTGTACTTGACTGCGGGCGAGCTGCTACAGCGTGTCTGCACTGTGCCGAGACTAACGGGTCCTCCGACACTTTGAATCTTTGCTCCAGCTCCGGTCTCCTGTGCAGATGATTCGAAGTTGTGTGACAGCTATGACCTTCTCTGCTGCACGTAGATGCACATTCCTACTAAGCCCACCTCGCACGTGGTGGAATCAGGAGCTAGCCGATCGTGGGCGTTTCCTTCGCTCGGGTGCTAGCAGCGTTCTGTTCTCGGCATCGGACGACTCCATCGCGGCTGGTGGTAGACTGAATGGCGACGGTTCTCGAGGCCTTTGCCGTCGCATTGTTGAAGCAACGATGTCGTCCTTGAGTTGCCATAGTGCCGTGACGAGGACTCCTCCCAGCTCTGGTTCGAGGTGCGAGGCCAGACATGTCAACCACTCGGTGTCTTCCTCGTTAAGCTGCATGTGTCGCGAAAGCTGCCTGATGCCAGTCGTGGTGTCTACCGGCATACGAGTCAGCCTCAGCGGCTGCTCTATTCCGAAGCGGACCGCCACCTGGCGGGCCTCGTTGATGAAGCTCACGACGACTTCCTGATACAGGTCGGGCTCGAGGTGTGCTGCCATCGCTGCGAAGGCAGCTTCCCGGGGCGAATGGGGGGCGTAGGTCTGGTCCGAGCAGGTTCTGCGAGACGGGTGAGAGTGGGACACATGTTCTCAGATGCCAGAACAGGTTTGAGCGCATGTGCGCATGCGTGGCGGCGCTCTCGTTTTCTGCGACAACGACCCTTTCACGTTTGGGTGATACTTTCGGAACGCTTCCGCTTGGATTTGCATCGGCGTGTTCTCGCCTCTGGCGGTAGACGGGCTAGGCTCATGCAGTGTTCACGTCGAAGCCATACTACAGATCCACGGGCCGCCCATGTTGGTATCTGCGCAGATACCGCTTCTCCTACTTTCTGAGACGTGCCATGATGCCTGCCTCGAAGGGCTCTGGATGTACATGGACGTCTTGGAGTACCCAGCCGTAGGTCCGCTCGGCTTCGTAGTTTAATGCCTCCGGACAGGCACGGGTGTTCTGCGCATGGGGCAAAGCATGACCTGCCTGCAGGACATCAGCGTGGGTGCCCTGTTCCTCGATGGTGAGTAGACGAGATTGTGCGAGGACGGCGGTACCCCTGATGAGCTTGGTGCCTGTCTCCATCAAGCTGATCCTGCACGCACTAAGGGACGGCGGGCACGGCTTGCTCCGAAGTTCCATCGTCTTTGTACCTGCGAGCTGTCGTGTGAATACGGCTACAGCCACTACATCGTGTGCGGCAACTTTCGAGTTGGCGCCTGAGAGTATTTGCCGCAACCACGATGGACGAATCTTCAGCGCATGCGTTGTCGCGTCGAAGGCCTGGCTAATCCGAGCTTCGTCGTCGCGCCAGCCTCAGATGCTTGTTTGCAGACTGTTGCAAGTGGTCTACTGGAGGCATGCCGTGGGCTCGGAGCTGAGCAACCTGTCGTGCTTGTTGATGCAGTCTCGGCGAGTCTTTCCATCGCCTCACGATAGCTGATACAAATGGTGCATCGTTTGTCGGGGGCTCGTCACGATAAGATTCAGGAGCTGACAACCCGCTGATCGTCCTGCTTGTACGTATTGCTTCTGTGGCTGCTAGTGTCAGCACGTGCTGCCACTGCTGTTTCCGTGGTGTGTGTTCGCTGAATATGCTACTCACAATCTCGCACCGATGTTGTTATCCTGGCGATTCTACTACATCAGTTCTACGTGGCAGCAACACAGCTGCTTCAATAAAGCTTCTTGCGAGAGCCGGCCTACACCAAGATGTCATGCAGTGATACCATACGGCTTGCTTCGGCGACAGGTAAATGTGGCGGTCCCCTTCCCATTTTCGTCATCGCAGGCCTTACCCGCAAGATCAGATGCGGCTCAGTGTGAAACACGGCCCGAGACCCCTATTGTGATAGAGCCGGATCAAGGCGGTTCTCTCCTGATCAAGTAGCGGACGCAAAGGATCGTCCTGCAACGTGGTGCTGTCGGTGCAGGCTCTTGGGCTTCGTGGTTCGGTTTTCGTAGCTTCGTCTGGGATCCTGCTTCCCCTGCCTTCGAGACCCGCCGGTGGCCGATTGTGCAGAAGGTGTCCCGCGTCAACTGGAGCCTCGTTGTCCTCGACCACATCACCTGTGCAGGAAGGACACTAGTGGTTTACTCGGCTCGGCGAACAAACTTTGCCTTGACGTGCTCCACCGTGGCGTCGGCAGGAACGTCGAAGACCAGTGGCACGCAGAATTCGGACAATACCAGAACGCGGATACCTGGCAGGGGCCGTGGATGCGTACTTGAACGTGTTGGGTTGCCCTCGTGTCTCTGTGCAGCCGGCCTCCTCCTAGGGTCAACGTCGCCATCACGAGGCAGGGCGGCCCTGACGTAGCAAAGCGCGTGATCTGTTTCTGAGGCACCTAACCTGCTCGGCTTGAGGGGCGAGCGAGACGGACCATAAACAGCATGATTTCAAGAGGTTCCTAGCCTGCGCGGACCACTAACGATGACAAGGCGAATCGAGGAGCCTCCTAGCCTGTTCAGACCACTAAAAGGCGAACTGAAGTGCGTCCTATCTTGTGTGGACTTCAAACAGGATGACTCCAGGGACTTCTTCGCTCGTGCAGATTGCAACAAGGTGAGTCCCGGGGTCTCCGAGCCTGCGCGGATCACTAACGAGGTGAATCCAGGAGCCTTCTAGCCCGTGCCGGGGCAGATCACTCACGAGGTCGATCCTGGAGCCTCCTAGCTTGTGCGGTCCATGAACATGGTGGATCCAGTAGCCTCTTAGTTTGTGCAGGACTACTGAAGCGAATCGATGAGCCTTGGAACCTAACTTGAGCGTCAACACGGCGAATCCTGGAGCTGTCCAGCCAGTGCGGACCACTAACAAGGTGAATCCGGGAGCCCCCTAGCTTGTACTCGCTGTGGATCCAACCTGGAGCTCTCGCGGGCGCTCAGTGTCAGTAGCACCTGGAGCTCAGAATAGGTGAAACTTGGAGCCCTTGAGGGGGGCCAGAGTAGGTGAAACCTGGAGCTCTCACGCGCGCTCACGCTAGAGCTCTCGAGGAGACTCGGAGTAGGTGAAACCTGAGGAGGCCCAGAGTAGATGAACTCTTCAGAGGCCCAGAGTACGCGAAACCTGGAGCTCTCGAGTGGGCCCAGAGTAGGCGAAACCTGGAGCTCTTGAGGAGGCCCAGAGTAGGTGAAACCTGGAGCTCTGGAGAGCGCACGGTGTAGGTGAAACCTGGAGCTCTGAAGGGCGCTCAGTGTAGGTGAAACCTGGAGCTCTTGAGGAGGCCCAGAGTAGGTGAAACCTGGAGCTCTGAAGGGCGCTCAGTGTAGGTGAAACCTGGAGCTCTTGAGGAGGCCCAGAGTAGGTGAAACCTAGGGCTCTTGAGGACGCCCAGAGTAGGTGAAACCTGGAGCTCTGAAGAGCGCACAGTGTAGGTGAAACCTGGAGCTCTGAAGGGCGCTCAGTGTAGGTGAAACCTGGAGCTCACGAGGAAGCCCACAGTAGGTGAAATCTGGAGCTCTTCAAAAGGCCCGGAGTAGGGACCTGGAGCTCTTTAGCCAGAATAAATGCAACCTGGAGCTCTTGGGGTCCAGAGAAAGTGAAACCTGCAACTCTGGAAGGGGCTCAGAGTAGGTGAAACCTGGAGCTCTTGGGGGTCCAGCGAAACTGAAACCTGGAACTCTGGAAGGGGCTCAGAGTAGGTGAAATCTGGAGCTCTTGACAGAGTAGGTGAAGCTTGAAGCTGTTGAGGAGGCCCAGAGTAAGTGAAACCTGGAGCTCTCAAGGGCGCTCAGATTAGATGCAACCTGGAGCCTTTGGGGGCCCAGAATAGGTGAAACCTGGAAACCTAAGCTCTCGAGTGGGTAAAGTTTGGAGTTCTCGAAGGGGCTTGGAGTAGGTGAACCTTATTGTAGGGGCCCAGTGTAGGTGCAACCTGGAGCTTTCAAGGGCGCTCAGTGTAGGTGAAACCTGGAGCTCTTCAGGGCCCAGAGTGAGTGAAACCAAAACCTCTTGAAAAGACCCAGAATACGTGAAACTTGGAGCTTTTCGTGGAGCCTAGAGTGCGTGTGACCTGGAGCCCTTGAGGGGCCCAGAGTAGGTGAAACCTGGAGCTCTCGAGTGGGCCCAGAGTAGGTGAAACCTGGAGCTCTTGAGAGGCTTAAGGGCGCTCAGAGTAGGTGCAACCTGGAGCTCTCGGGGGCCAGAGTAGGTGAAACCCTGAACTCATGAGAGGCCCAGAGTATGTGAAACCTTCAGCTCTCGAGTGGGCCCAGAGTAGGTGAAACCTGGAGCTCTGGAGAGCGCACAGTGTAGGTGAAACCTGGAGCTCTGAAGGGCGCTCAGTGTAGGTGAAACCTGGAACTCTCGAGTGGGCCCAGAGTAGGTGAAAACTGGAGCTCTTGAGGAGGCCCAGAGTAGGTGAGACCTGGAACTCTTGAAGGGCCCAGAGTAGGCGAAACCTGGAACTCTTGAAGGGGCCAGTGTAGGTGAAACTTGGATCTTGAGGGCGCTCGGTGCAGGTGAAACCTTGCATTCTCGAGGGTGCCCAGCGTAAGTGAAACCTGGAGCTCGCGAGGGCCCAGGGCAAGTGAAACCTGGCACTCTCGATGGAGCCCAGAGTAGGTGGAACCGGGAGCGCTCAAGGGCGCCCAGTGTAGGTGAAACCTAGAGTTCTCGAGGGGCCCTAGTGTAGGTGAAGCCTGGAGCTCTCGAGAGTGCCCAGAGTAGCTGCAACCTGGAGCTCGTTAAAGTGCACAAAGTACATGAACTTGGGAGCTCTCGAGAAGACCTGGAGTACATGAAACCTGGAGCTCTCAAGGGTGCCCACTGTAGGTGGAACCTGGAGCTCTCGAGGGGGCTCGTAGTAGGTGAAACCCGTTGGTCTCGATCGGTTCCAGAATGGGTGAAACTTAGTGCTCTGAAACCTGGAGCTTTTGAGGGCTCAGAGTGAGTTATTAACCAGGTGAATCTGGGAATTCCCCAAACCGTGCGGCTTGCGACGTGAATCTAGCAGCCATCTCGCCTTAGTGGAACTGCCAAGCGACCTCAAAAGCCCTCAACCCATGCTGAGGATAGACAAGACGAATCCAACGAGTGAGCTCAAGAGGGTAGCACTATCGGTCTGAACTGCTGGGAAGACTTGTGGACTTGCATACTTGCAAACCTGCGGATATATGAACAGGACATCCATGTCATTTCATCTGCGCGATGACTGTTCGGCGATTCAGGTAGCCGGACTGAAGCACTCTAGGCGTGAAACGCTGCGCAAGTTATGCGAAACTGGCGTAGGCACCGTCTAATCGGCAAGTACTTGCCCTCAGCGTTGGGCAGCTGCCACGGCAGAGGGTTCGTGTGCCGGATCAGGCCTCAACCAGGACACGCGTGCCTGCAAGGTTTGGATTACAAGGACAGCTAATCACCGGCATTTGTGCAGCGAAGGGACTTGTTCCTGCTGGGGCGTACTCGCCCGGTGCTAGGCCGATAGCTGGAGTCCATAAGGTGATCTCGCCGCCTGTGGCGCCGCTGCACATGAGAGGGATGTGTCACCTATACTTGGGAGGGCTGAATGCACCCGATTTTGCCTGGCATCCAGGCGAGAGGCAGCATCCGTTTGGGTTGCGGGGCCGAATGGAGCACATCCTCGCTCGGCCGCGTTGTCCTGACATGTGCGAGGCGACGAACGTTAAGTGTCGCGGAGACTCGCGTGGTGTGTCGGCTCGGTCCTGGTCCTGGGATCGTGGGACTCCATTAGCTCAACAAGTTTGCGAGGCAGCGAAGCTTGGAGCCATCAGCTTCAAATTGAACCCTCAACTTCCGTGCAAGTGAAGCGGCGGGGCCCGGGTCCCGGAGCCTGGAGCGTGGGCTATCGCAAGGTTGTACATTGACTGAGCCAGTATAGGCCTGGAGTCCGGAGCCGTTACCCTGCTGCAGGGGTGAAATGAAAGGCTTGGAATCTTGAGAGTCAGCTCTTCGGTGGGGGGGCGGAATGGAAGGCCTGTACCCTAGAGTCGCTGACTCAGTGTAGGGCTCGGGACCTTTGCAATTTTCGGCCTGAGCTTTACGCTGAGGTCTCGGAGGCCCTCAAAGGAGGTGAAACCTGAGGTCTCGGAGGCCCCACAAGGACGTGAAACCTGAGGACTCCGGGGCCCCAAAACGAGGTCTCGGAGGCCCCAGAAGGAGGTGAAACCTGGGGTGCTTGCGCAGATCCCTGACAACGCGAATCCAGGAGCCTCCTAGTCTGCACTAACAAGATGAATCTGGGAACCTGCTGCCTGAACAGGTGAATCCAGGAGCGGCTTCTCTCCTTTTGCCGTCAACAGACGTCTTTGTGAAACGCAAAAAACAAGAAGGCGCGGCGCACCGGGCCCTGCCACACCAGCCGCAGTCTCATGTTGTCCGCGACTTGCACGGTCACTGCTGCCCGCAGTGTTCCTGTCTCCAGCTGCCGCTTCCAGCGTGGCTTGCTGAATTTGGTGGCTTCCCGGAGATTGCTGATCTGCGCAAGGCTCGCTACGCGGAACCCAAACCCTGCCTTCGCCAGGCGGCGTACGCGACGGTAGCCGAGATTCCGCAAAATGGCTTCGTCCACCATCAGATAGCCGTTCCTTTCCCCTTCGCTGACCGAGTAGGGCACCACGCGGTCCAGCAGGTCGCGGAGGGGGTGTTGATGCAGATCTCGGACCTCCAGTACTTCGCGTTGCCGGCGCTCGGCTACCTCACGCTCCACCTCTCTGCAGCGTTTCTTCATGAAGGCCTGCAATGACGATGCCGTGCGCTTCAGAAAGGGACGCAAGGGATCGCACGTCCTTGCGAGGCGCCGCGCCACATCCAGGTCTTGCACCACTTCTTCGATGTCCAGCAGCTGCTGCGGTAGCTTTGAACGACCACGACGTTGGTTCCACGGCCCTTCGGCCTGCCATAGCGAGCGATACTGGCCCCAAGCGGGGACCGTGGAGAACTCCAAGACGCCACTCAGGAAGGCAGCATCAGGCAGCTGGAGGAGTGCATGTGTTCTCCCCGCCAGGCACTGGCACACGATCACGCCGGCGGGTGGCGGCAGATGTTGCAGCCACTGCTGCCACGACCGGGAGGACGCCCTTAGTGCCCCCGCTCCTTGGGGATTCCACTGCACCACCGGAGAACAGCGCCGGCGTTTGGCCGTACTAGCAGGCGCAGCAGACCGCTTCATGGCTGGAGGGTTGCTGCTCTGAGGCCCACGACGATAAGCGCTACTTCGGGCACTGAAGCTGCAAATAAAAGAATCTCATATACCCGAAGGGCTTCGAAGAAGTGGGTCCTAGAGTGTTGAGGCGCTAAAGACGGTTGTCTGAGAAAGTAACGATATAAATTCAGCGGCCTCCCCACCTGTGCAAAACTAAAGGTGAACTCCTAGCCTCTGCAACAATCCAACAAGATGTTCCTAGGAGTTTTTCCACCTGTGCTGGGCATCGACGGGGTGAACCCAGGAGCCTCCCAGTCTCTGCAGCCCACTAACAGGGTGAAGCTAGGAGCTTTCTAGCCTGTGCAGACCATGATCAAAGTGAATTTAGGAGCCTCCCATCTTGTGCGGGGCATTGACAAAGTAAACCCAGGAACCTCCTAGCTTGTGCGAAATAGACGTACCCATGACGACAGCCGAGTTTAAAGACCTGTGCGTTGTTGTGCCAATACGTTTGCAGCAATTGTGGTTGAGTCCTGGAGTCTCGGGTCCACTGTATAGGTGGAGCGGGAGCCCGGGACTTTGTGCTTTGCTACGTGTGGTTTCAAGTAACAGCTGGCACGCCGGACGCTTCTTTTTGCTTTTCCTGCGGCGCACACACTGCAGCCGTCGCTCAGACCTGGCAGTCAGAGTCGCTGGACATTTGTGCCGGACAGATAGGATCGAATGTGTGAACCGGCCTCGTCTAGGAGATCATCTTCCCAAGCCCACGCTTGGGGATAGAGGCCGTGGCGCCACCGGTAGCAAGACGGGTCCGGCAAGTCCTCCATCTCCTCGCCTCACGGAGTGTGGGAAGAGTTGCCGACCTGACTCTGACAGAGCTGAGTGCGATGCATACCCAGCCACTCTCTTTGAGAACGTCAATAGCTTTGTGGACCTTGTCGACGCCCTCGCGACGGGGTCTGTCATCAAGCGACCGCATACGCGTTGAAGCGTCCGAGCTCCCTGCACACAGCTTCTTTCGGATTTCGCGGATCATCCGCCACCGCACTTCCGCAAATTCCCACGTGTAGTACAGGTGGCCTGTTGGCTGGGTGGCAGACATGCATTCGGCACCTCCTAAGCCCCCGTATAGTTAGTGCTCGGCTCCGGGCGCTGCTCATTGCCGTCGGCTGTCGTCCACTTCTTCAGCCTGGCACGGAAGCAGGTCATCGATAAAACTGGTATTTCGGGACGAGGCGGCGACTGTCTCGGCGTGAGCGTATTGCGGAAGGCTTTCTCCACGGCCCGATTTAACCTGGCGTCACCGTAACGGGTCTAGGCACTTCGATCGTAACCGAACCGGTCTGAGAAGCTGGCTGTACGTAGTGTAGTGCCGGGAGGTCGTCCATCCTGCAAGCATATCCGGCACGATATGGTTTATGCGGTACGGCTACGTGAACCTTGTCGCACTTGAAGCGAGGCAGCCGGAAATGGAAAGCTCAGACAAGTGAGGCTAGCACCCTTTCGGCTGGCTAGTTTGATCCCAGCGGGCCGATGAGACATAGTGAAGCTTCGAGACGCATGCTCCGTTTAATGTAGAGGTGGCACTAAAACCGAGGGCTTGCGGAGTAGAGCTGAATACTTTGGGGGCCATCTTCCGAGGTGAAACCGAAAGTTCTTGGGGCCCGCTATATAATGCAGCCGACAGGTTGAGGGGGCTCAAGGTACGTGAAACCTGGAGCTTTTGAGGAGGGTCAGAGTAAATGAAACTTGGAAGTGTCAAGTGCGATCAGTATAGGTGAAACCTGGAGCTCTCGAAGGGGCCCAGAGCAGGTGAACCTGGAGCTCTTGAGGAGGCTCAGAGTAGGTGAAACCTGGAGCTCTCAAGAGCGCACAGTGTAAGTGAAATCTGGAGCCCTCAAGGGTGGTGAAACCTGGAGCTCTCGAAGAGGCCCACAGTAGGTGAAACCTGGAACTCTTGAAGGGGCCCAGAGTAGGTGAAACCTGGAGCTCTCCAGCGGCCAGAGTAAGCGAAATCTAGACTAGGTGAAGCCTGGAGCTGTGGAGGGGACCTAGAGTACGTGAAACCTGGAGCTCTCGAGTGGGCCCAGAGTAGGTGAAACCTGGAGCTCTTGAGGAACCTGGAGCTTTCGAGAGCGCACAGTGTAGGTGAAACTTGGAGCTTTGAAGGGCGCTCTGTGTAGGTGAAACCGGGAGCTCGCGAGGAGGCCCAGAGTAGGTGAAACCTGGAGCTCTCAAGGGCACTGAGAATCGGTGCCACTTGGAGCGTTCTCTGGGGCACTCAGTGTAGGTGAAACTTGGAGCACTTGACAGGGCTCAGAGCATGTGAAACCTGGAGCTCTTCGGGGGTGAAACCTGGAGCTCTCCAGGGCGCTCAGTGTAGGTGAAGCCTGGAGCTCTCGCGAGGGCCAGATGACACCCGGAGCTCTTAAGGGCGCTCGGTGTAGGTAAAGCCTAGGGCTCTCGAGGCCTTGAACTCTTGAAGGGACCCAAAGTACGTAAAAACCTGGAGCTCTCGAGTGGGCCCAGAGTAGGTGAAACTTGGAGCTCTCGAGAGCGCACAGTATAGGTGAAGAGGCCCAGAGTAGGTGAAACCTGGAGCTCTTGAGAAGGCTCAGAGTAGGGACCTGGAGCTCTCTAACCAGTATAAATGCAACCTCGAGCTCTTGGGAATCCAGAGAAGGTGAAACCTGGAACTCTTGAAGGGGCTATGAGTACGTGAACCTGGAGCTCTTGACAGGGTAGGAAAAGCCTGAAGCTGTTGAGGAGGCCCAGAGTAGGTGAAACCTGGAGCTCTCGAGTGGGCCCAGTGTAGGTGAAACCTGGAGCTCTTGCGGGGACCCAGAGTACGTGAAACTACAAGCTCTTGAGAAGACCCCGAATACGTGAAACTTGGAGCTCTTCCGGGAGCCCAGAGTAGGTGTGCTTGAGGGGCCCAGAGTAGGTGAAACCTGGAGCCCTTGAGGGGGCCCGGAGTAGGTGAAATCTGGAGCTCTCTAGCCAGATTAGACAAAAACTGGAGCTCTTTAATTGACGGGGCCTAGAGTAGAAGCTCTCAAGGGCGCTCGGTGTAGGTGAAACCTGGATCCTTGGAGGGGGCCCAGACTAGGTGAAACCTCAAGCTTTCGAGGTGGCCCAGAGCAGGTGAAACCTGGAGCTTTGACGGGGCCCAGAGTAAGAGTAGGTGAAATCTGGAGCTTTCAAAAGCGCTCGGTGTAGGTGAAACCTGGAGCTCTCAAGGGCGCTCGGCGTAGGTGAAGCCTGGAGCTCTTGAGCGAGCCCAGTGAAGGTGAAACCTGGATCTTAAGGACGCCCGGTGCAGGTGAAACCTGGAGGTCTTGAGGGTGCTCAGAGTAGGTGAACCCTGAGCTCTCGGAGGCACCCAAAGGAGGTGAAACCTGAGGTCTCGGAAGCCAACAACGAAAGCGAAACTTGAGGTTTCGGAGGCTTCAAAAAAAGGTGAAACCTAAGGTCTCGGAGGCACCCAAAGGAGGTGAAACCTGAGGTCTCGGAGGCCCCAAAGGAGGTGAAACCTGAGGTCTCGGAGGCACCCAAAGGAGGTGAAACCTGAGGTCTCGGAGGCCCCAAAGGAGGTGAAACCTGAGGTCTCAGAGGCCCCAAAGGACGTGAAACCTGAGGTCTCGGAGGCCTCCAGAGGAAGTGAAATCTGAGTTCTCGGAGGCACCAAAAGGAGGTGAAACCTCAGGTCTCGGAGGCACCAAAAGGAGGTGAAACCTGAACTCTCGGAGGCCCAAAAGGAGGTGAAGGTGAAACCTGAGCTCTCGGATGCCCCAAAAGGAGGTGAAACCCGTTCTCGGAGGCCCCAAAAGGAGGTGAAACCTGAGGTCTCGGAGGTCCCAAAAGGAGGTGAAACCTGAGCTCTCGGAATCCCAAAAGGAGGTGAAACCTGAGGTTTCGGAGGCACCAAAAGGAGGTGAAACCTGAGCTCTGGGATGCCCCAAAAGGAGGTGAAACCCGTTTTCGGAGGCCCCAAAAGGAGGTGAAACCTGAGGTCTCGGAGGTCCCAAAAAGAGGTGAAACCTGCGCTCTCGGAATCCCAAAAGGAGGTGAAACCTGAGGTTTCGGAGGCCCCAAAAGAAGGTGAAACCTGAGGTCCCGGAGGCGTCAAAGGAGGTGCAGCCTGAGGTCCCGGAGGCCATAAAAGAAGGTGGAACCTGAGGTCTCGGATGGCCCCAAAAGGAGGTGAAACCCGTTCTCGGAGGCCCCAAAAGGAGGTGAAACCTGAGGTCTCGGAGGTCCCAAAAGGAGGTGAAACCTGAACTCTCGGAATCCCAAAAGGAGGTGAAACCTGAGGTTTCGGAGGCACCAAAAGGAGGTGAAACCTGAGCTCTCGGATGCCCCAAAAGGAAGTGAAACCCGTTCTCGGAAGCCCCAAAAGGAGGTGAAACCTGAGGTCTCGGAGGTCCCAAAAGGAGGTGAAACCTGAGCTCTCGGAATCCCGAAAGGAGGTGAAACCTGAGGTTTCGGAGGCCCCAAAAGGAGGTGAAACCTGAGCTCTCGCATGGTGAAACCTGAAGTTTCGGAGGCCCCAAAAGGAGGTGAAACCCGTTCTCGGAAGCCCCAAAAGGAGGTGAAACCTGAGGTCTCGGAGGTCCCAAAAGGAGGTGAAACCTGAACTCTCGGAATCCCAAAAGGAGGTGAAACCTGAGGTTTCGGAGGCCCCAAAAGGAGGTGAAACCTGAGCTCTCGGATGCCCCAAAAGGAGGTGAAACCTGAACTCTCGGAGGCCCAAAAGGAGGTGAAACCTGAGGTCTCGGAGGTCCCAAAAGGAGGTGAAACCTGAACTCTCGGAATCCCAAAAGGAGGTGAAACCTGAGGTTTCGGAGGCCCCAAAAGGAGGTGAAACCTGAGCTCTCGGATGCCCCAAAAGGAGGTGAAACCCGTTCTCGGAAGCCCCAAAAGGAGGTGAAACCTGAAGTCTCGGAAGCCCCAAAAGGAGGTGAAACCTGAGGTCTCGGAGGTCCCAGAACGAGGTGAAACCTGAACTCTCGGAATCCCAAAAGGAGGTGAAACCTGAGGTTTCGGAGGCCCCAAAAGGAGGTGAAACCTGAGCTCTCGGATGCCCCAAAAGGAGGTGAAACCCGTTCTCGGAAGCCCCAAAAGGAGGTGAAACCTGAGGTCTCGGATGCCCCAAAAGGAGGTGAAACCCGTTCTCGGAATCCCAAAAGGAGGTGAAACCTGAGGTCTCGGAGGTCCCAA
>CAJNDT010001625.1:0-47477 GCA_905221615.1 Symbiodinium sp. CCMP2592 | reverse complement strand
AAGGATCAAGGAAACCTTGGCGAACCTCCAAAGCTTTGGCACTTGACCCCGTTCCCACACGTGTTGCCATAGCTGTGCGGCTGCATGCCACCACCTAGTGGGCAACCGTGCAAGGTCCTTTGCTTGCCAGCTGTCTGGCCCTGCGGCTTTATTCGAAAAGGAAGCAGCGATGGCCCTGAGTGCGTCCGGGTCAAACTGAACCTCAACAAGTTGGGGCTCGACAGCCGGTACCTTTTGAAGGACCTTCGCGATGGCATCAAGGTGGGGTTCGGGTTCGGACTCCCATTTGCTAAGCCAAACTTGGGCCTGTGCTCGGACTACACTGGATGGGTGAACCGGTCCCGCAGCCTGTGCCTCGGCTTGGTTGGGACAACGTTTCTCGTATTCGAGCTGAGCATCCGCTCTGGTCTTGACGAAGGCCCGTTGCCTGGCAGTGTTCTCCCTCAGCAGCTCTTTCCAGCGAGACCGGGCTGCAGCAGTTTCCTGTTCCTGGTAAACCCCAAGCAACTCCTCGACCGGCCCCTGGAGTGTTTCAAGATTACAATCAAGAACCCAAGGTAGGTCAGGCACGATGGCACGAGCACGGGGTAGGGATTTAAGGATTTTGCGGCACAAAGCCGGGTCTGGCTTCCTGGCGAGTTCCAAAAGCTGCCGCTGTAACTTGAGAAGAACACGCATCGAGGCAGATCCCTCGACCCTGTTACAGCTGTTCACCTTCGCAGCAGTTGGCGACCAAGGCTGACTTCTGGGGCAATCGCCAGAGCGTGAAGAACATAAGCACTGCTCGGCCACATTGGAGAGCACTTGCCAACTTGTATCGACATCCCCCTTGGCTAATGCAGACCAGAATGGAACAAAATCAGCCTCACCGAGCCACTGCTCTAGGTCGTCAGAAGAGACGTCGCAAACTTTGCTCCTGGTTGGAATAGTCATAAACTGGGGGGTGTCAAGAGGGAGCTCATAGACCACCGACAGGTGATCTGAGAACGACGGCTCCAAGTGCCAGACGCCACTAGCCGCCAACGACCAGTGGCAAACCCCGTGATCTATGCGGCGCCTGCGACCTGGCCCCGTGGGCGGTAGGGCGGCGCCCTGCGCCGCGTCGTCTAAAGACCTAATGGCCCCTGCCGCAAGGGCTTCGCCCAGGAGGGCCTCGGCGGGTTCGAGATTCATATCGCCCGCGACCACGAAGGGTCCTTGGCCCGCAGTGCAAGCCGCCAGGATGTCCGAAATTTGGGCGGACGCGGCGGCCTGGTGTCCTGACTGTCCGTAGACAGACACGAAGGCAATCTGCTCATGTTATGGTGCTCCCTGAAATTCAAAAATGCCTGCCGCGCACCTGGTGTTTCCCAAACCCTCTGCAAGTCTGAACGGTCGAAATGGCAAAGAGCTGACCAGGGCGACTCGGCTCATACCGGAGTTCTCGGGAACAGATAAAGTGGCTGAAAAACCGTGGGCCTTCCAGGCACGAAGGAAACCCGGGGCCGATGCAACATTGATGTCAGCCTCGGCAATGGTGCAGATGTGCACGTCGTTTGCCGTAAGGAAATTGCAAATGGCATCAACAGACGACACACCCTTGCCAGCAATGTTTACAGTGGCTAGTCGGACGAAAACGGCAAGTTGAAAATATCTCGGGCCTGTTGGAGCAATTTGCTCTCACGCTGCTTCTTCCCTCCGGGGGGCGTGTTTTTGTCATGAGCCTTGGCAAGCACGTCAATGGCCTTGACACGGCGCTTGGCTTTCTTTTGGGCGGTCTCCTTGTTACACAGTCCCCTTTTGGCGTGGGAAAGGGCATCCCCAGAGGTGCGAAAGGGACCGCAGCAGTTCAGACACATCCATCCAAAAGATGCCGCAAGACCACCCTGAGCCTTAAAGGTTTTGGAAAACAGCCTAAAACCCTCAAGGTCAGTGCCTTTGGCTTTGCTAAGGCGCTTGATGCACTCGCGACCCCGTCGTGTGACGGCCGCCTTCTCAATGGTGCTGGCACGGTCGAGGGCTTTGAACTTTTTCCAGGAAGTATCAGGATGTGCTTGTGTGCAGTGGGCCCGCTTGTCAGCAGTGACAGCGTCTGCACTTTTTGAAAAAGCATCCTGCGCGGCAATCCCGAAATTGCAAATCGGGCACTTCCAGTGAAGCGCCTGGCCTCGGCCTGCACGAATCAAAGAAGGCTGCCGCCGACCATGCAACACGCCTGAAGGTACCTGACCGGGGTGATGGGCTTTGTAATGGCTATAAAGCATGGTCTGGCGGGCAATGGCATTTTTTGCGGTGGCCCTAAAGGGGCACAAAGGACAGACAACAGCAGTCTTACGATCGAGACACAGCCCCGCACGGCCCCAGTACCTAATTTGGCGGTCAGTTGGTGGTTGGGGGCCGGTGAAGAGTTCTCCATCATGCTGATCGTGGCTTGCAACCGCCGTCGCCTCAGAGGCGGGGAGCACGGACACATCCTCATTCCTGCCTTGATCAGCAGGGGATCCGGGTTCTGTCCAAACTGATCCTTTGCCCGAGCTGATGGTGACCTGGGCCTTTGTCCAGACCGACTTGTGACTGCACGAGCGCTGTGAAGGCAATGTCCAGACCGAGTGCTTCGAAGCAGCAGCGCTGGTTCCAACAGAGGATGTTTTGTGAAAAACGCAGAGCAAGTCTCTTTTCACTCCACGCTTGAGCCAAACACCGAAGTGTTCAGCAAGGTCTCTTGCGGAGTCTCGCGCAGCAAATTCCGTCTCAACTTTGCTAAACAAAGGAGGAATGACATGCAACTGTCCTAACACTTCTCAGGACTTCTGTACTCACTCAAACAGCAGTGCACAGCCACTCTGTCCCTTGGCCTGTTCCCACCGGCACGAGCGAAGCGAGGGTCGGCGGAAAACAGCAACAGTGTAGTCAGAGCAACACGCACTTCTTCAAGGATGCCCAAAAAGCATCTCTAGTGCTGTAAGCGCTCATCCCGGTCTTCAAGACAAGTGCAAACATGCTAAAACATGTGTTCGCCATGCAAATGCCTGTTCAAGCTTCCAAAACAACAGTTCAAGGCAAAAAGGATGAAACCCTTTCTCATGCGCAAAACAAGCATGTCGGTACTCAAGGGCACACCTAAAAGGAGCAAACTTTTCTCTCGGTCTTGCGCACTGAGTCGCGGCCGCCGAAACGGCAAGTTCGGTCTGGGCTGTGCTCTGACAGCAGAAGAGGCTTCCCCGAGCCAAGCCTGGGAGGAAAAAGCCTTGACACCTACAGCTTACACCCACAGTCGTGTTGACTAGGCGTGCTTGCCTACTGGCACTGTATACCCGGTCGCTTTCCAGGCAGGTGCTAAACTCAAAACTCCGCAGGGGAAAGGAGGTGAGAAAAGAAAACCAGGCTTTGCTAGCTACAGGACCTACGCCGTCACTAGGAAGGTCTCAGGAGGTAAACCCCCTATTCCTCCCTTTGGAGCTGCAAAGCAGCGGCTAGGCCTCACTGTGCTGCTACTCAGCCCCTCAGCCTCAGTAGGGAGGAGAATCCCCCCAAGGCCTTGGAGCGGAGGGCCTTCATCTCACCTTTTGCGAGAAGGACGTTGGGTGGCGAAACAGGGTTTTTCCCCTCAATTCGGTATCTTTAGCGCGGGGACCACGCATTCCCCTCAATTATGGGCGCAGGGAAAGACGCTTTCCCATCAACTCAACTGCGTGCCAGCGCTGGGAACGACGCCCCAAACCCTGTAAGTGAGGTGGCCCTTGCGTTCTCGCTCTTACTAACAAGGGCCAGAGCACCCATGCCGCAGCAGCTCTGGGCACTCGGCTACCTCCACCAACCAAGGTCCACCCTATGAAAAGGCAGTGGATTGTACAACTGCCTTGCATCAAAGCACAGGCAGCAGAGTGACCACAAGGCCCCCTGCTGCCGTACGAACCTCCAGCTCGGAGGAAGGCACCAATTCACCCTGGCCACAAGAAAGGCCAAGGCCTGGCAGAAGCCTGTGAGGCCAAAGCCCCCTCACTCCCACCCAGCAGGTGGTATAAGGAGGCATTAAGGTCCGGAATAGCCTTCAACTGGCCTTCCGTTAGGCGGGTCAAGCCCCCTACTGGCTGGTCAGCCCTATTCCGTTGTCTTGTAGGCCACACGTGGCAAAACCGCCCAGGACTGAAAACAAAAGGGTCTATGCTGAGACAGTGAAGCGAGCACTGCCTCTGCACTGCGGTTGGGCCCTGGGCCCCCGGCGCACTGGGGCCGATGACCCTGGGAGGCTGCAAGATCTCAACCAAAAGCGACTGCGAGTCAGGGCCGGCGCTAAGCCCTCTCAATTTGAGCGCGAGGGCAAACGCACCCCTCATCCAGCGCAGGCGTCGACGCTCCCCTCAACTATGCGCGGGGACCACGCCGCACCAGCCAAGAACCACAGCCACTGTTGCTTGGGCCTGCAGCACGAGCAGAACCCCAGGTCTGGACATTCCTGGGTGCCTGCTGCCCAGAAACCACAGAAGGAGGCCCTGCTCAGGACCCCCTTGTAGCGGTGGACAGGTCCCCCGAGGGCTGAACCCTTACCGGTGGGAACTGGCACAACGACAAAAAGGATAAAACCCCACTGCTTGGCACTGCCAGACGCCACGCAAAGGGCAGCAAGAGCCCGCAGCAGCTCCCGCTTACATCCATAAAACCTGTGAAAAGAACAGGGTTGGTCTCCCATATGAGGGCGTAACTGCATAACCCTCAATTGGAGGACCAGAGCTCACAGGAAACTCACCCCAGAGGCCAAGAGGTGAATGTTCCTGCATGTCCAGCATGTAAGCTCTGAAAATAGCGGTACGCTCCTGCCCCATCGCCGCTTCAAAACACTCCTAAACCATCTCAAAATCCCCACAGGGTCCACCTGGAAAGGCCTCCACCACAAGGTGGGTCCCACGTCTGCCAAAATACTTGCCAGCACCACGCGTGCATGCAATCCTAAACCTTCTGGTAGCGACGCGGCGAAACCATGCCTCCATCTGTTCTCCTTCTCGTGGAAGGCATGATCCCAGGAATGCCAAGCATGTATGGCTGCACGCAAGCAGTGGCAAACGACTCGTGCCGTGGATTTTGAACTTGCAGTGAGTTTAGGGCACCTGAAGGTGCTTGCTCAAGCTTGCCTGGAGGTGAGCCCCCACTGAAAACTGCCACTCGCTCCAGACCGCTCTCGCCGGCTTTGCCTGGGCCAGGGTGCCAGCTCCTTGCACCGGAGGCGAACCCCCGACAAGCCGTGGTTTTGGTCTGGGAGGCAGAAAGGAGGCCCCCCTAAGCTTGAGAACCACTGTCTCCCCCCTTGTAGGGTGGGTCCGCGTCTGGCCTTGCGCTACCACCGCCACAGGGGGACGTACCCCCTTGGTGCGGTGGATTGTTCCCCCGAGGGCTGAACCCTTACCGGTGGGAACTGGCAAGTTGGAAGTGATGGCTCGAAGAAGCACAGCTACAAAGCCTGGGATTCACCTGTTTGGGGTCTCTTCAGCACGCAGTTAGAGCCCAGGACTTGTTGCAGACAACTACTTCTCCGACCGCTGCGGTCACTTGAGCCAGACCTTGAGCCAGGAGCAAACTTTTCTGCGCCGGGCTGCAAGCCGTCGTAGACGAGTCCGAAAGATGAATTCACATGCAAGTGAGGAGAACCTCAGCCACTTTGGGCAAGGGCGGCCCTACGTCCTGGACTACAGGTGGCTAGTTACACCCGCCAACCTCAGTCGTTTTCAGACGAGGGGTAGGCCCTACCAAAGACTGTACAGGCGGGGTTCTACCGGGGCCCGGGCAGCTGCCTCAGGAGCAACCTCAGCCGAACAGGCGAGGAAGAACTGAGGGATGCCCAGGGCAATCCCAAGCACCGCTGAGGGTCGAACCTCAGCCAAAAGGCGAGGAAGGAGCCAGAGGTGTGCCTGGGGAGACGAGTGCCGAAGCACGGAGCCTACGGCACAGTAGGCTGGGCAGCCTTTGCCGCTGCCAGCTCACGCCTTCGTTTGGCCACATAGGCCGTAGTGAGGCGGACGTGCCTGGAGGTCATTGCATGGGCTTCCATCAGTTGTTGATTGGAAGTTGTGACGCCGCATGCAAAACAGCGGAGGAAGTTCTCGCTGAAGACCTGCACGTGGGCCGGCTCCTCACGTGCCTCAGCTGGAGCCGGACCTCTAGCCGGCCGGCGAGGAGAAGGGCTTGGAGAGTCCGTAGCTTCGTCGCCCGAGACCCCTGAGGGGTTCGGGAAGCGAGTTGCAGCTGCCGAAGCAGCGGTGGCGATTGTGGCCCCTTTACCCGGGCCACGGGGTGTGGAAAGGGCAGGCTCACTCGTCCTTGACGAAGTGCCAGGGAGGCCTGAGAGGGGCCGGGAAGTAGCCTGTGGCTCAGAGGTCTCCGAAGAGCCGATGGCGTTGGAGGCAGGGGTGCCCTGTTCAGGGGGGCCAGGGAGTGGAGCCTTTGCTAGGGCCGAGGAGGCTGGACCCACGTCCGGCTGCCGAGGGGCCGGGGATGGGGAAGCGACCTCAGCCGAAGGCGAGGAAAGGCTCTTAGGACCTGCCGGAGGTCGGGCCTCAGCAGGGGGAGCGGGCCGAGAGCCGGCCGGGGCTGAGGAAGCAACTCCTGCAGTGACTGAGTGCTCCACCGGTGCGGGAGGCCCACGGTTACGGGGGTGAAAGCTCATCGGAGGACCGGTAGGCTCCGGGAGCGGGGAAGACCCACGTGTGGCCAGGGAAGCAGCACAGGGGAGGGAAACCTCAGCCGGAGGCGAGGAGGTTGCTGGGGAGGGCTCAGGTGCCACCACTCGTTGGGGAACCTCAGCCACCAGGGGCGAGGGCGGCACCGCGAGATGCGGGCTGTCGGAGCAAACTTTTCTTTCGCCGAGCGCGGAGGCCGTCGTAGACGAGGTCTCAACACGTGAATTCCATGCAGAAGGGTGCCTCAGACCCCTATTGGGTGAAGGGCTACGGCAACCTCGGCCAGTAAGGCGAGGGGCGGAGGCCCTACCTTTGTACAGGGTTTCAGTACCACCTTTGGGATGCCTTCGGCAAGTCCCAGGGTAAAAACGGGGTCCTGGCTTCTGTAGCCTCAGAGGGGTGAAAACTTTGTGCCCCGGCTCGAAAGCCTCAGAAAGTGACGAACCTCAACCAGGAAGGTGAGGAGCCTCAACCCAGAGGTGAGGAGCCAGAGCAGCTGCCCTTAGCCTGGGCGAAGCCAACCTCAAGAGAGGGGACCCTGAGGGAGCGGCTGGAGAGGAACCTCCAGGGGCTCGTAAAGAGTATCCTAAACCCCACCAATCGCACCCAAACGCCCTTAGGAAAGAGAACGGCGGGGAGAAGAGAAAGTACGAGGTGAACCTTAGCCAGAAGCGAGGAGGGCTGGGCCCAGGGGCGAAGGACAGGGGCAACCTCAGCTACACTGCCACTGGCCTGCACAACACCACGGTCCACCAAGTACACAGGCAGGTTGAGTGGGCATTGCTGGCCGAAAAGAGACCGAAGGTGCGCGACTCCCTTGGCCCGAGGGAGGAAACGGACGGGTCAAAAGGGCCTAAAGAAAACAACCAAACCTGAAGGCTCATCTGCAAGCGCAAGCAAGCCGAGACGAGCTGCCAACTGCCCATCTGCAGCCACAGCAACAGAGCTGCAGCCCCTCAATTTGGACTTAAGCGCGGGGCCCACGCATTCCCCTCAACGAGGCGCAGGGAACGACGCTTTCCCTTCAATTCTCAAGTGCAGGGAACAACGCTGTGCCACTCAGCCGCAATGGAAGAGGACGGGCAGAAAAGAGACCTGCCCCTGAGAAACCCAGGAGGGAGGAACAGGGCCTGCAACCCAAAACCCAAGGCAGGTAAACAAAAAGAACGGGGCCAGGAAGCCAAAGGTGCTGCAGGGAGGAAAGCCAGGGACTGCTCAGCCCACGGAGAACAGTATGACTGCCAACACCAAACTCAGGCGTGCAAGGATAAAACCTTGTGCGGCGGGGTATACAGAGCTCGCACCCGAATCCCGCCGGGCAAAAGCAGGCTGAGTGAGGGTCCTGGCCTTGGCGCCCATGCTCATGTGAAGGCCATAACACGCGACGCACGACTGGCACCAAACGAAGTGAAAAACAAAGGAACCCCTTGAATTGCAGCGGGACCTTCTCCGCAAAACAGGCAAAAGCGAGCAAATTTTGCCTAAAGCAACAAAAGCCAAAACAGCTCCAGGCCAGCAGTATAGGCGAAGTGTCGCAAAAGCTGCGAGAGTTGCGCCAGGGGAGAGACGACACTGCATCACAGGCCAGAAAAGCTGAGTGGGAGCCCGGCGGCACGGAGGCGCCAAGCAAGAAAGAATCCTCCCTAACCTATCCTAAACCCCAACGGCGGGAGGCAGCACAATGCCACCTCAACCCAGTAGGCGAGGGAGGGAAGGGGCTTGCAGTATGGTACTGCAGGAGACTGGGAGGAACCACTGTCTCGTCCCGAGGGAACCCGAAGGAAAGCCTGTAGCACCTCGAGGGACGCTTGCGACTAAAAAGTGGTTGCCCTAAGAACACTGGTGCTCCTGGCACAGCCTGCAAAGGCAAATCCGCCGCTCTCCACGGTCAGATCCACAAAGGGGTCCTGCGTCTGGGGCAGGAGAAGGCCAGGTCAACCAGCTCAAAGAACCGCACCCTTAAGACACCGTCCACCTCAGTGACGGGAGGAAAAGCGGACTAGTGCCTCAGCCACAAAGGCGAGGAGCCGAAGGTGCAGCACGAAGGCAAGGTCAGGGCACCTCGACAACTGTCTTCGTCCAAGCAAAGCTTCCAGCGACCAAGAACCTGGTGAAGTGTACAACAGGAGTAGTGCAAGGACGGCAAGGATGTGCTATTGCGCTAAACTACTGCCCTCGACCGTCGGTCGGAACTGCCACTACCCCTCCCAAGCGCCGAGCCCACAGGGGCAGGAAAAGCAATGGTTGGGTTTGAGCCTGTTACGGAGCCAAGCACTAGCTACGGACTCGAGGCTGGGCGGCCACGACGGCACTGCAGGTTTGAGCACTCACAGCCTTGAGCCAGGAGCAAACTTTTCACACCCCCTCATGCCCGAGAGTCCTCTTCACTTCTCCTCAAAAGTCTTCTTCGCGTTCTTCAGGAGAGCGAATCCTAAACCCTCTGGATACACACCTGACTCAGGAAGAGGAAGGTAGTAGTGACCGTGTCCCTCAGAGCACTGAGACGAAAGTCCCCACACAAACTCTGTGCGGTTAGACACAAACCACCATCTTTTCCAAGGTCGTTGGTCACCCTTTTCAAAGCAACAACGATCCACAAGGCAACCCTGATCCAAACGAAGCTTCTTAGAAACCCTCTTAAACACAGTCTCATCCCACAGTCCTGACCTCTCAGGCCACTCGTGAGAAAGCAGAAGGTTCGGGGAGCCCACGTAAGGCTCCAACAGCTTCTCGATCCTTTTCCAGGACCTCTTGTGCACGGTCTCCACTTCTCCAGGGCCTTTCCTCCCTTCTTAAACCTCAGGTGCCTTAAACCACACCCAGCAGAGCACGGAGTAGACAAGTGAGCGTATACCTTAACCTCACCCTCAGCTACGACTCCGAAAACCTCTCTCAGAAGACACAAGCCATTATAGCTCAGAAGATCAACTTCCTTAGTCACCCCAAAGTAGGCGATCTCGGGGACCTTCGAGCAGGCTTTGGACAACGCACTTCCTTCTTCACAACACAGTTCAACCACTACGTACTTAGCTTCACCACGAGCTAGCTTCAAAGCAGCGGCTTTCCAGGAAGGCGGAACAGACGGAGTAAAACGTTCGTTTTCATTGGGCTCTTCAAAAGACACGTGCACCTCAGTAGGCTCACTCTCCCAGGCCTTCGGTTCATCTACAAGGCCAGAGGCATCGTACAAGCTAGACAAACTTTCGTTGGTGGGGCTCTTCGTGAGGGCGTCCGCAGGGTTTATCACTCCCGGTATGTGTTCTATGGTAAAACGACCCCTGGCCACCAGCTCCTGAAGGAATGCGGCACGAAGTTCGATGTGCCTCACTTTCCTCAGGAGGGTCTGCATCTTCGATATACAAACCGCCGATTCGGAATCAGAATATCCCTTAAGAACATAATAACCGGTTTCCCTGTCTTTCGGCATACCCTCGCGGATGGTCTCCACAAGCAAAGCAATGTACAACCCTTCACGAGCAACCTCTGTGAGTGCAGCGAGTTCTGCTTCCGCACTTGAGAGTGCGGTAGTCGTTTGTTTCCGGCTGAAGCTTTTCAGGGAACAGTTCTCCCACGTGATGATCCCGCCGCTTACCGAATTCAGACTCCAGCTCGCGTCCGTAAAACAAGATACAGAGGCAGGGTCCGCATCATCTTCCAAGATCTCCCTCTTGCTCGGAAACCTCTGGACCTTGTGCGGAAGACCCTTGACCCAACGAAGGACATCCCTCATACAGGTCTCGGCAGCCTCGTCAGGAGCTGCTTGGTGGCGGCCCAGAAACCCACACACAAACTGCAGGTCTGGTCGTGACAGAGCCGCCCAGGCCAAACGGCCCAGAGTTCTTCTGTACCTTTCGTGAGCAGCTGGACTGATCAGCTCAGTCTGGCCTTTCTTCAGCAACTCAGCATAGCGGCGTTCAAGGGAAGGGAGCTTTGGGGCAGGTTTGGTGATTCCGTACTCCTCGCAGCAGGAACTCAGGTACTGTTCGTCTAGCCCGAAATACACCGTACGTTCCCCTTTCTTACGGCGAAAGATCCGCCGACCGAGAAACGAGACTTCCCCGGGGCAATCTTGACTCAACTCGCCCGTAAGTTTCAGTTTGTATCTCTTACGCAACTCCTCATAGAACCGGCGCCCCTCAGCTTCATCTTCACTATAGATCAGCAAGTCATCCACATAAAACAACACAATCGTCAAACCCTTCCTCGTTAGACGACGGAATATAGTGGGGTCCAAACTTGCTTCGAAGTTCTGAGAGCGCAAGTATTCAGCCAACTCGCAATACCAAGATAATGGAGCAGAGCGCAATCCGTTCATCGCTTTACGCAATTTGACGAAAACTCGTTCCCCAGTCCCCTGGGTGCTCACATTATTCGGCAACTCTACGAATTCTGCCCTCGCTACGGGAGCATGCATGAACGCTACCGAGACATCGCAGGACAACACACTGCCACGTCGGCAGAGCATTGACAGAAGCAATCTCAGACCCTCCAATGAAGTAGTAGGAGAGTAGATTCCCTCACTCAAGGTGGTGCCTCCCATAGAGGCATAATCCCGCACGACTAGCCTAGATCTATACAGTCCCTTCTTCTTGACCGTGTTGACCCACCTGCTAGTCAAAACTCGCCTGCCGTTTTCCTTAGCAAGACGGCGAGCTTCGCGCTCAGGGATCACTTCCCCAACCTTGAAGGATTCCAACTCTTCCAACTCAAGCTTCATTGATGCGTAAAGGAGATCGGGTTCTAGCTTCTCTCCCGAAGTCTCAGACACAGCGTTCTGGGGAACAGCACACCTTATCTTCGTACCCCCAAACTTCAAATCAAACGACTTTGCAACTGCAGTGGAGGTGGCTCGCAGGTCAGGCCCTCGAAACAGGGACTCAAGATAGTGATTCGTGAGCCAGTCTATTTCCATATCCCCCTCATCGTTCACAACCTCCTGGTTCTCAGGCGCTTCCGACGGAGAATAGTCAGCAAGCTCATCTTCAATCATCTCTTCATCACCATCTTCATCCATTCCCACACCAGCCCCCTCATCAGGAGCATCATCACCAGGAGCCTCCAACGGATCAAACAGTATGGGCCTCTCGGGGTCCTCAGTGTCCTGCAGAAGAGGCTTAGCTAAAGATAGCTCTTCCAGGGTCTTGGCATCGTAGATGTCACCTCCCTGAATCATTCTGGCGACGGGGAATATATCTATTTCCCTGCTTCCGACAGGGACGGCAAAGATGCCGCCACCTTTGGCGTGCACCGGTCCCAGATAAACCGCTTTCACGGTCCGGGCGCCCCTGAACTTATCATGGTGCGCCTTGGACTTACTGACCTGAGCTTGAACCAGACACCCGAACGGTCTCGTCCGAGTTCGGTTCACAATCTCCTCATGCAGTCGATCTATGCTAGTGCTCGAATCCCCGACGCTAGTACACCAGAGGTTATAGCACCTAGCAACATAGAAAACACAGGCTTGCCAAAGCAAACCTCCCAAAGGTAACTGATACTTCCCAAGCTCAACGGCTTCCGTTTCCTGCTTCACCTTAGCAACCTCTTTCTCCAGGTCCATCCAAACAGACCAGAAACCCTGCTTCATAGTTTCAACCTGCCTCTCAATCGATCCTTTCGACTGGGGCCGATACCCCGGAACCACGTCAATCAATGTTGCGCTGGCAGGGCTGCTATCGCACTTGGTGAGTTTCTCGGCAAGGGCTCCAAGAGCCGCTTCTTGGTCCATCCGAAATGTAACCGCTTTACCGACTAATCCCATTTCGCGAATCACACGGTTGATGTTGTGGAGCAGGTCAGGGTCATCGAGGTGCATCGCAGGAAGAGAGACAGTATACTTAGAACCGAGGTGCATCATCAAGAGTACCCTCAGTTTTCCGAAATAGAAGAAATCAAGACCGATGGTCTGGTTCTCTCTCTGCAGAGCGACGCGCCGGAACGCGCCCTTTCGAAGAACAACACGCTTCACAATTGGCATCAAACGGAAAATGCCCTCGGCTCCGATGATTATACAACGAAACAGAAGAAAGAGGAACCCTCAGGTCCTCCTCGTCCTCAGGTCCAACCGGGTCGTCAGGTGGTGTTGGACCCTTTTCTTTTCGAGCTTTCTTGGAAGAGCCAGGGGCAGATCCTAATGGTTCAGGGTCCTCATCAAAGATTCCTTCAGGATCTAAAGGATTACGACTAGAAGCTTCAGGTTTTGAGGAAGTTGCGGGAGCAGGTCTTGAGGAAGGTTCGGGGTCTAAGTCAAACGGATCAGAACGTGTACCGGTCCCCGGCGACGGTAAACCTCTAAAGCGCACGGCTCGAAGCACGTGCTCAACTTGTTCCGTCTTCTTTGCCGGGGCCGGTTCATCATCTCCGGCACAAAGCATGCCAAACATGCCGCAACATGCGCACTTTAAGTTTTCACAGACATGCTCACAAACGCGCTGCCCAAAACCTTTCACCTCACGACTCAAAAGAAGTTTCCTACTCACTTCGACGCGGGCCCAACGGTCCCGCAGCTTAATCCTAAAGTAGCTTCCGCGTTTTCTAGAAAACACCCTATAGAACTTTCGTGGCCTCTTTCGCGAAACCACTTTCCTGAAACACCGAAGTAACCCTGAAGAAACCCACAAAGCTATACCACAGAAGAGGCTGTAGACCGTCAGGAGAAGCACGATGATACCAAGATCCAGTCCTGGCGTGAAACCATTCCTGAAAGCGGCCGTGGTTTTAAAGGTGCGGGTTCTTCCGGTAGGAGGGTTCGAGGTACGTTGGGTTGGTTTTCGAGCAAACGCAACATGCCACAAACCATGCCAACGCTCATGCCACACAACATGCTGCTGCAAAACGTGATGCTGCAAAGTGTGCTGCTGCAAAGCGTGCTGTTGCAAAGCGTGCTCGCAAGAAAAAACTTTTGAACTCCAACCCCTCGGTGCGGATCGCCGCAGAGTCACTCCAAGAGCCGTTGGCCCTCTTCTAGGATCTGCCTCGCCTGCGCAGTCACTTGACTGTGGCTGAAAGATGGCGGGCTGAGCACAAATGCCCGTTCCTGGGCAGTCTGTCCTGTGGCAGAAGCACTCAGAGCTCTCGGAGGCGTTGGTAGACGAGATCGTGGTGGAACAGACGGAGGGATGTTCACACCGTGCCTTTGATAGTCCTCTCTTTGCATCCCCTCCGGAAGCATGGGTGCCGAAACCCTCGGGAGGTTGAATGCAGTAGCAACCAGTTCTCCTGGTGGCACCGAGGACGGAGCCGGGCTCGGCGGTGCCGGCTGTCCCGCCTCTGCGGGCTGATTTCCCTCGTCGGCCCCAACAAAGCCATCCAATTGGGACAGCCTCTGGCCTGTAAGTTCTTCCAACGTTCGCCATATCGCGATGTCTGATAAATCTTCTTGGCCCTGGGCCCTGTTCAGCGCCGTAACTTCTCCTTATCCAAGGAGCAAAGATTCCTCGTCGGAGCTCGAAGAGGAGGTGTCCACAACACCACCCTCCATCGTTGAGCCCTGAGGGATCGCTGCCGATTTGGCCCTTGCCGCTCGCATGGATTCCCGGGCCTCGTGGAGGCGCTCCTCCTCCCGTTTTCGCCTGTAATACCGGGCAACACGGAGGTATATGCCCGAGTCTAGGTATGCCCAAGCCGTTTTGAGCTCGAGCGAGGTGACCGACTGGGGCACCTTTACGAGCAGACTCGAACGCGCTCCCACCAGTCCCCTGTATCCAGCAGGCGTAGCCAGATAGGTTTGCAATACAGCTCGACAATGGAAGAGATAGTGTAACATAGATACAGGGTTGGGTTCCTGGAACCTTCGTTTCCACGCCGCCCGAGCGGCCCGTGGAGCCTCCAGAAGTTCGGTAACCCTGACTGCGAACACCACGTCCTCCATATGCAGCCCGTACTCTGCTAGGCTCTTGCCCTCTAGGCGACGTCCCAACCAAACCTCCCATTCCTGCTGCCCAATGATACATTGGGCTTCCGATTCCACCATCTTCGGCCTCGAAACCCTCAATGGTTCCTCTGGATAGGCCGCTGTCACCGGAATCACTGGAGTGGCTGGTAGCCAAGCAGCTGGATGCTCTAGGTCGGGCAGGCCTATCGGACCGAGCATCGTCGCTGTCGGAGAGCAAAGTGCTCTCAAGGCGTGGCCTGGAGCACAGAACGCCAGGGATGGGGCATCGTAGGCATCGTTCATGTTCGCTGGAATCCCCGCCAAGTGCGAGAGCAACGGAATAGGCTCGGTAGAGTCGACCGAGACCTTTGCAAGGCCTAGTGTTTCCGCATGCTCCCATCTGCGGCCAGCCTCCAGCCTCAACGCTCTCAGGAGGAGTTGGGTTCCCACATCCATCTGAAGCGCACCAAACGGAGGGCTCAGCGAACCCGGCGAGATGTTCGCCGGGATTCCAACCCGAGGTGGCGTAGGCCCCTCGACCTCTGAAGGAACCCCAGCGCGCAGGCGCTTCGAGGGATTCGGCCATTGGTGGCCCCAACTCTCCTCCCCTTCGCTCTCTGAGAACAAAGGGCTCTCTGCAATATCCGCCTTCGGCGGACTCCTCGCAGTATTCTCCTCCACAGGGCTTCCAGCCACATCTGCCTGCGAAGGGCCATCTGCAGAATCCGCCAGCAACGGGCTCTCCGCTGCTTCCGTCACCACTGGCGACGGGTAGACAGCCACCGGCGACGATGGTCCCCCACCCGGCGGCTCGACCCCCGGTAGTTCGAAAGAGGGGCTCTCCAAAGCCGGTGGAGTAGGCGGTTTCCCAGGAGAGCCTGGACTGCTCAAAGCAACACTCGGGGTAAACTCGTCCCCGCTGGCACCGTCCATTATGATCTCCAAAGGGAGACCTCTCTTCACCAAAGAGAAAAACGGCTGCAGATGGAACGTGCGCAGTGCTAGCGCAAACATTCGGCAACATCAGCGTTTGCAAAATCAAGCCAAACATGCCAACATGCCACTGTTTCCTAGGTTCACGCAGCTGTTTCCTAGGCTCACGCAGTTGCTTCCTAGGCTCACGCCGCTGCTTCCTAAGCTCCGGCAACTGCTTTCGCAACCCTTTTTCTACCCTCTTGTGGCTGAAGGGTCGGTCTTCTCTACTTTCCATCAAGCAAGACCCAACCGCCATCGGCATCGCTCTCAGCATAGCTCGAATCTGGAACTTCGTCGTGGGCACGTAGCCATTGCAACCCAGACCAGTGTTGAATGCAGGCCCAACAATAATGATGGGTGTGTGCAGGTTTGCGTCTGATGCAAACCTGCTTTCCGCACACCTCGCACCGGTGCTCGCATTCTTGCTTTGATCCGCCCAGATAGTTTCCCATAGCAGGAAAAAGAGGCGTATGCCGAGTCGTTCTGCAAAAACCGTAAGGGTAAAAGCCCGCTTGAGCAATCGCAAAATCATGGAAAAACATGCCCGAAACATGCAAAGCACCATGCCAACATGCGACTGTTTCCTAAAATCAAGAGCCATGCCAACATGCGACTGTTTCCTAAAATCAAGCGACATGCCAACATGCGACTGTTTCCTAAAATCAAGCGCCGTGCACTGCCTAAAGTCACTAGATTCTTCTAGAAAATCACAAAGCTCAATCTCCCGTGGTGCAGGCGCTCTTGGAGCAACTTCCACCCTAAGACCCCGAAGCAGAAACCCAAAAGGAGTGGCAGCCAAAGCGTGGCGGCCAGACTCGTCTTCTTCCGAAGTCTTTCTTCCTTTCTTCAGGATTCCTTCTCCAGGCTTCTGGGGTCCTGCGGTGGACTCCTTGCTCGATCCTAGCAGGTCGCGGTCCTTCAAGGCATCTATCTCCATATCCTCGATCCCTTTCGGGGGGCGTCTGGAAGAATTCTCTTTCCCCCGGCCTTTGGACCTCCCGCTCAGAGCCCACCAGGCGCGCGAAGCGCCCATCAGCTTGATGCTCTTCTTTCCGTTTCCTTTGTACAATCGTGATCCCGATTTGGCTAGATAGGTTTTCCAGCCCCGTTCCGACCCGGTCCAAGGCGAAACAACGTTGAACCCAACATCCGCCACCAAGACCTCTTCCAACCTCAGGAAAACATCCCCAAAATGAACCTCAAGGTCGACAACCCCCGAAACGACGATCGCACCACCCGAGGCGTTGAACAGATTGGCCGTTCGGTCGTACTTCTTGACAACACGAAATCCTGAGAGATGCTTGTCTGAAACAATGTGGCAGGTGGCTCCACTATCGACTAGCCACAGGTCCCCAGGAGTAGTCTCGAGGGCCTTGCAGACATGAGCTACGTCGCCGTGCTTCAACACACGGGATCCTAAGGAGCCCATAGACTCAGAACCTCGACTCTCAGACCTAGGCGACCCTTCGGGTCCTGAACCCGGCTTCGGAACTACAAGGGCGGACGGCTCAGGTCTCTCAGGCTGGCTCAGAACACGGCGTTCCGAAGAAGAGGGCTCCGAAGAACCACGCCCAGGACAGGAAAACCTCATCGCCATCACTGTGGCGCTTCCTCCCGACTCGGCCTCGGACTCCGGCTCTGTCAAGGAGCGTCCCTTTCCAGGCTGTCCCTTCTTCTTTTTCTTCTGCTTCTTGCCTTTGTCCTTTCCTTTGTCGCCTTTTCCTCTGTCGCCCTTGCCCTTCTCGGAACCACGGGGCGTGCCAGATCCCTTGGGAGTCTGGTCGCCTTTGCCTTTCGGCTTTCCTTTGTCTCCTTTCCCTTTGCCCTTCGGAGCACCACCGCGTTCGCGTTCTTCCTTTTGGCGCTGCCAACACTTGTCGGCTGTGTGTCCCTTCTTCCCGCAGTAGTCGCAAAGCTTCTCCTGCAAGGCTCGGCCCGAAGACCCAGGGGCCTCACACAGTCGCAGCTGCTCCTCGTAGTAAGTCAGCGTCCTTCGAAGAGCTTCCCAGTTCGAGCTGGACCCGTGCAGTACCACGTACTGACGCACTTCTGCACCCAAGCTCTGTAAAGGACAGAGCAGCGGTCAGCCTCAGACAGCTGAAGCTCCGGAAAGTTGCTCAGCTTCGCTTCAGACTTCGAAAACGAATCCTCAAGATGTCGAATCAAGTCGGTGGGCCTCTTCAGATGCCCAACGTGCTGGTACAACTTCAAAGCCTGTTCTCTCACGAAGACAGCTTCCATCCGCGACACGATGGAGTACTGAGAGGTAATCGTTCTAATCACCTCGTAGCCGCAGGCGCTCTGTCCCTGCCTCTTCGAGCAGGACCTCAAGAGCTCGCTTCCTTGCTCCCACTTGGCGAGGGATTGCGTCAAGTAGTAGAACAGCTTGGAGCTACGCGCGGCAGTCTCGGGATTCAAGTCAGCTTGCACAATCTCCTTTTTCACAGGGATACAAAGCTGCAGTTCCCGAACAAACGCTTCTTCCTGCAGGGCAAGCCAGGAACTCAGCGTCTCCATAAAGGAGTGCCAAGTCTCTACCTCCTTCATGCGCCCTTTCCCCATGCCTTGATGGTCTATCACCGGAAGGTTCGGCAGATACTTCTCTGCACGGCCTCCAGCACCAGAGTACCCAGAGGGAGACGGAACTGCCGGAGAAACTGCCGAACTCGCGGCAGAACTGCTCGCGGGAGCAGTGCTCGGCTGGAAGGGGTCCCGAGTCTTAGCTGCCTCTGCTGCCTGCTTGGCCGCTTCAGCTGCCTCGTGAACTTTCTCTTCCGCTTTGTTCCTTCTCTCTTCCTCCAGATCCATTCTCCGGAGCATCGTCGCAACGAGCTGCTGGTTCATTGCCATCATCTCTCTCTGCTGACGAAGCAATTCCATCATGAATCCAGGCATCTGCTCAGGCGTAAAACTTGCAGAACCAGAGCTGCTACTCGGAGCAGCAGCCTTCGGACTCTGAACAGGTGGAGCCGACGGCTTTGGACTTTGCACAGGAGGCACAGTAGCACCAGATGGCGAACCCGCCGCTGGTACAGAAGGCTGTGCTGCTTGCGGAGGAGCAGGAGCCGGACCTTGCACAGGAGCAAACGGATTCGCTTCCTGCTGAGCAGCCGCTTCAGGCGCTGCCACAGCTGGTCCTGGACCAAAAAGTTCGAACTCTTCTTCTGCAGTGGTCTCTGGCACAGGGACGTCTGCCATGGCTTTACTAGGAACGCACTCAGCGCTCCGCTACCATGTGAAAAACGCAGAGCAAGTCTCTTTTCACTCCACGCTTGAGCCAAACACCGAAGTGTTCAGCAAGGTCTCTTGCGGAGTCTCGCGCAGCAAATTCCGTCTCAACTTTACTAAACAAAGGAGGAATGACTTCTCAGGACTTCTGTCTCACTCAAACAGCAGTGCACAGCCACTCTGTCCCTTGGCCTGTTCCCACCGGCATGAGCGAGCGAGGGTCGGCGGAAAACAGCAACAGTGTAATCAGAAAAAGCATCTCTAGTGCTTGTAAGCGCTCATCCCGGTCTTCAAGACAAGTGCAAACATGCTAAAACATGTGTTCGCCATGCAAATGCCTGTTCAAGCTTCCAAAACAACAGTTCAAGGCAAAAAGGATGAAACCCTTTCTCATGCGCAAAACAAGCATGTCGGTACTCAAGGGCACACCTAAAAGGAGCAAACTTTTCACATGTTTTGCCACCCCCTCTCATGGGCACCTTAGGCGGGGCAGTAACAACATACTCATAATGGCTGCCATTGAAAACCAATACTACTACTACCCTGCATTCCTTGCGATCCTTGAATGACGCGGCAGACCGTGCTGCCAAGGCATGCGTAGCTAGGCGACTTAAAGGGTCACTCAGGGAAAAATGGGTGGCCGAGGCTGCTCGTGTACAAGCGTGGGAGGAGGCCGCTGTCAGAGCCTCTGCAAAGGCTGCTGAAAGACTCCACTGCTTCCTTGAAAGTCTTCCCCGTGTTGGGACTGACGTTGCTTGTGACGCCAGCTCTCCCCCGGGAGCTGGTGCTTAGTGCTAGGGTTTTGGCCCGGTTTCCCAACCCTCTTGTGTGCCGGCACTGCCGTGCCCTGGCCTGCTGTGGGGCTGCGGTGAGCACTGCTGTGGTGCTTGAAAGCTGGAAACCTCTACGTGACGACTCGCAACGGCTGTGGTGGACTGCTGCGCTGCTTTCTAGCTGCTGTGGCCTGGTCGACTGGTTGGAGCCGCTGCGAGGACTCTTGAGCTCGGACGTCGTCGTGAAACCTGACAGTTTGCTTCGTGTACACTGTAAACAAGTTTGGGGTCAACACCCTTGCTCTCTCTGGGGAGGGTGTTCCAGTTCCCTGTCCTGTGTCGTCTACAGGCCTCGTTTCGAGACATAGGTCAGAATTCGGCACTTCGAAGGCCTATCGATTCTGCAACGTGCGTGCCGGAGCTCCAGCAATCTCGGGGGCTCAAAAGTGCTTGCAAAGAGCCTCCAAGTGGCTTTAGGGGGCCCCCTAGCCAGCAACTTCGCAGGCCTGCGATTCGACAAACAGCACTCGCAGGCTTCTGAGGCTTCTGAGTGGCTTCCTAGCTACTCGCAGACCCACAAAACGTCTTCTTAGTAGCTCGCAGGCCCGAAAAGCGCCTTCCTTAGCTCGCAGGCCAACAAAGCGCCTTCTTAGTAGCTCGCAGGCCCGAAAAGCGCCTTCTTAGTAGCTCGCAGGCCCGAAAAGCGCCTTCCTAGCAGCTCGCAGGCCCGAAAAGCGCTTTCCTAGCTCGCAAGCCCGAAAAGCGCCTTCCTTGTAGCTCGCAGGCCAACAAAGCGCCTCCTAACAGCTCGCAGTAGCTCCGAGGCCTGCGCACGGCCGAATTGCAAGCACTTTGGAGCCCCCAAAATTGTACGTTCTAGTACGTCCAGACCCTCAGATCTGCAGGCCTGTGAAATGCCGAATTCTGACCAAGGTCTCGAAACGAGGCCTGTAGACGACACAGGACAGAGAACTGGAACACCCTCCCCAGAGAGAGCAAAAGCCCCGAAACCTCGATTGATATTCTTGCCGGAGAAATATCAGTCGCCATCAATCGCCTGTTTTTGGGGCCCGCAAGCACCGATTTCGACCCCGTCCACGTAAGCGGAAAGCGCGCGAAGCGAGCTCAATCCCGTTCCTCGGCTCCGGAAGCGCTGTTTACAGCCCGAAGAGCCGATTGATGGAATTGATGGAATTGATGGTTTTTTGCCGGGGTCGCCGGTCGGAATTTTTTTTGGCTGGGTAGGTATGTTACCGCCGTCTCCTCTACTCCTATTTTCGTGCGCACGCTGAGCCGGGACTCGGTGCCGATGACCGACCTTCGAGCGGTAGGCTCCGGGAAGCGGCCCGGCGGTCCAGCGGAGACGAGGGGGTTGCCCGACTGTTTCAGGGCTAACCACCGGCGGTTGTCAGGTTCGCCGGGACCCCTGAAGACTCTCCGCGCCGGTCCGCGAGGCACCGGGGAGCCCTCCAAGAAATGGGGGGGCTCCGAAGCCTCGCCGCCCCCGCCAGGCCTCTGTGCGTCTGCAGTCCCCCTCCGAGGGGGGCTGTCGGGGGGCTGTCGGGAACGGAATGCTGCCCGTTTTTTTGCAGCATCTGTGGCCCCCAGTCGGGGCGTGTGGGGAACGAAACTATGCCCTTTCTTTTGCAGCGCTCTGAACTCGTGTTCTCTATCAAAAACGGGCCTTGTTCAGACCTCCTCGAAGTCGAGGAAGCCTGAACAACCTCACAGGACGCTCAAAACTCCTCGGCGGCCATTCCGAGTGTCTCCCGGTTTGATTCCGGGGCTCCGTTCCATTCCGGGGCTCGCCCGGTTTGGCGTCTCCACAAAAAAACGCTCAATTTGATCAAAAAACCGACCGGTGTCACAACTCTTCAGATCTGGCGAATGCTGGCACCCCCGCAAAAAGCGCTCGTTTGATCGAAAAAATAGGCCGGTGCCACAACTCGTCAAATCTGACGAATGCTGACACCGCCGCAAAAAACGCTCAAGTTGAAGTCAAAAAACATAGACTGCGGATCTTGTGGCTTTGCACAATCACTCAAAGCACACTCAAAAGCTCCGAATTGGCCCGCCTTCTCAGGGTCAGACCCTGAACCGAAGCATACGTAATCGCGCTGCAAAGCCGGGTGTGCTTCAGCAGCTCCGGGCCCGCGAAGCACTGGCCGCTCTCCAGGCGAACCACATCCCCTTCCACCGCTTCCACGGTCAGAAAGGTGCCCTTCTGCACCTTGCCGCCGGCCCCGATCAATCGCAGCCCCGGCCACACCCTCATGCTCTGCGACGCATTCGTCGGCACGAGCACCAGCAAGGCGTCGGGCGGCGCGAGCCTGCGATTCTCCCGCTCGTTGATCTGCAAGATGACGAGGCTCACGTCGGGCTCCCCCCGCCTCGGGAAGCGCCGCCGGGCCTCCCGCACCGCTTCGGCCAGCGGGACCTGCTCAAATCAAGAACTCGAAGATTCGCTCGTCGAAGCGCCATCGCTCCGAGAGCTCGTGGCACCAGCCCCCCGCCAGATCGTGCAGCAGCTGGCTGTGCTTCAGCTCCTTGCACACCTCCGCGCCCGCGAAGCTATCTAAGACGGTGGGCAGCTGCCTAAAGTCTCCGAGCAGTACGAAACGAATCTTCTTGTTCCTGCTCAAGCAGGAAATGTCGGCCCACAGGGGGAGTATCTTTATTGCGTCAATTCTTCTATGACCACCCAGGTGGGGCAGTGGGCCACGGGGTCCTCCACTCGGCGCCACCTCGCCTTCGCTCGGATCGGCTCCGCTTCTATGCCGGCCACCTCCTCGTGGCGATAGATGGGCGTGCCGTCTCGGTGCGACATCTGCAGCAGCCGCTCCACGGCGGGTCTGTACTTCTCCTGCATCACCAGGCTTAGCGCCTGGCACGTCCGCCAAGGCCTGGCGAATCCGCGCCACTGTGACGTACTCGGCCCCCATGATGAAGTCATGAACCGGTGGTGACGGATGTGTTTACCACGGATAGGGCGGGGGGCTGGAGGAGGACCCGACGGACCGCAATGCAACGGCGGTGGTGGATCGAGCCATACAGGGGCGACCACGTGGACGAAGCTACGGAGGCGTACAACGCCCGCCCGCATGCAGCGGTCACGGTGGCTCCCGAGGATGTGGAGACGAAGCCGGCCGCGAGCTTCAGGGTCTACCAGGATAACGCTCGAAAGTTCAAGCACAACGATGAGTTGACAAGGAGCCGTCAGCGGCGGCTCGAGGAGGCGGGGGCGTTCCGGGCCCCCACCAATGCCCAGAAGAGCTTCCAGCCCCAGTACAGGGCGGTGCGGGAGGTTTCGAGCTACGATTCGATGACGGTGCGGGCCACCGATGGTTCGGAGACTCTGCTGAAGCATGCGCTCCCGGTGCCCCGATGGCCCCGCGGAGCCTAAAGCGCGGCTGACTCGACGGCTCGTGCCCTTAGCGGTGCGGCAGCTGCGGGATTTCAATCCCGGACCCACGGTACCGCCTCAGACTTGCCACGAGAAGGTACCAAAACAAAAACTAGGGCCCCCCGACCCCCCCCGGAAAAAACCATCAATTCCATCAATTTCATCAAGCGTCTCTTCTGGGTCGAAATCGTGTTCGAGAGCCCTGCAAACGGGCTCCAGGCCGAACTGCGCCCGCTTGGGTTGCCTCGATGTCGCTCCAAAAGTCGAAAAATGGGGCTCCTAGACATCAGAATCGGCCAATTGATGTCGATTGATATTTTGGCCCGCGAAATATCAATCACCTTTTTAGAGCCCGTAGCGCCCAAAACCCGATTGATGTTACGGAGGGGGAACAACAATCGGCCTCGCGAGGACCGAATCGAAGACTTCGGTTGCCAAAACTCGCCCCCCGGCGAGGAAGCGAACAACCGAAACACCCAGCAATCACCCTAGAGGCCAAAAGGAGCTACAGAAACCCATCAAAGGCCCGATTGATGAAATTGATGGAATTGATGGGTTTGATCCCGTCGCGGGCATCGCGGAGCAAGCAAGTCCTGGACCCGTGGCGCCGCCCTAGACTTGCCAGGTATGGGGACCGAAAATCCTGCCCCGGACCCTTCCGGAAAAAACCATCAATTTCATCAAGCGTCTCTTCTGGGTCGAAATCGTGTTCGAGAGCCCTGCAAACGGGCTCCAGGCCGAACTGCGCCCGCTTGGGTTGCCCGCGAAATATCAATCACCTTCTTGGAGCCTGTAACGCCCCAAAACCCGATTGATGTTACGGAGGGGGAAATATCAATCGGCCTCGCGAGGACCGAATCGGCGACTTCGGTCGCCAAAACTCGCCCCCCGGAGAGGAAGCGAATAACCGAAACACCCAGCAATCACCCTGGAGGCCAAAACGAGTCCCAAAACCCATCAAAAGCCCGATTGATGAAATTGATGGAATTGATGGGTTTGATCCCCGTCGCCGGCATCGCGGAGCAAGCACAGCCCTATCCAGCGAACCCTTGCGCGCTGCAGGGACGATGCAGGGCAGCCTAGTAGGGATTAGGGTGCTAGGGGTTCGGGTGCCTGGGTTCGGGAGTTAGGGACAACCGACAAAACAGGAGACAAGACACAGGGGGGGGGATTTGCAGGGCAGCAGCGGGGGCTAGGGTTCTAGCTAGGGAGGCTCGGGTGAAGGGTTCGGGTGCTTAGGGGGACAACCGGGGTGAGTCTACGCCGAGGCCACGAAGAGCTCGAGAGACCTGCACAGGTTGGCTTCGAAAGAGTGCGAAAAAAGGAGGGCTGAAGAGTCCCACCTCGTAGCTCGCGGAGCCGTCACCGCCCCCCTAGAGACGCGCCGGCCAGGATACACAGAGCCGCTTTTTTTCGGCGCGTGCACACACAGACACACTCACACTCATGCACTCACGGCACTCAGATTGCATCCACGGACCGACATGACACCTCGTTGGCTTTTTTTTTCACCCCTCTATGCTGTGCAACGTCGGCCGGTCGGCCCCGTCCCCGCGTCCCCTGTGCATCGGGATCTTCCAAGACTGGCCAGACCGGGCCCTAGGTTTCCGGTCGCCCTCCTTGGCCCGCTCGCGCCGTTTTCCACACATTTAAGGTTTCCAAACAGAGATTGTTTACAAATTTGAAATATTGCTTGTAAGGCAGACTTAAAGGGTTGTTTTTACTGCATGTATGTGTTGAACCGGCCCCCTAAGTCGCCTAGGCATCTAGATACGATGCTGCCTGACTCCAAGTAATCCAAACAATTGTGCAAGGAGGGTGGACCATCCGGGCTCATCCGTTGCTCAGGGCGGCGCGGTCGACTGCGTCGGCTCCTTGCCACCGCAGGGCACTCACAGGGCAGCCTAGTAAGGTTCAGGATTCTGGAGGATTCGGGCGCTGAGGGGCGGGACAAAGGGATAACCGGGACCTGCACGACACCAGAGCTTAATCTAAACGTGGTGTGGCCAGGAATTAGTGACGTCTTTGCTACAGTCATCTAGTTCACTACAGCAGTGACCTAGATCGCTACTGCTGCCGATCTAAGTGCGCCACTTGCAGCAAAACTGACCACACCGAAGCCTGGCATGATGCACATCGCAAACCTTGACATGTGAAACCGAGAGAGACCGTGCAAAAGGATGTGCAGAGCTAGATGGTGCCTGCACAGCACTGATTCTCCGATTTCCTTGACAAATCACATCGCCCGGCCTTTCAAGTTCGCTGCCACGGCAAAAAGCCGTAGCAGTCGAGCCTAGCAGTGCAGTGATGCCGTCATGTGGAAGTCAAATGGCTGATCACAGAGCCGAGGGTTGGGCCTGGTGGTGTCCCGACGCAGGACTTCCGATTCGTCTTTGATGCGTCGCCACGCTCCAGCCTGCCAGAATCGGAGGCTAGGGAAGGATCCAACAGAAAAGGCAGTCTGGGGCTCCGCGCTTCTTGCAAGTAGATGTCGATATGCCTTGGAGCGATGTCCTTGAGATCGGGGTTCATCTGCTTGATGGCCTCGTGGACTTGGGCAAATGTCGGGACGGGCAGCAAAGGAAGCATGCCGAGGGCGGGTCTGTTTTCAAATCGTCCACATTATTGAGTCTCGAGCCTGGGTGGTCCTGCTGACATGCGATGGTCAACTCCACTTGACATGGTGCAGCGAAGATGGCCTGAGGGGACACCTGGAACGCCGGCTCGAGCTCTTCCTCGCCCTCAGGGTCTTGACGAGACCTTATCTGCGCAGAGGCGCTGCTCCAAAACGACCGGCAATCGGAATCTTCCTTGGGCCTCAGCTTGGCGGTGACCGTCCCATCCTGCGCGGCGAGCGGTGTCGAAACTCCCAGCCCCGAACCGCCTCCCGAACCGCCGCCCGAACCATCCCGCCGTGACCCATCAATTCCATCAATTCCGTCAAGTGGCGGATTCCCCCCGAGTTTTCCACTACAGTGCAAACTGCCTCGACACAAAGGGGAAGGCCCCCATCAATTCCATCAATTCCGTCAATCGGTTCATTGGGGTCTAAAAACGTGCTTCCAGAGCACAAAAACCGGGCTCGAAGCTGCTTTTGTGTGGGCTCCGTTTGCGTTGAAGGCGTCAACGAGGTCGAGAAGACGACTTTCGATCCTGAAGAATCGATTGACGGAATTGATGGAATTGATGGTTCTTTCCGGGCCCCCGGGGGCTTGGAGCAGAGGCCAAAAACAACTCCGGACCCGGGACCAATCGGTTATTGGGGTCCAAAAACGTGCTTCCAGAGCACAAAAAAGGGCTCGAAGCTGCTTTTGTGTGGGCTCCGTTTGCGCTGAAGGCGTCAACGAGGTCGAGAAGACGACTTTCGATCCCGAAGAACCGATTGACGGAATTGATTGATGGTTTTGATCCCTGACGCGGGGTAGCATCGGCATCCAGAGCATCGGCAGCCAGAGCATCGGAGGCGGGAGGACCTCCATCAAAACCATCAAATCATAACGATTCGGGCTGTTTTCTCAGTCGAAAAGGACGGATTTGATGCTGTTGATGCTGGGTTGATCCCTGTCGCGGGGTAGCATCGGCATCCAGAGCATCGGAGGCGGGAGGAACGCCCATGAAATCCATCGATTCGGGCTGTGCTTTGAGTCGAAAATACCTTGATGCTTTTGATGCTTTTGATCCCTGTCCCGGGGCAGCATCGGCATCCAGAGCATCGGCATCCAGAGCATCGGCGGCGAGCGGTGTCGAAACTCCCAGCCCCGAACCACCTCCCGAAGCCCCTCCCCGACTTGTCATGCTCCGCCCCTGCCGACGCTCAGAAGCACTCCAGCAATCCCGACATCCCACGCCAGGGCCCACCAAGCCCGGCCAAGAACGCCAACACTGCATGCGCACACAACGCCGTCCTTCCGGGCCAACTCCCGCACCCAGACGACGGGCTCAGAGGTCGCGCCTCACAGAACGCCAAAGGCTGGTATCTCGAATCCTCCAGCCTCCACCTGGAGCAACGGTCTCAAACCTTGCAACTCTTGTGCCTGCAGGTCCGGCAGATGGGCCTCACAGGGTGCTATAACGGACGCAAGGCAGCCGAGAATTGCAGATCAAACAAGAGAAAAGGACTCCGAAGAAGCACACATCATGACATGTGCACGAAGGCCGGAGAACCTGCTTCTGCAAAACGGAAGCGGAGAACGATGACAGACAAAACAAGACAAGACTACAAGACTTCTCACCCAGTCCATGTTGCGGAGCTTCATTTGGCAACCATGTGAGCCATGCGAAACTTGAACTGTGAGCCTTGTCCTGCTTGTGGTGCTTGCGGTCTTCGACCCGTGCGCAAGTACTCATCTACGTCCACAGGTCGCCATCTGCCGATTTGATCCGGAACCGCTGTAATGTTCAGAACCGCGTCGATGGTCTGCTCGTTGGAACGCAATGGGTTGTTCTGCAAGTACTTCCTAGCCTCCATGCGTCCCCATCTGTAGCTGCGTGAATCGTTTTGTGCCCAAGCTCGGGAGCGTGCTCCATTCAGATTGACTACCTCCTGGACAGCTTTCTCAGATTGGGTGACGACGAGCAGGTGGTGACCACAGTCAAACGCAGACCTGGTGAGACCCAGCAGCAAGGCTTCTTGTCCCTGCAACCCCTGATCAAAGGTGTTGTCAAAGATGATCTGCAAACGGATGCCACCAGCTTGAAGCAAATCAAACAGCACCGAAGCAACTTGCACGGCATCTGCAGCATCTGCTGCCCGGAAAAAGTCTCTGAGGCTCTTCTGGAAAGCTCCCTGTAGAAGCACTCCGACTGAGGAGTTCGGCATCCCATTCCTGAGCGCCAGTGCCGTGGCAGTGGACTTGCCAACGCCTGGTTCTGCGTGCACTGCAGAGACACCAGTTGTTCGGTTGTCAGCTAAGACTGTCATCATCAACTGCTCGAAGCTCGTGTTTTCAATTGGCTGTTCAGGTACTCTTTGCGATCTCGGAATAATGCTGTTGCCAAGCTTCTGCGCACTCACCAGACTTACAAGCAGTTTCTGAGCATGTTTTTGCACATCCCCGCTCAGCGGCAACAGCGGAATTTTTGCAATCTCTTTTTCGTAGTATTTCATCTGCTTGTTGATGAAATCAACAAGGGCTGTTGCAGCTGACGCAGTACTTAACACTGCAGCTGGGTCAACGGCGACCCCAACGGTTCGTGGGTGCGCGCCGCCTCTTTTGGCGTGCCAAAAGCCAACAAATCCGCAAAGATCGAGGCTCACATGGGTGAACATGGCAAGGACCACCATCCTCTGACATCTGCGCGCCATGATAATCGAGGCACGCCTTGTCTTATTGCTTCTCAAGTAAGTATTTCACCTTGAACAAACATTGGACATGTTCTCTTCTGTATATGTCCCACTGGTCTGACGTCTGTGTTCGTCTTTATGAATTCATGGCCTCCGTTCTGCTGCTGCGGCTCTTAATTGTGAAGCAACCGCTCTTCCACGAGCCGAGCCTTCGCAAGCACAATTCAGTTTCAAGCCGCCCGTCAGCCCGGCACATGTGGTTTTTCAAGCACCTAAAAGCATGGATTCGCAAAAGCTAATTTCAAACTCCGGCGCTGCTGAGGCACACACGCATGCAACTTACACATCGTCCGTCTTTTGTGGCAGCGTGAACCCGTAGCAATCTGCCCTGCGAGCGGGGCGACAGCAAAATTTCCAAGCTGAAAAAGGCATCGACACCAGGTGCTGGGTTATGCCGCGATTGACTTCATTGTCTCCGTCTTCCTTCAACCAGACCCCATCCTGCAAGCCGTCAAGCGGGTTTGACGTGAAATGCTCTCCTGCTGGAGATATCCAGCTGGAACGCATCGCACGTCACAGTCTTTTCGTTCTTGGTAGCCTCACGCAAAGCTCAGCAACGGCTCAGTGGAAAATGAAAGCTCAACTCCGCTTCAGCTTTGATTCCCTGATTTCATGGCGAGCGGGTTTGACATGACTCCGTCTGGCTGCAAATGTCGATCTTGGACGCTTGAAATGGAGACAAGGAAGGGTCGATTGCCTGCAGAAAAAAAGGCCAACAACCTAGGGATTGATTTCATGGGCCGCAGGAGGTGCAAACATGGACACTCAAAACTTCTATCTTTGTCATCGCTTTTCTGCAAACAACTAACCCACGCGCAAGTTCCACGCACCGGGCCTTTTCGGGGCTGGCTGTGCCGCTTTTGGCCGGTGGGTCCGGAACATGCGCTCAACATAACCGGGGGTTGTGTTGAAAATCGGGGCCGCGGCAGGCCCGTGATGCCCGGCGATAGGTGCGATTCGGCCGAAACCGTGCTCAAAACCCAGGCGGGGGGCAGCCCGAAATCGGAGATGGACCGTGGCGTGGTCGGCTCGCAAAACGGCCGGCCGCCGGGGGCCGTCGGGGCGCAGTCCCGGCGGGCGGGCCCAAAATCCAAAAAAACTGGGGTGCGGCATGGTGTTTTAGGGCCATGGGCGCCTGGGGTGCGAAATGCCGGCAATGTCCCTTCAACACAGGTGGGGGTTGTGTTGAGCCCTGTGTTGAAAACCGACAAGACAAAGCATCAGCTTCAACAAAGGCGGGACCGATGTTGTGCCCGATGTTGACAATTAAGCATCAACGACAGCACCTTCAATGTCGGCGGGACCAACATTGAGCCCGACATTGAAACATATGGTGTGATAGGAGAAAAAAAGATCGGCGTGCCGGAACGCCGTGGAGGAACCCACCGAAGGCAATCTCGTGCGGCTGCTGGACCTGTGGTCGGCGGGCTGGAAGCACCGGGGGCGCACCCGGGCGGTGGGGCCGGGGGCGTACGAAAGGTACGCAACGCTGGGGCTGTTCGGGCACGGCGGCGTGGTCGGGGTGTCCAATGCCACCGGCCTGCGGGAGGCTTGCGCAGCCGTCAACGGCTTTCTCCGGAGCCGTAGCTGTACTCTTCAACCCGCGCATGGGCTTGCACCGTGACATTCAGAACATGCCCGGGCACCTGAATCATGCGCTGGCTCTGGGTGATTACACAGGAGGGCGGGTGTGGATCGAAGACGATGAGGGGGACTCGACGGCCCGGCTGGCCGACAAGAAAGGGGACCGGGAACTGCGGGGCAGGTGGCTGGACATGCACGACAAGCCAGTGAGCTTCGATGCTCGTCGATATCACAAGGTCGAGCCCCACGAGGGCAGCATGTGGGCTCTGGCTGCCTACGTGCCACAAGCCTATGCTCGGGCGACAGAACAGCACCGGGAGTCGCTCCGAGAAGCGGGCTTTCCGTTACCGAAGTTAACGATTCCGTCGTTAACTTCTTGAAAACTGGGGGAAGTGTGTGATATCGTGAGGTCCGGGAAGTGTACGTTTTCGCCGTACACTTGAAAATGGAAGTTTCGCACGGAATGCGAAACTAAGGTTAGGGATGGAGTGCCTAACCTCTTCTGAAAGTGAGAATCCTGCTTGAGGATATCTGGAAGTTGACGTTTTCGCCGTCCACTTCGGAATTCCCTGGAGGCATGTCGGAAAAACAGGGACATGGCCATGGAGAATTCCAGACATGGATTCCCCTGCACCCGGCGACAAAAAATCCACATCAATTCCATCAATTCCATCAATCGGCTGCTCGGGCTGTAAACAGCGCCTCCAGAGCCCAGGAACGGGCTCGAGCTCACTTCGCGCGCTTTCCGCTTACGTGGACGGGGTCGAAATCGGTGCTTGCGGGCCCCAAAAACAAGCGATTGATGGCGATTGATATTTCTCCGGCAAAAAAATCAATCGAGGTTTCGGGGCTTTTGCTCTCTCTGGGGAGGGTGTTCCAGTTCCCTGTCCTGTGTCGTCTACAGGCCTCGTTTCGAGACATAGGTCAGAATTCGGCACTTCGAAGGCCTATCGATTCTGCAACGTGCGTGCCGGAGCTCCAGCAATCTCGGGGGCTCAAAAGTGCTTGCAAAGAGCCTCCAAGTGGCTTTAGGGGGCCCCCTAGCCAGCAACTTCGCAGGCCTGCGATTCGACAAACAGCACTCGCAGGCTTCTGAGGCTTCTGAGTGGCTTCCTAGCTACTCGCAGACCCACAAAACGTCTTCTTAGTAGCTCGCAGGCCCGAAAAGCGCCTTCCTTAGCTCGCAGGCCAACAAAGCGCCTTCTTAGTAGCTCGCAGGCCCGAAAAGCGCCTTCTTAGTAGCTCGCAGGCCCGAAAAGCGCCTTCCTAGCAGCTCGCAGGCCCGAAAAGCGCTTTCCTAGCTCGCAAGCCCGAAAAGCGCCTTCCTTGTAGCTCGCAGGCCAACAAAGCGCCTCCTAACAGCTCGCAGTAGCTCCGAGGCCTGCGCACGGCCGAATTGCAAGCACTTTGGAGCCCCCAAAATATCCCAAAATTGTACGTTCTAGTACGTCCAGACCCTCAGATCTGCAGGCCTGTGAAATGCCGAATTCTGACCAAGGTCTCGAAACGAGGCCTGTAGACGACACAGGACAGAGAACTGGAACACCCTCCCCAGAGAGAGACCCTTGCCTTCTTTCAGACTCTGTACATCTGATGTAAGGCAACTTAGTCTCGAAGCTGCACTCTTTTCCTGTAAAGTGACTAGTCCGACAAGGATGGGGCTTCGTCTTATCCGAAAGTGGCTCTGCTGTACACCCCGAGCCCTTCAGTCGTAGATTTCTGCAGCTTGTCACTTTTCTGCTGTGCCTGTACATTTTTGCACATTGGAAAGTTCTTCACCCAGTGCTAGACCTTGCGACGGACTTCGGCTACCGCGGGGCTTGCATCACGAGTGTCAACTTGAGCTTTTGGTGTGCAGTTCAATCGCTCTTGTTCTGCTTTGCGACTTCTGACACGTCGCTCGTGCTTGCACGGGCGGCTCGAGAACCCCAAGCAAAAGAGGCACTTGTGAAGAAGGCAATGACGACCAAGTATCCCTCCATACTAGCTCTCTCTTGTATCTGTGTTTCAAAACTGGCCTCTGTTGTGGCGTAGTCTCTGGCTGTTTGGTTGTGGGGGCAAGTCCTTCCTTCCCGATTTGGCCGGAACTCGTTCTAAAACCCGGGTCTGAGGGCTTAGAGCTGGCGTTTAGAAGGCCCAAAAGTGCGCGAAAAGTGCATGCAAAATCTTTTGGGCCATGGTGTGGCCTGGCGGGGTCGGAGTTTGGAGGTTCGACTTCCGCTGGATGAGGTCAAGTGCGTCTGAACTGCCGCAAACTGCAGGAGACTGCGGTAGAAACGGAGTTTCTAAGTCCAGAGACTCAAATATTTACCGTACCAGGAGGGATTCCACAAACACTTCGAAAAAACCGCCGAACCCCTCCGCCAAACTCCACAAAGACAAAATGACTCCACAAAGACTCGAAAGATTCCAGAAAGATTCCAAAAGACTAGCCGAAATTTCGCCGATGCTTACAGACTCAACACACCTATGAGACTGCTGTTCCGACGATGAGCGCTGCAGACTCGAGCGACCATTGCAGGATTCCAACGGTCCAGTAAAAGGTGATGCAAGCCAGCAGCAAGTTGTACGCAAACCTCTGCACGTCGAGAGCTTGAGAGCTCTAAATAACAAGATGATGTCACGCGAACTTCAAACCATGATTTGTGCAATTCGAAAGCGCTGGAGAGCAAATCTACCGGCCTACGCAGCAACTGGGCACTTGCACAAACCGCTGGCTTTGCGTACCAACTCAAGCGGCGCCTGAGCCACGAAGAGAGATCCAACGACGGCTCGTGTCAGGGACCTGTCAAGTGAGAGCTGCGAGGCCAAGTTTTTGCACCTATCTCTCAGCACTATGTCTCCGAACGAGCAGCAGGAGTCTGCACGAGCGCTCAGCCCTTTTTAGCGCAAGAGGCGAAAACACTCCAGCTGTGCAATGATCTCGCTGCAGTTCATGAGACTGTATCTGTGCTGGTCCTGACGATCTTTCCAAGGTCTGCTTTGAAACTCCTGATAGCCCGCTTTGGCCTCGCTGCAGATTTGGAGCAGCACATTGGGCATGTCCTCAACGGTTTCACCCCTCTGCGGCTTCCTGGCTTTGGCTTGGCTTGTTTTGTCCAATTCGTTGGCTCCCTTGATGCTGCCGTAGCGGCACTGCGCAGCCATGTACTCGGTCCCTGTGTCTCTTCGGCGCACTGGGATCAGCAAGTCGTGGTGAGCTGAGGCACAGGCAGAGTTGCACTTGATGGCTCGCCCAACCTTGTCTAAAACCGTGGCTTCTTTCGTCGGAAGATCAACACCGTCGCACCAGCATACCTCAAAAGGCTGCAAAACCCTACGCAAATGCTCATCCTGCGTGGGGTAGAGCTCCAAGAACGGAACCCAGGTATCGTTGGCATTCGATTTTCTTTCCATGCAATGCAGGCGAAACCTTGCAGCCAGTGCATTTGCCACACATTTTTCCCATGGCACACCTCTTGCGGTTGGCCCTCCGCTCTTCTGCAGCAACTTCATGGCATCTGGCAAAAGATCTTCCAAGGAGATGTTGACATCTTCCAGATTTTGTTGGAGCGTCTCAGAGACCGCCACGTCCCGACACCACCACAGCCTCGGGACCAGCACGGTGTCACCAGATGGAAACGCAGCTCCTGCATGGAAGATCTCTGACCAGGGGATATCCGTGCCAGGTACTTTGGCCCGCTCACACACTTTCCAGCGAACCGCCGAGCAAAGAACCAGCGACAGAGCAACACCTGAATTGTCAAAGAAGGGTGCGGCAGATGCGTAGGAGTCGCTGAAGCACATGGTCATTGCATTCATGGCAACTACTTCTGTTGACAGCTCGCCAGGTGCCTGGAAAGCAAACTCCAGAAGACGAGGCACTCCACCAGAGAAAAGATGCACCTGCTTCAACACATCGTTCCCGTACTGCTTCCCGCTCCTCTGGACCATCATCGTGGCAGCCGCTTCTCCAGACAAGGGTGCAAGCGCGGGCATCCGATGAACCATTAGCTGGGTGTACTCGGTGTGCGGAACTCCTTCCATCAAGTTCAAAGTGCCAGCACAAAAGACTCCCATTCTCTGGGGTAGGTGGCTGCATAGATTGGTGAAGGCAGACTTTATGCCACCCTTGCTACTCCGTATCGCCTGCTGTTCTTTTGCTAGCAGCTCCGCTTGATCCATGAAGATCAGCAAAGGACAGGTGTCTGAAGCCCCCAATGCTGTTCCAGTCAGGGACCTCCACTGTTCGAGCACTTGCCCTACGGTTCGACCAGACTGATAAAACCACGATCTGAGATTGGTGTTGAATCGGTCATCGTTGGCCTTGCCCTTCACAAGCTCCATCACATCTGCAAAACTCGTGGCCTGAAATGTCACATCGTTCACAGTGTGCTCGTGAAAGATTTGAAGAAGATGCCAGATGATGATGGGGCAGTAGCCTCTCAGGATCCTGATCTACGTAGTCTCTTACGACTTGAGCATCCAAGACAAGCAGGCGTCCGCACTTGCGGCTTTCGGCGTATTCCTCCCTCTGGGCAAGGTGTCGAAGGAGCGATGTCTTCCCGGTGCCTCTTGGGCTCCAAAGAGCAACGACTCTGGGTTTGTTGAAATCCGCATCCTGGGTCATCTTGATCTGGGCCAGAACTTCCTGCACAGTTTCATTCCTCTCAAGGATGGGCCTGTTCGCCTTGTTGTTGATGCGCGAGTTCAAGACGCGGTCATCCCAGTTGGAAATCTCGCTACCCGGGAGTTTTTTCACCTGGCGCTGCGTTGCCTGTAGAACCTGACAGCTCAGGAAAAACATGAAAGAAAGTCCTTGAAGACCGTGAGCTGAGGGCATCAAGAACAACAACAAACTTAGGGTTCGCACCCCTCCAACCAGATTTGCGTGAAACCTTTGCCGTAACACCTTTGCCTGAGCCACAAAGGTCCCTTCCACTCTAAAAACACACGAGGTGCAACCAGATTTGCGTGAAACCTGAAGCAGCCAAGAGCCCTCTTCTCCGAAAGCCCCTCCCACTCCCCGAAGTGCTGCAAGCCAACACAATGAAGACAGCTTAACGACGAGGCCAAAAAACAACACCGGTGGACCGCACGAAAACCCACGACGACCCAGAGCCCCCGACATGCAGGAGTGCTAGGCAACATGCCCACGCAGAAGCCCCCTGCACTCGTCTTGCCGGAACCCCACTGCCAAGGTCCGTGTGCCAAAAACATTAAGAACCCAAGTCCCTTGACTCCCCCTCACGGACTAACCTGAAAGTCGAGCCTCAAACAAAAACAACCGCAACCTGGAGAGCGCAAAGCAAGCACAAAACAGGCTGACCCCCGCACCTCGAGCCTCGGACTGATACCCCGTTCTGAAGCATCGGCACAACAAGAAGAGCATCCAGTTTGATTGAACCTACAGCAGCCAAAGAGCCCTCTGCTCCGAAAGCCCCCTCCCGCTCCCCGAAGTGCTGCAAGCCAACACAGTGCAGACACCTTAACGACGAGGGGCTAAGTGGAAAGCAGCACCCCAAAAAGCAACAACGGTGGACCGCACGAAAACGCACGACGACCAAGAGCCGCGGACATGCAGGAGTGCCAGGCAATATGCCCACGCAGAAGCCCCCCGGCCTGCACTCGTCTTGCCGGGACCCCAGTGCTCGGCAAGGTCCGCGTGCTAAAAGCACTAAGAACCCAGGTCCCTTGACTCCCCCTCACGGACACAGTAACCTGAAAGTCGAGCCTCAAACAAAAGCAACCGCAACCTGGAGAGCGCAAAGCGAGCGCTAAACAGGCTGACCCCTCCACCTCGAGCCTAGGACTGACACCCCGTTCTGAAGCATCGGCAAAACACGAGGAGCAACTAGTTTTGCATGAACCTGAAGCAGCCAAGAGCCCTCTGCTCAGAAAGCCCCTCCGCTCCCCCGGAACTGCTGGAAGCCAACACAATGGAGACAGCTTAACCACAAGGGGATCCTTGCTGAGGAAAGCAGCACCCCAAAAAGCAACAACGGTGGACCGCACGAAAACGCACGATGACCAAGAGCCCCGGGCAGGCAGGAGTGCTACAAGCAACGGCAACATGCCCACGCAGAAGCCCCGGCCTGCACTAGTCTTGCCGGAACCCCACTGCTCTTCAAAGTCCGTGTGCTAAAGGCACCCAGGGTTGACTCCCTTGACCCCCCCTCACGGACACGGTAACCTGAAAGCCGAGCCTCAAACAAAAACAACCGCAACCTGGAGAACGAGCGCAAAGCGAGCGCAAAGCGAGCGCAAAACAGGCTGACCCCCCCATCTCGAGCCTAGGACTGACACCCCGTTCTGAAGCATCGGCAAAACACAAAGAGCAACTAGATTTGCCTGAACCTGAAGCAGCCAAGAGCCCCTCCCGCTCCCCGAAGTGCTGCAAGCCAACACAGTGAAGCTTGACGACGAGCGGACCCTTGCTGAGAGGAGAGCATGACCCCAAAAAGCAAAAACGGTTGGACTGCACGAAAAACGCACGACGACCAAGAGCCCCGGACATGCAGGAGTGCTACAAGCCAAAGCCAACATGCTCACGCAGAAGCCCCCACCGCAACCCCACTGCTCTTCAAGGTCCGCATGCTAAAGGCAAGCACGAAGAACCCAGGGTTATCCTTGAGCCCCCCTCACGGACCATTCCACAGATTGGTCTTCGAGATCGACAGGCCGGTATCCGCAGCCAATGCTCTCGTCACCGCTGCTTCCACTATCAAAGCAATGTCTGTCGGAACGGCTTCAACCTGAAGGCAACAACACAAGTAACTGACGCTAGATACGTTTGCTGATGTTTGCTGGCCCAACACAAGCAACGACACGTACAAGCAGAGTTAACAACAAGAAACAACCACACGAATGCTCCTCTCTGCAACCTCTCACGAAAAGCCTCATGCTAAACGCTGCTGTTCAAGCCGGATCGTCCGTGCACTGAAGACGCCAAGAACAAACCGAGAAGGCAGTGTGGGGACAGCTCAACGAAGAGGGGATCCTATGAGATTCCGGTCTGACACGAAAGGCACGAAACCAACAAAACCCATGATGTGACGAGCCAGCTCTGTTCAAGCCCCCGGCCTGGAATCCGCTTGCGGCCGTCGGCGGGGCAGAAACAGCAGCGATGCGCTTGGCCAGGACTTCAGCGGGGCCCATGAGAATGCCAACCGTTCGCATCTTCTCCGCAGTCAACTCCAGGAGCGCGGTGCCCCTCACGTCGTTCTGCTTCAAAATCTCGGCAATGCTCTGCCCCTTGTCGCCGTAGTTCTCCGTTTCCAAGGCCGCCCGGACCCAAGAACTGACCTGCCATGCATGCTCGCAGACCCGAAGCTCAAGCAAGAGACATGCAAATCGCCTCGTCCACGCCAAACTGCCGGATCTGCTCAGCTGTTTTTTGCAGCCACTGGGCCTGCGCCAATGGGCACAGCCTAAAGGATGCTCCAGTCCGCGAGGCTGCACGGACAGCTCGCCTGATCGAAGCCTGCTTTGGCCTGCAGGAGCCACGCAGACATGCGAAGCCCGCACCAGCAAAAACACAAACTCCCCGAAAGTGCCTGGGTCGTCGCCTCTTCCACCTCTTCCACCTCATACTTTGCTGAGGAAGCCTCCAAACATGGACTGACCCGAAAAGACATGTGCTGCTGGCAGAGTTGAGCGTTTGGAGCACCTACATCATAAGCACCAGACAAGTTGAAGCGGGTCAGAAAGGCAAAACATGGCAAAACCTGCTTTTGGGGCCTGGAGTTGCAAAGTGCTGGCACGAACACAAGCTGACTGACAACCCAAACACCTCAAGCACCAAGGACATGAGTGCACGCCTTCTTCCCGGTAATCCCCTGCGTGGCATCTTCGACCGTTTCAGCGGTCTGTGATGGGACAGCCTGCTTTAGTAGCATGCTTTAGCGTGAGTCACAAGTAACGCAACACGACAAACCCTTTTCTCTTCGTTGTCTTCGGCCTCACCACCATCCAAAGTGCCATCAGCCTCAGCTCTGCAGGACATAAGCTTAACACTGAACTTCTCTCGGTCTCGGCTTCCCGCCTCAGCCCTGCGTGCAACGAGCAAGCTGCGTGCCCATATTCCTGCAGGAACCGACCTCGCTCTGGCTTGCGGATTTTGGGACTCCATGCCATACATCACATCCCACCTTGAAAACGGCACGGCCCCCGCTCCAAGCAAAGCCCGCGCCGTCTGCGTTGCTTGCCTGAACTGCTCGCGAACACCTCTGACACTGTTCAAAGCGCCGGTCTTAGGCTCTGGCTGACACGTCAAGAACAGCGCCAGTAGCACCAGCACACGCCTGAGCTTGCGTGATGTTGCTGGAGGCCGGCTCATGGCGGCAATCGTCCTAGCTGTCCTCTTGCTTGAGCAAAAGCACTGCAATCTCCACCTTTTTCAGTTTGACTGCTGGTTCATCCCTCCAAGCCATTATTTTCACTGGGTGAGTTACCTCACGTATGCTTTGTTAGCCACTTCGCTTGTCTTCTTGCTGAATCAAAACAATCGTGACCTGTTTCCGCTCGGACACGCTTGCCAGCGCATCACAGATCGGCCCTGCGTGAGAATTTGTGTTGTGGTTCGTTACAAACATGACAACGTGCATATGCTTTCCTTCGGTGAGAATGTCTTGATTTGTCGACATGCCGTCCGCGACCGTGTAGCATGCCAAGTGTTTAGTTTGCAACCAACTGCAACTCAACATGCGCAGCAGTTGCAAGTGTGGCCCGGCGTGCACAGGCAACTGCTGCAAGATGCCTCGGTCAGATTCGGTCAGGGTTCTCGTCGCCGGGGATCGGTCCTTGCGGCGACCGTGAAATGTGAAACCCTGGCCGTCCCTGAAGGCCGTGAAATGTGAAACCCCGGCTCCGTGAAATGTGAAACCCTGGCCCCTCCACCTCCGAAGGCCCTTGAAATGTGAAACCCTGGCCCCCCCGAAGGCGCGTGAAATGTGAAACCCTGGCCCGCGAAGGCGCAACCCTGGCCCCCCGAAGGCGCGTGAAATGTGAAACCCTGGCCACCCCCCCAAAGGCGCGTGAAATGTGAAACCCTGGCCCTTCGAAGGCGCGTGAAATGTGAAACCCTGATCCCCCCGAAGGCCCGTGAAATGTGAAACCCTGGTCCCCCGAAGGCCCGTGAAATGTGAAACCCTGACCCCTCGAAAACGCGTGAAATGTGAAACCCTGGTCCCTCGAAGGCCCCCCGAAGGCGCGTGAAATGTGAAACCCTGGTCCCCCGAAGGCCCGGCGTGAAATGTGAAACCCTGGTGCCCCGAAGGCCCGTGAAATGTGAAACCCTGGTCCTCCGAAGGCCCGTGAAATGTGAAACCCTGGCCCCCCCGAAGGCGCGTGAAATGTGAAACCCTGGCCTGCGAAGGCGCAACCCTGGCCCCCCGAAGGCGCGTGAAATGTGAAACCCTGGCCACCCCCCCAAAGGCGCGTGAAATGTGAAACCCTGGTCCCCCGAAGGCCCGTGAAATGTGAAACCCTGATCCCCCCGAAGGCCCGTGAAATGTGAAACCCTGGCCCTTCGAAGGCCCGTGAAATGTGAAACCCTGGTCCCCCGAAGGCCCGTGAAATGTGAAACCCTGGTCCCCCGAAGGCCCGTGAAATGTGAAACCCTGACCCCTCGAAGGCGCGTGAAATGTGAAACCCTGGTCCCTCGAAGGCCCCCCGAAGGCGCGTGAAATGTGAAACCCTGGTCCCCCGAAGGCCCGGCGTGAAATGTGAAACCCTGGTGCCCCGAAGGCCCGTGAAATGTGAAACCCTGGTCCCCCGAAGGCGCGTGAAATGTGAAACCTTGGTCCCCCGAAGGCGCGTGAAATGTGACACCCTGGTCCCCCGAAGGCCCGTGAAACGTGAAACCCTGGTCCCCCGAAGGCGTGCAAAATGTGAAACCCTGGCGTCCCGAAGGCCCGTGACATGTGAAACCCTGGTCCACTGACCAAAACGCCCCCTGCGGCCTCCCAGATATCACATTTCACGCCCCCATGCGGCGCCCCAGGTTTCACATTTCACGCCTCCCGCGGCCCCCCAGATTTCACATTTCACGCCCCGCTCCGGACCCCCAGATTTCACATTTCACGCCCCGCTGCGGCCCCCAAATTTCACATTTCACGCCCCGCTCCGCCCCCCAAATTTCACATTTCACGCCTCCTGCTGCCCCCCAAATTTCACGTTTCACGGCCCCTGTGGCCTCCCCCCAGGTTTCACATTTCCCGCTCGGTGCGGCCTCGCGGCCCCCCAAGTTTCACATTTCACGGCCCCTGCGGCCTCCCCCCAGGTTTCACATTTCACGCCCCGGTGCTGCCTCGCGGCCCCCCAAGTTTCACATTTCACGGCCCCTGCGGCCTCCTTCCAGGTTTCACGTTTCACGCCCCCTGCGACCCCGAATTCGGCCCTTTCACACCGCAAGATTCCTAGGCCCTTGACCCTGCCTCCGAGCGAAGAGGTCGAGGACGAAGATACGAGCAGCACACGAGCGCCTGCGCAGAAGGGTCGGGGGTCTCGGGAAAGGAAGGGACTCCTCGACCACGCAGCCGCGAAAAAACACTACCGCGAAGTAACCTTTCACTACCCAGAGCATCCGATATTGAATTTTTTCAAAAAAACAATAGGGTTTTGAAATTTATGTAAAATCAAGCGTTTCTGGATTTTTTCAATAGAGAACTTTTGCATGAAATTCAATAGAAGAGTAGAGTCAAAATCAATCGAGGATATCACAAAACCGATCCCATAAAATCAATCGAGAGAGCATGCATAAAATCAATAGAGAATGCACAGTAAAATCAATAGAGAATCCAGAATAAAATCAATAGAAAATCCAGAGTAAAATCAATAGAAAATCCACAGTAAAATCAATAGAAAATCCATAGTTGCAGGGGCTGTCCAACCCTTTTGGTTTGGGCTTTCCAACCCATATGCAGCCAATTCTTGGCATGCAGTTGTGAAACGAATCATTTCGTATGACATGCAAATACACACACACACATGCATACATATACATATATCTTTAATTCCTGGGCCGGGCTTCCCAACCCATACACACTTGAGTAACAGCACTAGACTTCCAGATCCTTGCATGCGCTTTTTAATCCCCTCACAAGGCGATCCCCATCGATCTGTTAATTAGTCCATCGTGTCTATGACAGCTGTCTATGACTTTAAAACACGACGGATCCACATAAGCTCCAGCTGCCTGCTCCGAACGGCCTGTTCTGATTGCAGCTCCTCAAGCTCCAGCTCCAAGCGGTACCCCCGGCATTCAACGTGGTCCAGAAGGGTCTCCTCCTCACACTGCGCCATGAAACTCCGACACCAGATGGTCAACAGCTGCTTGGCCAAGCGGGTTGGTGCTCCACTGGCCCGAAGTTTTTGCAGAATGATTTCATCTTCCATGATGGGCGAGCTTGAGCAAAAATAGCTAGCACATAAAAACACCATAAAGGTTTGCGTGGCTAACTGGGCTTTCCAACCCATGCAATGACCATGAGTGCTTTGCCCTCGTGGCCCTATCTGTCGTCCTGCTGGGCTTCCCAACCCATGTTTCCAACCCCTTGGGCATTTGCTCCTTTTTTTCAGCTTTCCCAGTTCGAGCTGAACTCAATCGGACTCTCCCCTGGCAGACGAATGCTGTGCTTGCACAGCAGACACAGCACGGTCCACCTGCTGACGAAGCTGATTCAGGGCCTCGTGAAGTTCCTGCCTGAAAGCAGCAAAGTCGTCCTCACTAACGGGGCCGTTGGCAAACTCAAAAACCGCAAAACGATTCTCGAGGTTTTCGACCTCGCCAGACACGTGCCGCAAAGAATTCAGCACAGCCTGGTTCGTGATCTCCACTGCAGCTAGTCGCTGCTCCAAAACAGAACAACGATCGTCCTGGTTCGTGATCTCCACTGCAGCTAGTCGCTGCTCCAAAACAGAACAACGAGCGTCAATGACACTTTGGAAGAAAGATTCCAGAGCAGCAAAGCGAGCAGACAATTCTGCCTCTGAATCCATGCGGCTCCGCTGGCTCAAAGTCCTAGCTCGAACTTAAAGCACATGTAGTTGAGCAAAAATAGCTAGCACATAAAAACACCATAAAGGTTTGCGTGGCTAACTGGGCTTTCCAACCCATGCAATGACCATGAGTGCTTTGCCCTCGTGGCCCTATCTGTCGTCCTGCTGGGCTTCCCAACCCATGTTTCCAACTCCTTGGGCATTTGCTCCTTTTTTTCGAGCTTCCCAGTTCGAGCTCTCCAAAGACAGTCCTAGACCTCGAACTCCAAAGACACTGTGAGCCTCCTGAGCTTTTCTGGCTCCTTGTCCTTCTTGTCCTCTTCTTTGAAGGCTTCTTTCACAGGCTCCGGCTCAGGCTCTTCTAGCAACGGTTTCTCATCATCCTTCTGCGGGTATTCTGGCAGCACAGCTCCCGGAACTCCTGGAAGTACCAGTGTCGAGGCTTGGCTCAGGTTCGGCTCCTCTCCATCAGCATCTGGGTCCTTCTTCTTCGAAAGGGCTTCTTCTCTGGCATCCATCTGCTCCTCGATGCGGCCAAAAATTGCACTAAAAACGTTTATTGATATCCTTATTTGCCTAAGTAGTGTATTCATTGCATGACTTCACCCGCGAGAAGAAACACGTCCACCTTGGGGATCTTCTCGTGGCTTTGGGCCGGCTTCTTCAGTGCAGGCTTTCGCTTCACCTTCTGGTCCTGGCAGTGGCGCAAAAAAACGATGTAATCTACATAAAAGTTTGCTACCCCGCCTTTATGGCGGGCTTCTTCTGAAGGGCCATTGCTTGCACTAGCTACTTAAGCCTTGGGTTCCACAGCTCGAACTGCCAAAAAAAACATCTTCATGTTCATGCAGCTACCGGGCTCTCCAACCCGGGCCTATATCATTCCACAGACATGAACGGTGCTGTAGGGCTATCCAACCCATGCATAACATTTTGCCTTCGATCAGTCATCCAAGTCCAAGTCCACAACCCTCCTGAGCAAAAGATCCCACAGGAACCTATACTTGGCCATCATGGCAGCGGGAAGCTTGACAGCGGCGGTGCTATGCACACAGCTGCCGGCCAAATGAACCATAGTTCCCATGAAGCTCTCGGCACCGTAGCGCCACGTCCTCATGAAGGCGTGCTTGCAAATCCCGTAGACGTGTTATGGACAGGGAAAATCTGAAATGCGGTCCAAGCTACAACCGCGGGTTCATAAACATGGCCGTGGAGGGCATGTGGGCAGTGAGGTGGAACTTCTGGACCATAGAATATCTCAAGAGCTTTTTCTCAAAGCAATGTTTTCCAAGCCATTGGTAGTGTTTCAGACATTTCTCCACGGACTTGCTGAATGCGATTTGGTCCTCCTTCTTCCATCTCACATCCGGCTGGTCCACCAAATCCTGATACATACAGTCTTCTTAAACCTATAGTTCGCGAAACTCTACACTTGAAACAAACTCTTCGGCAATTATTCTAGACATCCAAGGTGCATACATCTTCGCCAAAGCTTCAATGGCCAAGAAGCGATGCTGGGATTTTGGGTCCTCGTCCTCGGATAAGGTCCAAAAAAAAAGGATCCTGTAGCAGCATCTGTGAAAACAACCAACTACAGCATGACATAATATCTCAGGCAGGTTTCCTTGTACCGTTCTGCAAGCGACAGAGCAACCGGCACGAAGTGCCTAACTCGGCGTCCTTTCACATGTTTGAGAACCGGAAATACTTGGTTGGACTTCGCCACGTCCCTCCATTTCAATCTTCCGATTCTCTGGCTGGCAGCCACATGCAATCCTTCATAAATGGACTGTATTTCCTCATAAATCTCTTTCCAGCGGTCGTCCCTGTTTCCATGGCCTGTATCCTCAACCAAGTCCCACAAAAACGATCCGAGGAGGTGGCAGCTTATGCCCAGATCCCATGTGTGCAGAGTGTCCAAAGCAATTGCAAGTGGGTTGAGGCCAGGGATGGCGAAGAGCTTGTGGCCGCCGAACTCGTTGCAAAAGTCCTCTGCTGTCTTCACTTGCGTTCTCCAAGCAGCACTTGCTCTCAGGTCGTTCCATGGTACATCTGTCCTTCGCTTCATAGCACATATACTTGTCTCATACACACACACATATGCATATCTGTTTATACATGTACATGCATAAACAGATACATATACATTTACATATACATATACAAAGACATATACATATACATATAAATATACATATACGTGGGAAATAGCATAACAAAACATGCGAATGCACACATAGCATCTGGTTGCACCAGCACCACGGGCAGGGATGCTGCTGGTTGTGTCGCGGGAAAGCAAACTCAGAATAAAACCAGTCCAGGTCACCGATGATTGCAAAGACCATCCCAGTTCTATGCTTTGCCATCCGTTTGAAACTGTCCACGATGGCGTCCCACAGATCAGCCAAAAGCTTTTCCGTGACAATACATTTTGGAATTGTAAACAACACCTCAGTGAGGCTTGGACTTTAGCTATAAAAGAAACCACTATTTAATATGCATTCGGAAACAAAAGTATTCTAGACTTTCATGCCGATTAAACATCCAAGGCACCAGCTGGCTGTGGTTCACCGGTAGTTTCGAGGTCATACTCCTCATACTCACCGTCAGCAGCGAATCAGTCTCGGTGTGCGGTGCGGCATCACCGTGCCTGATTTTTTTCTCGTGACAGCAAAAAACATCCTGATGGGCTGTCCAACCATTCTGTAACAAAAACAATCCAAGAACAAAAAGAAGTCTAAGCCTATATCCTTGGGCTGTCCAACCCATTCAATCCAGTCCATTCACCGAAACTGAAAGTATTTCTGATCTTCATGGGTTCCTTAGCGATTGTTCTTCTCGTTACACGGGCTGTCCAGCCCTTCCAACCCTTTGGCTGTCCAACCCTTCTGTGTCTTCATTCCTTCGCCATGGCCATATTCTCCTTACAGGGTCCTTCAGCTCGTCGGCTCCTATGCGTGGCTCGGCCTCGGTCCTCTACACCCACAATCCATTCTGTAACAAAAACAATCCATGGGCTGTTCAACCCTTCTGCATCAAGTCCATTCCTCATCCGGGGTCCCCTCCTCAAAGTCACTCCTTCATGCCTTTGTTCCACCCGATCATCTCGTCCTTGCTGGCTGTTGCTTCTGTGACCCCCCAAACTGCCTTCCTTCCTTACATCTGGGCTGTCCAACCCCTCAAACTCTTTCACATCCATGGGCTGTCCAACCCATTCAAAGAAGTCCAGAACCATAAGTGGCGGGTGTTCTCCCTCCAGATATTCTTGGGATCCCGGTCTGTCCAACCCCTCAAACTCTTTCACATCCATGGGCTGTCCAACCCATTAAAAGCAGTCCAGAATTCTCAAGCCACTGAGCCCATGGCACACGAGGCTCTTCCTCGTAGCTAAACCACAAGTGGCGGTTGTTCTCCCTCTGGGTTGTCCAACCCATCAAACTCTTTCACATCCATGTGCTGTCCAACCCATTCAATGCAGTCCAGAATTCTCGAGCCAGTCAGCCCATGGCTGTCCAACCCTCTCTGTAACAAAAACAATCCTTGGGCTGTCCAGCCCTTCTGTACCAAAACCATTGATGCGGCCAAGGTGCAGTGCAAAGGGCACGACGTGATTCTTGTCAGCGTCTTTGGAGAGGTTGCGGAAAAACGATTTTGAAGCTTGTATCCTGGGGTTGTCCCATTGCAACTGCTCCTTCCAAAAGTTTTTCCACGTGATTCCTCCTGTCAGCGTCTTTGGAGAGGTTGCGGAAAAACGATTTTGAAGCTTGTATCCTGGGGTTGTCCCATTGCAACTGCTCCTTCCAAAAGTTTTCCACTCCATCCATGCCCAACACCTCCTCGAAGTTGCTGTCCTTGAGGGAGCCGATCCAGTCCTCCGGCAAAACAACAGGTACCTCTCCAGGGCATTCCGTCTCCGTTCCAGTAGGACTCTTGCCCTTCAGCGTGGACTTGATCATCCGGCACTCCGGAAACACCATGTCCTTGAAGAAGTTTCTCTTGAGGTCCCGTTGTATGTTGCCTTATACTGGTTGTCAAGAGAAACATGTATACATGTATACATTCACTTAATTAAGTCTCCATAAAGCTAAGAAACCCCAAAGATATCCTATGTGTAGTCTTACAATTTTCCATGGTTCGAAGTACTTAAGTTAAGTTTTGTTCATAGAGCTAAAGAACACCAAAAAAATCCAGTGTGTAAGAGTCCATGGTTCCAGGTACTTATACAAATACATATATACTGTATCTACAATATATTGTTGGTAGAGCTACGAAACACCAAACATAATCCAATTTGTAAAAGTCCAAGGTTCCAGGTTGCAGGCCGTCACACCCCAATCTCTTCAGTGCATTGACATCTGGTGCATCGCAGCCAGACATGACGGCTGCACTGGCCACTTCCTGAACCAGAACTGCTGGGATATCTCCACTGCTCCATCGTTTCAAAAGCAGAATAGCCAAAGGGGATTTCAGTTGCTCCTTCCTTGGTGGGGGGCTCGCTGCCCTCTTCCTCGAGCTTGCCATGGCTGGGTACAAGAGTGGGTTCGGGGATTATACAAAAGACATAGCATGCTGAGTTCTTTGCGGAATTTGCCAAACAGATATGGAAGTTACAATCTTTTCTTGAGGCAGCGATTACACGGAGCTAAAGGTTAATTTTTCGGGCTAGTGGGTTCGGCGGATTATCCAAAAGACATATGATGTTGGTGCCTGTTTCAAGGTTCTAGGCTTTAGGGAATTTGCCAAAAAGCTATGGAAGTTACAATCTTTTCTTGAGGCAGCGATTACACGAAAAGAGTTAATCCAAACTTTAAGGTTCATTTATCGGGCTTACACCAACCCAGCAGCGTGGACTGTCCAGTCCGGGTACACATAACAGGGCTTAGCCAACCCAGCAGCGGGGGGTCCGTTTTTTTCTTCTCGGATCGTCCTGCCGGCTCGTTGTTCCTAGACCTTCTTTTTGGCCTGCGATTTCGCCTGCTTGGCAAGTCCTAGTGCAGCCACTGCATCTTGCAAGGCAGATCCTACATCCTCGGCTTTCATCTTCGCTGATCCTTTGAACTTCTCCAAGCAAGTCTTGGATTCCTCAGCCTTTGTCACTGCCTGGCGATGTTGTTGTTATTTCACTAAATGAAAGGGCTTCTGGGGAATTTGTGAAAAGAAGGGATTGGGGGGTTTTCCAAAAACCATATGAAAGTAACGATCTTTTGTAAGGTTTAGGGTGTATGAAGAGTTTAAGGCATTCTCCAAAAGAGGTGGAATTTATGATCGTAGTAGGGGTATTTATGAGTTCTAGAGTTCGGGTAAACGGTTTAGTTTAGCATCTGGGGTTTGGGATTTGATGCCAAGGGCTTACCAACCCAGCTAAGGGCTTACCAACCCAGCAACATGTGCTAGCTGCTAGCTTACACCGGCTGGCCTGGCTTTCATTCTCCCACTTGTTTCTTTTTTCTTCTTTTCCTCCCTCCTCCTTCTCCTTCCTCCCCCTACCCTTTGTGGTAGCCAACCCCAGGGGGTCCTCGTCCGGGTCGACCTCGTCGCCTGACCCCTCTTCGAAGTCGAAGTCATCCACCATGACCGGCCCCTCTTTCATTCCCCTTTTCCATTCGAGCATGTCCTCCTTAGTTGCCCCTGCCTCGGAGAATCCGCTCCTCTGCTGCGACTTCTCCGTCCA
>CAJNDT010001624.1:810000-973462 GCA_905221615.1 Symbiodinium sp. CCMP2592 | reverse complement strand
GAATTCATACTACGGAACACACTACAACTAATACGTACGTAGTAACACAAGTGCGAACTTATTCTCAATAATCCGAAGATTTTCATAAAAAGAAATTGGCATCGTAAATTTATTAATATATCATAAATTATAAAAATAGAAAATAAAAATAGATATATAATCTTCAAATTTCTGAAAGAATATATATCATTCTTAATCTTTTCATATTCAACCTTGATATAATGATATATCTCATTCATTTCTCAATCTACGACAACATGTACTAATAGTTGTATATATCAAACTCTTCGTGTAAAGGAGACATCAGTTTTGATGGTAGGCTCAAGATTGGAAAGTGCCTTCCGATCGTTGATATTCCTCCTCGCATCTCTTGAAGTGTTGCTCTATCATGCTGCAAGACTCGCTAGCGTGTTTCTTGTAATCATCTGCATTTCTAGCTGGGACATGCACGAAGAGGAAGGCTTGTGGCGCAACTGTCCTTGCATTCTCAGTGTCGGAAAAATATCAAAAGAAAGATTGGCGTAGCCGCATGCTCAAAGGCATGAAGAACGATAATCCACACCGTAAACACTACACAGCACTCTTTTAGGGTCGATTCAGCGGTGGGAACGATTTGCGATGGCGCGACCTTTCCGAAGGGACACGAGCTCCAGGAGATTTGTGGGTTTCGGGCTCTGCATCCCCGCCTGGGATCTGCTGCTTCAGGCTCGCAAGCTCCCGTTCCAGTGCCTGAAACAAACCAATGGATTTGTACAGCCCAGTAGGATGCCATGGGAAAGCTTCCATTCCCAAGCAATTCATGCACACTCACCGCACATTTGCATGCTCATAATACGCAAAATGCCTGGGTCCTATCATCCGGTCTTCAGGTAACGATCAACATACAGACATACCGGTGAGTCTGACGTCACGACAAGACAGATTTGAGAGCTGCAGCGGATCTGACAACAAAGCTATACTGACTTAGACACCTCAACATGTGGAATACCTTTGGGTTTGAGGGAGCGCTTGTAACCAACAGATTGCAGCCATAGCTGTTGCAAATGCCTTGGCTGCGATCTCCCGGAGCTACAGTACCTTAAACACTCCCAGCACCCGTACCTCCGTGCCCATCGAAACCCGTCATCTTTCCAGACACAGGCAGAGGGTGAAGCAGGAACCAAACGATCCTCCTATATCAGGTTAGACAGATATTGGAGGGTTCAAGGAAAACGGCTACAACCGGCATCCTTAGCGTCCTTGACATGCATGCTTTTGCGATGCTCAGCCAGGCATGTCCGCTGCCCGCTACCTGCACCTTCTGCTCCGCGGCAGACGGCTCCATGCGTGCTTCTGATGCCTGGCTGAAAAAAAGCAGGATGGCAATGCAGTCGGCAAGGCAATCTACAGAGCATGCAGTGCTGGATCACATGCCAACACTCCTTGCGTCTGAACTATGTCGGATGTGTATGCCTTTTTAAAGATATCCTGTTCTGGCTCAGCCGAGGCGGTAACGCAACTGAGGCCAGAGCCCGCGTTGCTTCATTGTAATCCCGCATCAGCAGCAAGTGCGCCGCATACACCTGTTCCGCTTGCTAGCATGAAGGATAGTACAGGTTTTCAGTTCACGCCATGACAAGAACAGTGTTGCGCTATCCGTCATCATCTGTGAAAGTGGTTCGCGTTGAGGTGCACCATCCTCGTTCCAAGCTTGCATGCTGTGGGATGTGCTCTGGCCGTAACGCCAAGAGACACCCATGGCGGGCCCTGCTGCTGTTGTTGTTGTTGCTGCTGCTGCTGGTGTTGGTGGTGTTGGTGCTGTTGCTGTTGGTGTTGGTGCCGATGCTGTTGCTGTTGCTGTGCTGCTGCTGCTGTTGTTGTTGTTGCTGCTGCTGCTGTTGGTGTTGGTGTTGGTGTTGGTGTTGTTGTTGTTGCTGTTGTTGTTGTCGCGCGGGGTGGTGCAATTCCTCTGCTGGCATGCGCTGAAACTCGAGTTTTGGCACTTTCGTCACCGGACGTTGAACTTTGCTTTTGCTTTCGCATCGGTTTTTGCAGTGCTTTCTAGCAAAAAAGTGATCCCGCCGGCCGGCTGCAGTGTGCAAACACATGTTCGGCTCTGCATTTCGCCTCGTTTTTTTTCGGTCTTTTCCTGTGTGTCGAATTTCGCATCGGTTTTTGCAGTGTTTTTGCCGACTCTCGACTTTCTGCACATGCCGGCTTCGACTTGCATTTGTCTTTCAGCTCTGTGCGGGGCTTGGGGGGATAGGGGGGTGATGATGTCCATGCGAACGCGGCTTGTGTCTTCTGTTTCTCCTTGTCGTTTCCTATGTGTCGCATTTCGCATTGGCTTTTACGGTGTTTTTGCCGATGCTCGACTGTGTACATGCCAGCTTATACTTGCAATTTGTCTTTCAGCTCTGTGCGGGGGTGCCGTAAATGCGAATGCGGCTTGTGTCTTCTGTTTCTTTGGTTGCGTTACTTATCAAACGCTACCAGCTGCTCTGTCAACCCGTGCTTGCCGTTTCTTGTTGCTTCACTTTGGAAACGTCCACCATGAAACAACCTCGCATTTTTGAAGCTTTCCAGACAAACACCTCCAAAATCAGCCTGAAAATCACCGTAAAGCAAACACAAAAAACATGCTATTTGTGACACTTCCGCAAAAACCAGGCCACAAACACAAGACAAAGAACTATGGAAATTTGAAACTCCGATACATCGTCTTGTTGACGAATACCACACAAAACTCAAGGATTTGACATTTCCAGTCCCTGGCACGCATTCCTGCTTCGGTGAAATATACGACACTTTTTAAGCTTCCCGCTGAAATCAGGCTTCCTGTCACCGTCAACTCTCGATAGTCGGCCTGACACGTGTGAACGCACTGTGAACAGTATGCTTGGTGGACGGATAGAACCGCATACATCCGCAGGCGGCGGGAGTCCGGGTCCTGGTTTTTCTTGGCCAGCTGCACGCTTGCTCCAGTCTTTCTTTCCACCTGCCAGAAGAGTGCACAGCCATTAAAAAAAAGCATTCAGGAAGGCTACCTCGTTGATATTCTCGCCCCGACGACCAATCAGAGCTCCACATCGTGCACTTGGCAAGCTGCACCTCGCACCAAAGCATTCGATGTACAAGTCATTGGAGCGACGAAGGTCTTGAGGATTCGTTGAGGCTTTCGGGAGGTCTTCGACTCCTTTTAGTGCGACTTCAGAGAATCATCGCACCAAAGAGAATGCGAGTCAGTGAGGGGAGCAGACGCAGGCTTCGAAGATCAGAAGACGTGCTGGCGACAGTGACAAGGGCACGGGAGGGCTTCTTAGCCTTTTCTGAAGATAAAAGTGCCGCAATAAGCGCTGGACGAAATGCAGTACTCTTCATTCAGGTACTCTGCTGGAACCTGGCGAACAGGGCATCCTTTCATCATTCCACTCATGCACAGAATGTTGTGTAGTTTTGAGATCCATGCAGATTCGGCCAAACCGCTGAACCTGGGCATACGATAACTCAACTTCTACTCATGAGACGATGCAGATTCTTCGTGCGTGTGTTGTGACTCTGAGCCTTGTGCCACTTAATGTCTGCCAGGACCGCACTTCTTGAAGCCTGGCCGGACCAATTGACCCCGGCGCTTGTCGCAGCTGTTGGCTGTCAGAGTCTTGGACTCCGGAAGAAAACAGGACAAACTCAAAGCGCTCTGCAAGCACGATCTTGATTTGGTGCTGTTTGGGACGACGCCTCCACTTGACTCGGAGCACCCGAGAAGTAGGCACGATCATCGCCAGAAGCTCCTCATTTTGTCAACTAGAATGTAAGTAAGCGCTTTCTGTTGCTCAAGAGGCCGAGTTAAGGATGCTCTCTCCCACGACTCCATTTTACGGGAGATCCATGCTGTGCAATAGGTTACAGCACTGCCTCGACACACCGTTAGCACATCAGCATTGTCGGGCGAAAGCATCTGCATCTGCTGCCGTCCCTTCCACGAGCGCTTGTGGTTGCAGGATCGTCAGATGCGTCTGGGTGTCTGCAAAGGTATTTTCAGAATCCGTGCATGCAGCTTGTGTATGTCATTATCTGGCCCTCAGTGCCGCCTGCCTGCATTCCGTACAGTAACGTGATCATTTTTACGGCATTCCCTGGCAGATGGGCTGGGAGGGCGGAGGGTTCGAGACTGGTAATTCGAATCCCAAGAAACAGTCAAATCATGTGTATAATTTATGGCAGCCTTGCAACTGCACCGAGACTTCTCACCAGGAGCGATGTAGGAGTTCGCTTGCTTGTGTCTTCTCTGTTAGGTTACGATTGGGCGCATGTCACAAGTTCAAAAGAGTCTCACATGCTAAGGCTGGGGCGGATCCGACCAGACTCACCCTTAGCACCTCGACCTCGCGTCATTTTCCACTCACCGCCTGCGACACCCTGACACATTATTGTCATGGCACCTTTGTGGCCAAGTCTCTCACCGCGGGGGTTGCTGCCATCTGGCGGCCTTGGAGTGGAAGCATCTCGCACGACAAGCAGAACTGAACTGACCATCAGGAACTTGCAGAATGCATAACATACCTGGGGCACCTGCGCCCTTTGTGCCTGTGACGGTTGCGTGCCTGTTGTCGGCTTTTCTGGTGCTTCTCACATCGCTCCGTGACTTTTTTCTGCTCCTCTCTGTGGGACACCCTCTGCTCGTCGATCGCTTTGCGGTTGACCTTCAGACAGTTTACATGGAAGGATGCGCGAAAACAGCATTCCAATCTTCAAAGAGTCGCGTTAGCATGGAGGTGCTGCATTTAGCTTCACATTTCCCACTCGGACTTGCTTTTGCACTCGTTGTCCTGAGGCCTTCTGTTCTGCACGCATCTACGCTTTGACTTGATGACGCTGCAATGCCTGAACCGGTTGTTTGTCTCACGGCGTTCCGAATCGGATGACAATGACCATCAGCTACACCAGGTGATGTGAGCCACAGAGGTAGTTAGTCCTTTTCGCCAGCTTCCGACGGTCCGTTTCGCATCCTTAAAGCGAAGGGTTCGTTGGTTGGAAGCTTCAAGCCGAAGCAGAGAGAATGTGCAAAGACCAGACTGCTAGACGATATATCCTTGGTTTTGAAAGCACCAAGGACCAGCGAAGGACTCGAGAGTGCGCTTTGGCGGAGGCAAGGCAGGCTCTCTCTCGGGAGTCACGTTGGCCCGGCCCTGCTGTCTTTTTTTTTGCTCCGTGGGAACCCAAGCGCTCCAAGCGCTCCACACTGTTTGAGTGACCAGAGTGGCCCGCGCCAGCCCAGGACGTTCGCGGCGTTGAGCTCGCATTGTCATAATCACGGAAGCCTGCACTGAACCGCGCCTGGCAACAAAAGGAGCCTTCCTGACTCTGCCTCGTCTGCCCTCCTACAAGGACGTGACATACATATATGCTGATCAGCAAGGAACGTTCCTGGGCAAGGCTGCTGTCCGGTAGGAGGACGTATCGGCTCACAGAAATGGATCATGACGATATGGGAATCAGGTCGGGAGAAACGGATCGGGAAGCGCACGAAAAGGATCATGAGGTGCCTGGTCGGAACACTGTATCGGCCCAGGTGTTGACTGCATGAAGTTCTCATACCTGCCGTGTGGGATCATGGTGTTAGGGTGTCTCAGTATCGACATGTAGATGACGAATGCAGGGGTATGCAGGGGTCTTGGATGACTCCTGGTGTACTTACGCCCTCCTTGGTCTTGGATGAATCCTGTTGTGCGTCACGCATGCCTTGGTCTTGGATGAGTTCTGTCGTCTGTACGGTTCCCCCAGTCTTGGCAGAATCCTGGTGTATGTCACGCCCTCCTTGGTCTTGGGCAAGTCCTGCTGCATGTCACGCCCCCCCTCATGCATGGATAAGTCCTGTTGTATGTTCCGCCGGTCTTGGATGACTCCTGGCGCATGTCAAACCCTGGGTGGTCTTGGATAAGTTCTGCTGTATGTCACGCCCCCTCAGTCTTGGATGAGTCCTGTTGTATGTCATGCCCCCCTCAGTCTTGGATGAGTCCTGTTATATGTCACGCCCCCCTCGGTCTTGGATGAGTTCTGGTGAATGTCACGAGGACCATGCTCGGCAGTGTGGTGGTAAGAAGCCGCAGCAGCCCAGCCAGGAAATGCAGCAGCAAAGCGGGAAGTATCGGCTGTGTGGCTTTGTATGAAGTGTAACACGTGAAGTGCCAGAAGTCTGAACACGATGCTTCCGAGCCGATTGGTCTTGGCTTGGTTCCTCTAGATCTTGTGTCTGCCCGAGGATCCGATTCGCTGAGCCGATTCCTTTCCCTGATTCGGACCCTGCGGCACCTGATACCTGCAGCTTCGGCTGCTGTGTTCACTTGTGCAGATGTGCGCTGCGGCTGCGTTGCCTAATGGCGGTTCTGCTGTCTGGTTTACCTTGACGGCGGGCCTTAGCAGGGGTGCCCCGGCCCCGTCCTAATACAGGGCTCCGCCTGCCTGAGCACTGTGGTGGGGGGCAGGACTGCTCCCTGCTGTGTCAGGAGCTGGGGCCCCCCAAATCTGTAACACCAAGAACTCCTGCAAGCTCCATAAAGTGCAGGAAGGCGAGCCCTGGGCGAACCTGCTCCAGACTCCGTGCTTCCATATCGCTTGACGTCAATGCGCTTGCCGTCAAGGACATGGCCCTGACAGCATCGGAAGAAATCCAGCATCTCCCATTGTAAGGCTCCGTAAACCCGAGGACAGATTCGGCAACTTTCCTTCGGATCCGCCAGGCAAGCTTCAGCCAACGCCCTCAGCTTTGTATTGGCCAGTGGCAGAGCTTTCACAGCCTTTGATGTAACGATGTGGCTGAGGTTCCAGCTCGTTTGCAAACGCCACGAAGCCAAACCCTTTGGAACGCTTTGTGTGCGTGTCCTGGCTTTGGCACGCTCATTCACGTTCGCTCGCCTGGGAAAAAGATCAACGAAACAACGTGTAGCGCATGCTTTTTGCCCGTTTAATGCCACACACAAACGCACAACACATTCCTTTCTTCTTGTGCTCTTTGTTCTATTTTAGTGATAGATAGAAATGCATGTAAGCACGTTTTTTACAGTAGAATACAGCACAGGCAGGCACCACACTTTCTAAAGTTTAGAATACTGGAAACTCACAATTTTTATAATCTACAACTTTTTGGCATTTCTTGACATCTTATGGTTGCTTATCTTTCTAGTCTTTTATATCTTGTCCGGAAGCTTTGGTGAATTTCAATGATGCAAAACACACGCATTACACTCATTACGTTCTTTTTCATGAATGTGTTTTTCTCTCTATCAAAACACACCATTCGCTCTCACCTTTACATTTGCTTCAAACTCACGGCGAGCCGGTCCATCTTCACGTCGGCCTCCATGACTTCGCCGAACCTGCCGCGAAACTGCTCGTTATCACACGGCCTACAGGCTGCACCTTGCGAGCTGCCCATGTAGCGTTGGGCTTTTTTGTTCAGACTTGGGCTGCCAGCTGCTTTCGAACGGGGCGGCTGTCTCCTCCACTTAGCGGATGCCCCCATGTGATAACGGCGCCGTCTGCCCGCACGGCTGCAAAGGCGCCGCTTGACGCGTGAATTTCCAGGATGTCGTAAAGCTGATCTTGTACCTCCACTCAGGCCACTGCCGCCGCACGGAGCAGCGACTTGACTGAAAAGTGTTGCGAGTGGCTTTGCTTGCTTTCTGATTTGGTTGCTTGTGCATGCAAGGATTCGAAGCCAGTGTCCTGTTTCTTGCGTTGTCTTGACCTACTTCCGAATCTCACATCATCTCACTTCGCCTTGTTTCGCTGATTATTTTGCGGGCTTCAGTCTCCCTTTCACTGCCTACTGTACCACTGAAGATTCACAGACAGGTTGGCACCAATCCTGCCAAATTTGGACGATTTCAGCCAAGCTGCTGCACTACTGTCACCGCCGTATGCGGGATGACCCCAAGTGGCGACTTTTCCTCTCGATGTGAGAGCAACGAAAGCGCCCAAAGAGGCATGAATGTTCTGGACGTCTCCTTAGACCATGCCATACTCATGTCATACAAGCAAGGCCATCACTGTAAGTCTAATATATGTGTGCCTGATCTGATCCAGGTTCATTCCGAGCATCTCAGCTGGCTCTGTGCTGCGTGGCTGAAGCCGCCGTATTCTGGATGACCCCAGGTTACAACTGTCCCATCGTCTCGGACTGCGGCAAAGGCCGTCTCCGCAGAGTGCACAGTGTGAACGTTGACAAGCTGCTTCTGAACCGATCGGCTGTCACCCCCATAGAGCGGATGACCCCACGTAACCTGGCAAGCATTAGGGAGGCAAGGACACACGCACACATACACACACCAGATAGCTAGCCATTCAACGCATGAAAGGACTCTGCATCCTCCCAGACAGTTTAACCAGAGAGAACGGTGCAACAAATGCAACAACGGTGGCAAGGATTCAGATCATATGGGGAGACAGGACACACTTTCCTTCTGAATGCTGCTTGATGAGTGCGCGTGTCAAACGAGCACATGCTAAATACGAGGCAGCGATGTCGATGTATACGGTTATGGAGCGCGATTCACTGATGTGTCACCAAGCAAAGAAGAGCCAAGAGCTGAAGCTCAGAAGATCCCCCTGTGCTTCGAGGGCGCGACGGTGCCGTTCGTGGTAAGGGCAGCGAATGCCTTGTTGGAGGAATAGATATGGCTTACAGCGCTTAAAGGGCCCGCATCCAGCTGTGCTTCCACTGGCCGGCAGTCGCCTCCGCTCAAGGCGTGGCCCCAAGTAATCACAGACCCGTTCGTCTTGATGGCCGCAAATGCACCACTGGAGCTGTGGATGGATTCCACATTCACGAGCTGCTCCTTGCTTTCAGCCAGACGTGAGCAACTACAAGTATAATCTATATGCTTAAGACTGCTCTTAATGGATCTGACATGCATTGCTGTCATTGCGATTACCATGGCCACGATGCCTCAAGACCGGCTACAGGTTGAGTGTCTCTTGTTGCGCTTCATGTCGAATGGAACTCAGGGGAAGGCCATCACTGAGGTCGGGAACACACATCGAAGTCTGCCGTAGCACACCACCGGCTCAGGCACTTTCCATGCCTGGACATAGCCTAGCCTGTCTTAGCTTTCCAGATCCAGGTGGGAGTCTAGCTGGGACTTAAAAGTCAGAACCAGCGGCATGTAAGGAACAGAGAAGCTGAAAAGGAGCTGACGACGACAGGCAGAAACAGTCAGTGATCAGGAAGGCAGACCTAGTAACTCCGAAGACATACGCGATTCTTGCGCGAATACAAAACGGCATTGTAATGTGCCAAAGGTTTGATACTTCAGAATCGAACGGAGCATCGCTTGCCCCAGAGATGCAGCTGGATTGATCGACTTGCACCATGTTAACTGTTAACCGGACTGCATTTGGAAGCCTCCAGCAACACAAAATCCTGCTCCGCACGAGCTGTAAATGCGCTCTCTCTGACTCGGTCCTTCACCGCCGAACTATCTCCTCCATATTCAGGATGTCCCCAAGACACTACCGTGCCGTTGTGACGCACAGCTGCAAAGGCCTTTCCAGAAGCAGCAATGTCTCGAACATGGAGAAGTTCATGCGAGATCGCTGTGCTTTCGCCGCCTTGCTCTTCATGCCCCCATGTCACCACAGACCGGTCCCCTCGCACTGCTGCGAATGCAGCCTCCGTAGAATAGATCTCTCTTACGTCCTCAAGCTGCCCTGCCAGCCGTTGGCTGTCCCCACCATGGGACGCATTTCCCCAGGTGACAACTCTTCCGTCACTCCTCAAGGCTGCAAAAGCCTGCATGGAGGCAAATACTTGCCTGACCATCTGGAGATCTTCTTGCACACCCGAATTATCACCACCATGATCGGCGTGGCCCCATGCGACAACAGAGCCATCTGTCTTCACAGCTGCCAGGGCCTTGTGTGTGGCATAGATCTCATGCACATTCAGCAGCTGATCGCGCACGGCATGGCTGTCACCGCCATGAAATCGATGCCCCCATGTCACAACTGAACCATCAGCACGAATAGCAGCGAAGGTGCTGGCCTTCCGATGAGACTGCAACTTCGGGCCCGCTTTTGCGATGGCGCCGATGACAGCTCCGTCTTGCAAGCCACTTTGGGCCACGCTGCTGATCGGATCTAGTTGCATGCCATCTGGTGACAGCAAGGCAATCAGAGTGCGACCCATCTTTGCCTGTGCCACCTGTCTCACTTCGCTTATGGTCATCTCGCCTGTGACTTCAAAGGACACGCACTGCCCACTTAGCAAAGCCACCGTCACAGCCAAAGCCATGGCTTCAAACTTTGTACACTGATGCTAACATGCTTGCAGGACATTGCCTTTTCATTTCCGGCTTTGTGCTACGACTGTTTATGGGTACAGATACGCAAATTCTGCTGTCCCAGCATCCCGGTGCGTCTTGCTGTACATGGCCGTGCGATCTGGGGCACCGTGGCAAACCCTAGGTCTCGGCAGTACAGCTGCGAACATGCATTTTCGCTCCATCGGCCAGGCCAAGTCAGCACTTTTGGGTTCGCTTGTGCCTCGAGAAGTAGCGCTCCAGGCTGGTGGGATCCGTCTGCCTTTCAGCTGCATGCGTTGCAATCTGCGAGGGTCTGACCGCTGAACAACCCCTGCTTCTATGCTGGTCCTAACGAAAAGGCGCGGGCTGGGATAAGCCGCCCACGAAGAGAACTTTCTGATTGCCAGCTCCCTGTGCGAAGTGAAGAACCCCGGGGAGTTCCGCAGCCCAAGTCCAAAGCTCGACGACTCGACTCGCTTCTACCAGCCCTTATCCGGCACCTCGGTGGCAGAGCCTCGAGACACTGTTGCATTCGCTGCGAAAACACACGAACTGGCCTTCTGTGCTGGGAGGCAAGCCTGGATCTGGCACAGGCTTGAAGAATTTAATGTCGGCCCAGGCGACAAATTCTTCGTCGTCGACCTGTTCCTTGCAACTCTCGTAATCTTGAATGCGGGACTCAAAGATGCTTTAAGTGTGGCTTGCAGACGTGGTGCCTGCACCAGCGCGTTGAAGCGCTCAAGGCCCTGATGGTGTCGCCAGGACTGCGACGACGCCGATGCGCGCAAATCGCTCTGCGACCGAGAGCCGGGCTCCCAGGAGTTGCTCTCGGGTGCCAGCCAGCACCGCAAGCTGGAACAGGGGCCCAAGTGTGTCGACGCATACTTCTTGAGGGGACAGACTGCTCTCTTGCCGATTCAAGGGCAGGCTCAGCATCTAAGAATTGCATGGTCGTGCTCAGCGCATGGTCGAGAAGTTCTGACCTGATGGTTCTCGTGGATCATGTCGTCCACATAAAGCCGAACGCCGCTCTCCTCCAGAAGTCGTCGATTCGATAAGTTCAACACAACGGCGTATTGGGCTACGGCCCTACTGCAGGTGCTGAACGGGCATTGGAGTCTGCGGTCGTGTCGCTAAACGGCAGAGACCGGCAAAGGAGAAGTGGAATCACAGCTGTCTGTGATTTATGACGGTCGCGACTGGTGAGGTAGCCCGTTCGTGGCATTTTCTGAATCTATCCAGAGATGGCATTTGCACCTATGTCGGCGTGCCGTGGACGATTGCCGTGTATGCGGAGCTACCAGTATCTGCTGCGTGGAGTAAGGCGGTGGGCTGAACTTCCCGGGCTGTAGCTACCCTTCGTAGTTTCAGAGAGTCGGATGCTTGTACAAGCGCGGAATCAAAGACGACAGCTACGCAGACACAGCATCTATGCACTGTGACGCAGTGCACGAGGCGATACCTACGCAGGCAACGTCGTCGGGCCTCCTGTAGCCTTGAGACAGCGCCATCGTGGCCTTGCAGGTCAGCGCTCTCTCAGCGCCGTCAGAGAGCGCTTGTCGGGGCTACTGACCCGCTCGTTAAGAGCGCTGAATGCTGAAGGGTACGGGTAGATGGAAGCTCGCTCCAAGATACTGGTATGTCACGGACGATCCTGCAGAGCCACAGTGACCATGAGCGCCCACATACATGATAATCAACCAAAGCTCTGGAAGCAACTACCCCTTCGCTTGGAACTGAGGCACCAGCCTCCTTCTGCCGCGAACGGGGTGAGAGCCACGCAGAGCCGCAAACTGGAGCAATTCTACTAGTGCAGATGTTTCGGCAGTTCTGTCTGAAGCCTGAAACGAAATCGATATCTCAACATACAGTAGCTGTTTGTCCGAGGGAAGCATCCAGACCGCGTCAGCGATGTCCGAAAAAGGCACCGGTCCCTGTTTCGGGTTGCTGGGGTCGTAGACTGCAAAGGCAAGAAGAGGATCCTTTTACGGCGATTTTACGGTGTACAGAGCTTGACAGGATTATCAAAGAAAGCTTGCCTGGCCTGTCACGGCGTTTGCAATACAAGCTTCAAGATATTGCAAGACGAGTTCTACATGTACTGCCTGCCGCACGGCATATCTGAGGACGTGACTCTCCGGTCGTATCGAGGAACTCGCCATCCTTCGTTCTCAGCTCTGGTCTCTCTAAAATTCATGTCCGTGGAGCACGAGATACTTTGGCATTCTACACATTGCCACGCAGAATCCTCTGATCCATAGGTGCCACTTGCCTCCATTTCCTGTCTCATTACGTCGCTTCTTTTGAACCGGCTCACACTAGCTGAGCACACCTTTGCTTCTTCGTCGGCACAGCTTATCACCTGCAGCAGTGATGGCATGGGCAGTAGGACGAAGTCGTCACGCACACATATGATGTAGTAAAAACGAACCAGAACCATTGCTGTCTTTCCCACCACAGTACAACGACGACGGGTATACCGCTGATGCGACAGATGCTACTGCGACTACTGCTATTGCCACTCGTACTGCCACTACCACTACCACTGTACTAGCACTAGCACTACTACTACGACTGCTACTATCACTACCGCTATCACTACTACTGCGACGACGACGACTGCGACGGTGGCGACGGCGGTCGTGTTCGTGTTGGTGTTAGTGTTGTTATTTTCTCTTGTTGTTGATGATGTTTTGTTTGTTTGCTTTTTGTTTTTCATGTTTTTGTTTTTTTCTGTGTCATTGCTGGTGTTGATGTTGTTGTTGTTGTTGCTGCTGTTGTTGCTGTTGTAACCAGTTGGAATGTAGTCGTAGTGCCGCCGCCGCCGCCACCGCCCCCACCCCCGCCCGCGCCACAAACAACAATTACCACCACCACCACCACCACCGCCAACAACAGCAGCAGCACCACCACCACTAACACCAACACCAGCACCACCAGCAACAACAACAACACCAACAAAACCAACACCCTCGACACCGACATCGACACCAACAGCACCAAAAGCAGCAACAACAACAACATTTCATTCACACGCAGCGGGAGGAGACTGTCTGAGGTGAAACTTATCATCCACGCTTTGCGAGGGATCGACCTGTTGCTCTGCTTGCTACTTGCGCGGTCACTCTTCATGACGAGCCGTGCCTTAGCACTGCACTCGCACACGCTCCGCCCCTCAAGGCAGCAAGCTATGAAGTGGGAAGCGGATGTGTCTTCAGAGACTCGAGCTGCAAACTTTGGCACTGTGAAGTAGTTTACCGGCTGAGTTGCAATGTATCGCAAGCTGAATGGCAGCGGTCCATTTTGACCTCTCTGCTGTCTCGTGAGTGTTTCTAGCCTCGCTGTGAAGGCTCAGTGCGAACCACTAGCTCTATGTTAAAAAAGAGGCGGTGAGGCAATGATACGCTCAGTAAAGGCATGCCAGGCGCCATCTCCGATGGCGGAGCGACTCCTGCCGGACCAGTGCTAGTGACATGGAGCTCTCCAGTCCCTGGATGGGAGATCGTAGAAGTCACAGCCTTTGGTGGTGGTCCCAGGGGAGGAGCTCCTCCCGGGATTCCACCTTTCACTGGCACTCCAGGTGCCTTCCCTGGGCCCGGTGTCCGATCCGTGCTAGATCCACTTCCTGACGGGTTAACAGGCACCGGCGGCGGCGGGCCCTTAGGCCCATCAGCCTTGGGGACTGCTGTGTCATCTGAGTCGGATTCCCGGATGGCATCACTAGATGGCGGCGACCTGGATAGGTGAGGACGACGTCTCACTGGAGGAGGAGTGCGGGAATTCGCTCTGCTGCCACTCTTCTTCGGTGTTTCAGGCATGGCTACTACAGTCAAGACAGCTGGTGAGTTGAGCCTGTTTGAGAGACAAGCATGTAGAGCTTTGTGTAATCTTTTGGCTGACAACTCACTTGCCAATCTGGGCCCGTGACTATGCACGGAGCTTCACATCCGACCTCAGGGTATTCTTGCTGACTGGTGGTGAATCTGAAGTAACCCTAAGCCTTGAGATGCGATTTTTGCGTGAGCAGCTGCATTATCTGTTTGGGGAGAAGCTCCACCATTTGGCGAGGCTCTCTTCAGGATCAGAGCGGCCTATTGTCGCCTCCGTACTTGGTGCCGGATTTCAGGCTCTGATAGTACTCTATGACTGAAGGGGGCACTTCAGTTGGGGTGAGAATAACGCCGTTCTTGCTACGGAAAAACTTCACCCCTACCTGCATGGCTCTGCGTGGATCGACCGCTACCAACATGGACGAGCTATCTCTGAAGCCAGAAACACCAGGTTTCCCATAGTCGCTGTCAGAGACGAAGTGGATATGCTGTCGTCCCTCCCTGCCACGTCCTCCTTTACCACGGCCCTTGGAGATCTTGTTCTGCGGCAGAAGGCCTCGTTGGCGAATTGAGTCATACAAGGACCAGAATGTGCCATGATAGAGCATTCTGGGGAGCATCTCCTCCGTGAGTTCCTCCAACACCTCGTTGGAATCTACGTCCGAACGAGAATGTCCTTGCAGCGCCCTGATGTACTTCTGGCCTTGGCAGTCGCCCAACTCGTACCTGCCTTTGGCGTTACTCCGAACGACCTCCATGAGGTCCCCTGCCGTGGCGTGCTGGGCCTGCACTCTTGGCCAGTTCAACACGTCCTCTAATTTGGCCCAGCCTGCCGAAGTAACGCTGATGTGAGGTTTATGTCCGTGCCGGAGCGAGGCTGCTAGAGCTTTGGATACTTCGAACGAAAAGCTGGTCTCCGGATTCGTAGAGGCAGTGCAATAATCCCCTAGATCACCTGGTTGACCCTCCCATGCCACTATAGAGGAGCTCCGTGGTGTTGTTGAGCTCTGATCAATCTCTACGATCGTGGTCGGGGGAGGAACTCCACCCTGTGAGCCTGACGCCTGCTCTGAAACTGGAAGGGGAGGAACTCCTCCTTCCTTTGCACCACTTGACGAGGCCGCTTCGCTTGGCAATTCATATCCCAAAGCTGAGAAGGAATCACGAGCTTGTCGAAGTGGAATCTCCAGCATTCCGCTCCACTCTCGGAGGTACTCACCTAAGGTGAGTGTCTCCTTTGTTGAAATTTGGAGCAGCAGCGCTCGGATTTTCACCGCGTCAAAGGAGTATATTAGTTGGTTTGTTTTCTTTCCACGTTTTTGCGATCCAGAGTGTGCAGCTTCCACCTCAATCATGGGCCGCACGAATATGTGGCGAGGTCCTATCCTCACCAGACAGCTATAACCGGCAGCGAGATGCCTGTTTGACATCTTGTGAAGATACACTCCTGGGCGTGCCTCGAAGCTTCGCGTGCCAGAGAGGTCCGGTGTCGAAGGTAGAAGTCTTCCTGTAGCCAGTATCCCATGCAAACATTCCAGGTGTGTGCCGTGGAACGCAACCTCGCTGTCCCCTGCAGGAAGAATGTTCGGTGAAGAATACTCAAATCTAAACCAACCCTTCTCCTCTGCTGTGGGATAGCCAAGCTTCGGCTGCAGGGGCTCATTGGCCAGACCCCGACGGGAGGCCAGGAAGGTCTCCAGGAGAGCATTGGCTATCTCCGGGGAGGGTCGTTCCGCCTGATTGAGACCATCTCGCAGTTGTTGAGTCACTGTCACCATGACTCGGTGATTATTCAGGTCAGTGATGTTTCCATCACAGTCTGTGATCAGACTGGGGAAAGGCGTGTACCCCGCTGCCTGAAGAACTTTTATTTGCAGCTTCCGTGGATTGATCCCCCGAGGGAGGATCTCCACTCTTAGCCTTTGCTGCAGGGGGAGTATCTCCACCCTCGCTTTGCCCAGTGCTTCTTTTTTTGGAAGGAGGAGGAGCGGGAGTGACTCCACCCTTTCCACTTCCCGACTCTTCCTGTACACCGGTGCCTTTCGAGGTACCCTTATGTGCAGGATAACTTTCGCCGTGGGCACGAGCAGAGCGCCTCCACTGACGCAAGAAATTTCGATACGTGACATGTGGAAGTTGTTCACGTATCCGTCGTTGGCAGAATTCCTCATACTCCGCTTGAAACGAGGGATCCTGTGTTGACTCAGGTCTTGACATGATGCTGACTCTTGAGAGAAAGCTGCGAGTTGTGGGCTAAAGCTGGCTTCTTAGCACACAACTAATGGATGGCCGACCAAGCTCCAGGCCGCCACGAGGAGGGACCTGCATCACGGGTGGTGAGTTGCTGTAGGCACAGATTTGCTCAGAGCGGGTGAAAGGACATTTTAGGCTGCTTCTCAGAGCTGTTAAAAACCCCTGGGGAGAGACTCCACCAGCTGTACACCCCTCATTGGGGGAGAAACTCCACCGAGACGAGGGGAGAAGCTCCTCCTATGGCTCTTCTACTATTTAAAAACCCCTGGGGAGTTACTCCTCCAGCTGTACACACCTAGCAAGGGAGAAACTCCTCTGTTTGTTAGAGGATCTCTTCCTTAGGGAGCATCTCCTCTTAGCTCATAGCTCAGGATGAGGCGTCCATGAGCCGATTGTAGGACACCTCCCACATCGCTGTGGCCAAGTTCAACTTGCGATCTTCAGCGAAAAACGTGGCCCTCAAAGTCTCCACCTCCTCCAGGTAACCTGTTCTGGAGTCGACAGGTAAAAACTTACTCACGTATGCCACAATGTGGGTCTCTCTCTCCAGAGTGTCCAGATCGTACCTGTGGAGAGAGATGCTTTCTGGGGCAACCAGTTCCCCAGAGGTGATGCGAGCGAGGGTGAGATATTCCAGTCCCTGCTCGGCCAGGACTCTTCGTCGTCGGTACCTTATCTGCCCCCACTCGTCGATGCCAGAGATGGAGTGAAGGTGTTTGATCACCTGTCGGACCCCACCTTCCGGGAGTAACTCCACGGCAAGGTTTAGGATCTCGTCCTTAGTGATGAGCCCGAGCCCCTTCACTCTCTCTCGCAGCTCTGTGAGCACCGCCCAGGGGAGTATCTCCACACCTTGGGACTTCTGGTGCAGATAATGCACTGCTGCTATCGTCGGTAGCAACATCATGGCCAGGTGAGTTGGCGTCTGATCATACATGTTGAACGGAAGGAAGTGCTCTGCCTAACTGGTTAGCTTCTGAGCCTGAAAGCTTTAGCCAAGGAGGAACATGTACAGCTCTGCAAGGAGTCCCAACATTAGACTGATGCTCCGCGGGAGGGCCTCCTCGCAATTCGTCGAAGATGCTCCAGGCTCCTCACGAGTATGCAAAGGCTAGGAGCAGAGTGGGAGCAGCTCCTCTTCTTCAAGATTTGCTTCTACTTAGCTCTTGGTTCCAGGCCAGCCCGCTCGTGGGGCAGATCCGAACAATGATCTAATCCTCAGGAAAAGATCAGGAGAGCAAATCGCGAATCTGACGAACCAGCGGCGAGGGCTGAGTTCCCAGTCGCTGAAAATCCGCATTTATGAGCGAGAATGCAGTGTTGCCAATTAAGGACTGCAACGTGTCCTGCAATTCAGATGTGGCCGCCCTGGTTGACAGCTGGATCTGGATTCGGACTGGACCTCCCGTCATGCCTTCGGCCAGTGGCCGCGAAGTTTTGAAGAGCTTGATGTGTTCCGGATCGGAGGAAATTCGGGTGATTGCGTCCCCCAGTCCTGAAACTACTTGAGCCGTGGTGAGAGGATCTTCCACCGTCTCGATCATCTTCTGATCGGTGGGGCTCCACTCCAGGAACGGCCATTCGCCGTCCTGTGTCATCAACTCATCTTTCTGCAGGCGCTCCTGTATGCTCTTGTCCCGGCTGGTAGTCACCAGTCTCTCCTTAAGTTCACGGAGAAACTTCAGAGTCAGAGCTGCCCTGGGAGGAATCCCTATGGGGCTGTTCTTGACTCGCTGAGATTCTTCGTAGAGGTGAGGGAGAATCGAATGATCTTCGGTTCGAACATACGAGACGAACGTCACGTCCGAGGCAAACGCTGTGATTTGCTCGTCATGTCGGAGTGCCAGCCGCGCTATAGCGTTGATCAGCTCTTTCGATACATTGCCTTGTCCCTGGTGATTGTTGCCACCGTTCCCATTTTGGGGTCTGGCTGCTCCTCTCCCTCGGCCTCCGCTTCCTCGTCCCCTGCTTTTGCCCCCTCTTTGTTGTCCTTTGCCACCCTGCTGGGGAGTAACTCCTCCACGTTGTCGCTTCAGGGGAGAATCTCCTCCTGAGGGACCTGCCTCTCCCCGTTTAGGAGCAGAGCTCTCGTCCATCGATGCTCGCTGGAAGAACTCTTGCAGAGACATTATTCGGGTGAATGTCTACTTCCTGGGGCTCGTGAGAGACGGCGCTGCGAGCTAGGAAAATGACGTAGCTATTTTCTTGCAGCAGGGGATCTTCAAGGGTACATGGACTGGGAGGGTGAGAGTCATCGCCGATATACCAGGCATCGGCTTTACGCACTGCTGCACGGTAATGGCCACTAGTGGACTCCATTCCTAGATGAATGATCACTGCCTCTACTGTGTAGGTGCAGAAGGAAACGCGGGATGTGTGATCCAGGAAGACAGGGATCTGTACTTGCTGTGGGATTGTGATGCTGTTGTGGTCCTTTGCTTCACCTGCGAATCTCGGCAGTGCAATGCACACCTGCTGTGCGGCTTCTATGAGAGCACATGAGCGCTCCTGAGACGACCATGCCACTAGCATGTCCTGCAGGTTGGTCTTGATCGCCGTGGCAAGATGAATGGGAGAGCCCCCTTCTTCATCCACTATCACACCTTCAGCTACTGAGGCTCTTGTTTCCCACTGTCCAAAGCTTGATGCAGAGAGATTCCGAAACACTTGCTGTAGGAATTCTGCTGAGTCGTGCTGGCCTCCGTCAAAAAGCCAGCCCGTGGTGATCTCTGAGAAGACTCTGTGTTCAGGAGTTATTCTCGCAAGCTGACTGATCCGAGATGCCTCCTGGAAAGGTGCCTCTGATGGATCAGAAAGCCAGTGGAGACACTGTAGGCCTGAGTTGGCATAGCAGTGGTTGCGAGTATTAGCTAGCAGGAGAAAGCCTTCCAGTCTAAACTCAGGGTGGGGAATACCTGGCGTAGCATCAGCAGGCTTCTTAGTAGCTGTCTTCGCCGAGGCCGTGGGCTTGGCTCGATTATATTCGCGGGGCTGTTTGCTGAGCTGCTGGCGCGCTACCTCCTGCAGTACGTGCACCTGCAGTAGTGGAACGCACTGCTGAGCATGCCTGCCCGGGGCATCCACACGAAGTTTGCAGTATCGACAGCTATCTCCTTTGTGAAAGAAGACTTTGAATTGAGTGAGTCTTGGTTGGAGAGTTTTCTCCAGCTTGGCCATCACCTCGGGATGCTGTTTGTTTAAGTGCTGTTTGGCTCCTTTCTGGCCAACAAGGACCTGACCACAGAGTGCTCAGTGCTCCATCAGGTAATCATGGAACTCCGGGTTTCGAGCGGCGCCTTCTGGATTTTCCTGAGCTTCTGACTGTAGGCTTTCAGTGAGTGAGATCCGGCGCTGTGCCTCTAAGGGGAGCTCTTCCTGCTGCCTCAGCAGCAGCTCCGCCCTAGGGCAGGAAGATGCTTCAACATGTTTGCGCAGATAGAACACTGTTCGGAATGTAGCTCTACAGGCAATACAAGTTGCTGACCCTGGCATTGAGTGCAAGATTGGATCAAATTTGGGTCCTTTAAGGCACTGCTGAGAATCTGGGTGAGCCTTCTGCAGGTGACGACGGAGTGCTCCGGTTCCAGAGAGACAGGCGCCACACTCTCCGCAGGTCAGGAGCCTGTCCTCCACTTGGTGCGAGGAGAAGTCCGTGGAGAGGCCTTCCAAAGTCTGGTTAACTGCCTCAGCCCGCAACTTATAGTGTGGGAGAAGCTGGGAGTGTGAGTGTTGCTGTCTCTTTAGGAACTGGGTCATTCTCTTTTGCAGCTGCTCCTTCACGTGAGGAATCCGTAATCTCCGGAGTAGCTCCTGGTTGGATTCCTTCGTTTCCTGGGAGTAGCTCCGCAGGACGAATCTAAGTTGGTACATCATGTGTGAATGGAGCTTTTGCAATCCCTGCTGTGTCATCCCCACCACGTGGAGTGCATACAGAGCAGAGGCCCACGCAGTTATTGTCCAAATCGACAGACGACGTCTATCTGATAGGACTCGGTGGTTCCGAACTGCATGGGCTACTTCTGACATTGCAAGCTTACTGGATGACAGCCGATGTTTGAGGGTCTTCATTTCATAGTCGTGGTATGAAAGAATGACCCCCAAGTATGGGACCTGGTAGCGCAGCAATATCAGCCTGCCCGAAGGGAGTTCGACGTACTTCTCTCCCTCGACCTGTCGAAATAGTTTCTTCCTGATGGTCGAGGCTGAGCCCCCTTGCAGTTGCAGCAGAATGGCTGACTTGGAAGGATTGACCTTGAACCCAAGCTCTACTAGCTGATCCAGAAGCAGGTCGCAGTACCCTAGTGCTGTCGTAAGGCCGGCTTCAGAGTCGAAATGCGACTGGATCAAGCTATCGTCTGCATACATTGTGAGGAGCTTCGCTAGTTCTGCCGGGCTGATTTTCCCAGAGAGCTTCCTGAAGAGAAGCCCTGAAGCAAAGGCGAATAAAGAGGGAGCTAACTTACATCCCTGCTTTATTCCCCTGCGTGTGGCTATCTCAAAGCTCTGATCGCTGGCTGTCATCTTGTACAAGGCTTTGATGTGAAGATGGCCTACCACCTCTATCAGAAGAGGATCTGCTTGTTCGGCTTCCAGGGCCTCTCTTAATCGCAGCCTGTTTACAGTGTCAAAAGCTTTGCTCATGTCCACGCTCATGGTAAGGAAGCGACCTTCAGAATCACGAAGCTGAACTCTTTCCTGGGGCCTCCCCGACCTGAAGCGCTTGATTACCTTGTAGAGGGAGAGACTCCCATCCTGCTTGGACTTAAGTTCTGCCTGCTCGAGTTGTTCATCTACTTCCTGCCTCCGCCGCTCTTGCTTGTGACGCTTTGCTGCCCTCGCCTGTGCACTTTGCTGGGATAACGAGCGCCAGCATCGGAAAACCAGACGGACCTGCAGCTCAGGCAAGAACTCTGCTAAGACCTTGACTGTGAGTGGGAGTGAGCGCAACACAGAGCGCTCTTCCCAGATGCTGAGCTCTGGTCTTGGTGCTGCTTCCTTTTTCTTAGGAAATTGAGTCGCGAGGGCTGAGTTCATTGCTTGATGGAGACTCTGCCAGGTTTGGGGATGATCCTGAAGGAGGGAGTCTACCTCCCTGGCAAATGCCTGTATTTTCGGGGAACGGTGTCTGTAGCAATCCTCCATGGCCTGCTGGTCGTAGGGTTTTGAGGCTTGGGCGGAGTATCTCCTGCTGTGCCTCAGTTTACCAAAGAGGGGGAAATGCCTACTACCATCCCTCCAGGATGCAACAGGGAAGGTCCTTAATGGTCGGCAGAACCTGGCTGGGCCCTGAGACTGTGCTATCCTGACAAACGAGAAGTCTATCTGTGAGACTGAGTTGCCTTGAACATGTGTGGCTGGTCTATGCACTCCCCATGTGTTGGTTGCGACTAGCTGGTGCTCCGACAGTAGGGACTGAAGATCCTTAGATCCGCGATGCCCGAGTCTGCAGGCCTGGATCGTGCATGGCCCTACGTGTTTGTTGTCGGTTTTGAGCGAGGAATTGAAGTCTCCTAGCACGAGGAGAGTGTTGCGATTGGGAACAGCTCTAATGGACTTACTTAGGGCGTGAAGGGTCTGCTTCCGGGTTTCCTTATTCTGTGCGACCGTCTCCTTGGAGCGCCAAGCGTATTGATAGCAGCTGAAGACGTCCAGCGAGATGCCGTTGCTCGGCACCCTGACCTGGAGAACTCTTCCTGGAACAACCTCGTTGTAGCGAAGATCCTGTGACTTGCACAGCGTGGAGTGCACCATTATGAGGACCCCTGCTCCCTTCTCCCCTGTGGAACCAGAGCTGATCACGTGCCAGCCTGACTTGCTGAATTGCCAAGAGCCCCTCCAGTGTGTTTCCTGGATAGCTACCAGCTTCACATCCTGAAATGCGGCACTTTGCAGTACGGAGAGTAACTCTTCCCAAACTGCTGTTGTAAGAGATCCTGCGTTCCAGGATAGATAGCTGAGATTCTTATCTTCTGTAAATTTCGAAGGCCGAGTTCTTCTGCCGGGATTGGTGGACTTTTCATGTGCCGGAGCAACTCCTAGCTCTGTTGACAACATCGTCCTTCCCTTGTAGACCGCACTACCTTCAAGCAGAGCTTTACGTGCTGCCCTTTGATAAGAGCGTTTACCCTTCCCTTTAGGAACGGGCTGATGCTTGGTCGAACCACTAGGCTGTTTCGCGGCACTCATGTTGAGTACTGCTCCTGTCGGCTACGCGAGACCGACAACCCTCACCTCTGGGAGATGTTAGAGAGCTGTAAATCTAATACTCCCTCCCGGACTTGGGACCGGGACTGCTCAGGCGCTGACAAATGCCATGGCAAGAAAGGAAAAAGGCGACTGTACTAGCCTGACCTTTCCTGAGCCGAGAGGCTTACAACAACAACAACAACACCAGCAACAACAACACCAACACCAGCACCAGCACCACCGACACCAGCACCACCGACACCAGCACCACCGACACCCTCACCACCGACACCAACACCACCAACACCGCCAACACCACCACCACCACCACCAACAACAACAACAACATCAACAACACCCCAGATCCCACCACCACCACCGCCACCACCACCACCACAACATCAACAACAACAACCAAAGACAGGAGCCCCGTCATGTTGTCTTTCCCCAACAACAACACCAACACCAACAAAGTGCCTATGGTGTACAGGGTTTGCATGATTTGCAAAGGTTTCTTCAGTGTTTTCAGTGTAGGTCCATGGTTTTGTGTGTATGTCCAGGGAATTTGGTGGATTCTGTGCATATTTCCAAAGATTTTGTGCGTATTCCCAGAGGCTTTGCACATATTCCATTTTGTGTGTGTGTGTGTGTGTGTGTTCGCAAGGATTTGGTATCTATTTGCAAGGATTTGGCATGTATTCGTAAAGTTTTTGTGTATTTGCACGGATTTTGTGTGTATTTGCATGGGTTTTGTGTGTGTGTGTGTGTTTGCACGGATTCTGTGCGTATTTGCTTGGATTTTGTGTATATTTGCATGGATCTTTCCAACCCAACCTCCCACTTCTAAATCCCACGAGAGCCATTCAAACTCCCACTAACGCCCTTCAACATCACATAAAACCCGTAAATCTCCCATCAAATCCTTCTGAACCGTTCGATATCCAATGCAACCTCTTCAAAATTGCAGACAAGCCCTCTTCAAAACCCATGAGAACCACTTCTAGGTTTCGCAGATTCCCATACCTGAGGTGGAAGGGGGGTTGTAATGTGTGCGGTTGTTGTAAAGGGGGGGGTCAACACAACAAAGGGGGCTGTCTCTACCTGCTGGTAGAGACAAACACTGGAGACCCGTCTGTTGTTTTGACCCCCTGCTTTACAGCAGCCACCCAATCTTCACCGTTTCCATCATTGGGCAGATGCTGTGTAAGCGTAAACCATGGCTTGCATTCCCCAAAACTCTACAGCCACCCTATGCAGTCGCCGGAAGCATACCCAATTGCTTCTAGCTAACATCAGTTACGGGCTGCTGTTTTTGTCTGTGCCACAACAAACACAAACACAACCCCAACCACGACAACAACAGTTAACAACTACAACAACAACAACTACAACTGCAACTACTCCTGCTGCCGCTACTACTACTGCTACTGCTCCTGCTACTTCTACTACTACTACTACTACCACCACCGCTACTACTACTACGACGACTACTACTACTACTGCTACTACTACTACTACTACTACTGCTACTACTACTACTACTTCTACTACTACTTCTACTTCTACTTCTACTTCTACTACTACTTCTACTTCTACTTCTACTTCTACTACTACTACTACTACTACTACTACCACTACCACTACCACTACTACTACTACTACTACTACTACTACTACTACTACTACGACGAAGCGTCTCGGCTCGCTTCGACTTGCCCGGGGGTGGTTTTCGTCCCTCACCCCTCATCTGTTCTGCTCCTCTCCCCCTCCACTTCGCAGGTGCACTACCCCCTTTTTACTACAGGGTGTTCTGGGCTCGGATATGACATGGCAATGGATCTGTGCCCTCCTCATGGCCCAAACAAAATCCCACGTCATGCTACATGGTGGTACACTGAGACCTCGCAGGAGTTTCACATCCGGCAGCTGGCCACTGAATACTTACTTCGTGCCATACGACCCCTGCCCTACAGTTCAAGGATCAGCCTGCAAAACCTTTACGGCACCTCGTGGCTACGCACCTCATCCTTCAACATATGGCAGGAAACCTGGACCTGGCTCTCTCCAACACAACGAGTGGAATTTCTGGGATGTACGTACAGGATCGATGCAACGTTTGCTTCTAGTGTTCTGGATGCTGCATACGCTTCTAGACTATGTCGAGCAGCCGACCTTGAAGCTTTGGACTGAACCTCCAACTCCCCAGAACGAGGGCTGCGACCATCGATTACGCTTGTCAGGTGTATCAAGCACACACAGCCTGATCTGGTTGCGGAATAGGTCCATGAGTTCGAAGAGCCACCACGACCCAAGGTCTCCAATAAAGCAGCGACGACACAGGCTCGGCTTAGGACACAAACCCAGGGCGATGGTCTTTGGATGGCTCCTGTACTCAGCGCTGACGGCCAACGCTTTTGCAAATGCCGCAAACCCAGTGAGAAGGCTTTCAAGCACTGCAACCCCAGGAGGTTCCCCTCCGCCTCTGACCTCTTTCCCTACTGTAAGTAAAGCCCTCGTCCTGTCTTCAGGCTGCACATCCGGAGGTTCCCCTCCGAGCATAGCTCATTTTCGCTCCTCTCAGGTTGCCTTCGAAACCTCCTGCGCCGAGCGACCCCCTCCAGGCCAAGAAGCAGGCCGCTCTCAGGGACAGCCCAATACGGCAATATGGAAGTGTGAGCAGTCTGGCTACAAGACCAATGCTACGGTCTTAAGGGTGCAAAGCATAGGGGCTGGCAGCTACCCCCAGAGCATCTGCAACATTCAGACATACCACAGTCCGGCACTCCCTTCTGTAGGAGGTACCCCTCCGACTGCTCATGAGAGCAATGCTTGGTCTACCAATCACTACTCATACAAGAGCGCTGGAGGTTCCCCTCCGCCTGAAGTCTCCTGCCCTGCTATACCTCAGGCCCCCTCCGGCCGCCGGCAAAGCTGCCTCTACGACACCTCGCAGACGGGCCAAGATGCACCAGGACAGGGCAATGCAAGTGACAGCAGGCTGAAGCAATGCGGACACGTGTTCACTAGCTCTGCCGGCAGTAGCAGCCACTCTGATATCGCTCTCCCCGTGAGATCGCATCTCAAACCCAGAGGGTCAGGTAGGACAATGGATGATCCGGATGATCCCATAAATCAGCGAGGGCGGCGAATTAAGACGGAGCGGGACTATCTTCGAGAAGCCCGAAGACCAGACAAAAAGACCCGGCTCCTTCTTCGACAGCTCCGTGAAGATCAAGCCGCCCGCGAAGAAGCCCCGCAGAGCAGCACTACTGCAAGAACTGGACAGCCTCCGCCTCTTACCCTGTTCGCGAGACCTCGGCAACCAAGGCAACCAAGGCAGCCACCGCCTCCACCGGCTGCTAGGAGGACTCCGATTCCGAATCCATCCACTCCGCCGGCGGCACAGACTGGCGAAGCTTTGAGCCAACTAGCTGAAGAAGATGATGAAATGGTGGAGGTAGAGGTGGAGTATGAGGAGCATGAGGTGGAGCATGAAGATGCAGAGCAGGGCGTGACCATTCCCTCTCCGCATACGCCGCCAGAGGCGAATGCTGAGGAAGCTGTGCCGGAGACCCCTCCGCCGCGGCTAATGCCCCAGCCAAAAGCCATGCCGGGCCTGGGAATGATCGTGGTGCCCAAGGAGGAGCTCGAGGCACCGGCTTCTGAACGAATGGCCCTGCCGGTCGAACCGTCAGTTGGAGCACCTCCCCCCAGGTTTGCAAAGGGCTCAGTGGGCAACCACCAGCGGCAGCGTCTTTAAAAAGGGCGTCACTGGGCTAAGGATGCCAAGACTCAAGCTGTCACCAGGTCAAGCAAGGGCACTTGTTGCTCGCTCTACGGCGGTCAAGAGCAAATGCAGACCGAAGAAGGCACTTCAGAAACGACCAGCTCAACCAGAAGATGAACTTGTACACTCTTCGGGAGATGAGGAGACTTTTGCAAACACTACGGCTCCTACCTCACTGACCCCGGATGCCCCGTCTTCAACAGCGACACAGGCTAATGATCAGGGCAACGAGGGCAACAGCACAGTGGCTACCTCCTCAACCATTGAGCTGGTGCTTCCAACGCCGCAAGCAGGAGGCTCAGGGGTACAGTTCAATGCAGTGGGCACGCTGCGACCAGCACCAGACTCCACCGAGCAGTCTGGCTCCTGGCTGTTGGACCGTGGAAATGGTGAGCTGACTCCGATTCTGCATATGCCGTCCTGGGTCCTTACGGCACTACAGAACCCGCCTGCAGAACAGGCCCCTCCGCCACCGGAGGTTCGCTCGAAAAAGCGCAAAAAGCGCGATCAGCCAAAAAGGCACCCAGATGGCGAAACGGCCACAGAGGCAGAGACTCCCGATGTCCGCCAGAGTGCTGCATATATGCTTCCATGTCCTGTCGTGAGCCTCACATGGATCATGCCTTTCATGTATTGGACCATGTTCAGTGGATGCCCTTTGACCCCCCACCCTCTTGATGGGTGGACCTTCTGTTTGTTTTCGCAACACCTGCAGGACTTGGGAGACTTCGATACAAAAGGCCGTGCCCATTGGCCATGCTGCTCTGGGCAGCCTGCCATGCCGCCAGGCCCGGGCAGCTCCTCAGAGTGTCAGTCCACTGCATGGGCCAAGGGAGGTTTTCCCTCCGATCATTGCCCAGTATCAGTGTCTATCAGACCCTAGAAGCTCATACACCCTCCCTACTTACCCCTTACTGCGAGCACTGCCCGGCATTCCCCTACCCCACCCCACTCGGATCGCCAGGCCAAAGTCGCCATACGACAGAGATTCGTCAACAGGCAGCGGGCCAGTGTGGTCAGTGGGACAGGTCAGGATTGACAGCGATTGCCCCACATGCCCACCCAAGGCACAGACTACGGCTGAAGCTCCCCCAAGCGGACATTACCTAACCCGACAAGAGCCTTCTCTGGAAATCTATGTACGCTCTACAGGCCACACCCACTGGCCACTGTGCCCGGAGCGACTTGCAGCGCAACCAGGTCCTCAGAGAGTCAGCTACTTGTGTCGAAAGAGGTTTCTCCTCCGAGCACAGCTCAGTGTCTGCCGACCTTCACAGATCTGCAGCCTCTCCAACGCACGTCCAAGCTCAATTTTCGGCGACGCTTTGGGAACCCAGCCCAGAGAATGGATTCAGATGACTCCGCCATATTAGGAGATACGCCGGATCTGGATTCACCGCCCATCGGGCTAGAGGAGGAATGCCCAGACATCTTTGCTCCCTCGGAAGAGGCAGAGACAACGATAGTGGATGCTAGCCTCCCAGACTGGAACCCGTGTCCCTGGTACGCCAATCGGAGCTCTACTTCGACTCATCCCACGACCTCAGGTAGATGTGGATGACCCCATGGGCCTGCTTCCTCCCCCTGGACCCCCTCCACTGACAGGCCCTGGCAATGGTACACCATTGGATGCATTCAGTCTTAGGGTCCCTCAACCAGAGCCTCATGTTGCGACAGGGGCTGGAGCCAATAGGCGTAATCGGGCTCGCCAAGCAGCTCGGCCCAGCCGAGCACCACACCTCCGTGACATGGCGACTTCGAGCACATCCAATGCTAGCGGGGCAAATGGAGGAGCGGAAGCAGGTGCGCAGAGAGAAGCAGTGGCGCCAGCAGTTCAAGGCAACTCTGGGATAATGATGAATCATGATGATGACGGCTTTCTACCTGGAGACCTTCTGCCGGACCCCTCCTCTTCCTCACTGCCTGACCTGCCTGTGCTGACCTCTGACAGGATGAGGCCTCCTCGCAGAACAGCTTGTGCAAAGATGCTGGTACGCTCAGGCTTCCGCTGCAGAACTTGTTTCAAGATCAGGGTCTCTGATGATGCCCAGACCATAGAGGACCGATGCCAATGCCCGCAGCAGCCTTCGAAAAGTCAGACAAGCCTCCTGCACGGACCATTGCAGCCAGTTAGACAAGCCTCATTCTCAACCCCTAAGCTTCCCAAGCCCCATGCTTGTCTGATCAGCACTTCCTGGACTCTGGGAGACCCCAGCGCCCCCCGAATCTCAGTACTCCTGTGCTCTTCTCCGAGCTGTGATCAGGACTCCCAATCTGCCAAATCGTCTGGCATCAAGCCACAGCAGCGGGCTCAGGAAGCCAATCAATGGGGCCAGAAATTCCGCCGTATCAAGCCTAGGCCTAATCCCAATAGAGATAGGAAATTAGTATGGACGGTGATGCACATAGATTTCAAAGCCCTGCTTCTAGCAGCTAACAAGCATCTTTGTGCTCTCCTGCACCGACCAAAGATTGAAAGCCAATTACACTCCTATCACCCCAGGCGCGAGCCCCCCGCACCCGACACAGAAGTGCAATCGCAGCCTTCCCCCCGATTAAGAAGTACGAAACCACATTTGAGCCGTCCGGGTCCCAAGTCCCGGAGCAGACTGCTGGTCTACGGCCTGTTCATGCAAAGCATTCAGACATCCACCAGCATGCCTGCAGACGCGAGGGTTGAGGGTGTAGTCACGAAACCCTCTGAAGCTGGAATCACTGGCATCAATCAGCCTACTTTGAGATCAGTGAAGCCACGTGGCATCGACAACAATAGGATCGTAATGCCACCCACCCGCACAGCTGGTTATGAGCAGCTAACAAGAACTGGAAAGAGATCTTTTCACAGAGCCGTCAAACGTGCAACACAAACCGGTAGTGCGATGTATAGAGGCCGATTGCATACACTCCGAACCCTGGGAACCCCCACCACCACCTCCGCTGCTGAACCCTCCACTGAATCTCCCAACCCAGTCTACCACCTCCAGCCTGCACGTCCTCAGGAACCGCCTGCGCATAGGTGGAGGATTGTCACATGGAATGCAGGAGGCCTCACCACTGCTCGCCTTGCTGAGGTTACCACATGGCTTCGGCTTACCAACGAGCGAGGACCCCCAATTCAGGTCTGCATTCTTGTGGAAACTCATTGGGAATTCCAATCCGAGTGGGCCACAGACGAGTATCATGCACTCCACTCGGGCCTTAACCGCCGACAGGCTGGAATACTTGTCCTTCTCCACAAATCTTTTGTCAGCAGCCAGGCAATCAGATCGGCCTCCATTCTCCCTGGGCGACTTTTCCAGATCAGGCTCGACACAGAGCCTGCGATTCACTTGATAGCTGTGTACCAGACGGTCTGGTCTGATGGTGCTAAGCAGGAAGCATGTTTGGCTCAACGCGAAACACTCTGGACCAAACTGTCATCCACCATCCGAAGTATCCCTCATAGGTCACAGCTTCTCCTAGCAGGGGATTATAATACTCCCTGCTTACATGTCCACTCACACAACCTCACAGCCCTCAACACTTTTAGCCGCAAACGCCACTGCCACACATACCAATTTTCAACATCCACTGTCCAGCACAGAACACAGATCGACTTTGTTCTGGTCAAACAACAGCATGCCGACCCGGTAGCTCGCTCAGCCTGTACCATCAGGGCGCCGTTCGTTCCTGCCTCAGGTATGCGTCACCATCCACTACAAGCCTCCCTTCCATACCCTAAAGCTCCCAAAATTCCAAGCAAAGCCACATCCCCTCGACTTTCAACTCAGGAGGTTACACTTGCCCTCCGAAACGACCCGGATTTGGCAACAAGATTTCAGGCCTCAGTCCAAGCTCTCTACAGGCCTCAGACCTCGAGCGACCCGGCACAACACCTTGATTCAGTTCTTAAGCAGGCCTGGCAGGAGATACGGCCGCCACCGGCCCTCCCAACAGCTAAAGGTGAGCACTCTTCTGTAGGGTTGGTTCGGCAACTTTGGACTCTGCGGGCCCAACTAAAACAGGTCCGAACACATTCCCTGCTAGGAAAATGGCTGCTGGTAGCTCGCCTCACCCGTACCCAACGACTCCTTAGGAAGGCCTGCCAAGCCAAAAAGCGAGAACGTGTGGAAGAACTGCTGATTGAGGCGGAGAGCTCCTCGCATCCCTCCACCATCTTTGGGGTGGTTCGTCAGCTGGCACCAAAGGCCCGCACCATGCGAGTCCAACTGCGGGACACAGCTGGTCACCTTCTTTCTGGGATAGAGGAATCTGAACACATTGCGGCCTTTCTCAGAAAGGTCTTCCACAGTGAGCATAAACACCAACCTCCCACTCCCCAACCGATAGATGGAATGCGCTTCTCGAAGGCGGATCTCCACAGTGCTTTAGATCGCATGGCCGCTGGAAAAGCGCTGCCACAGGCCTTCGCCCCAGCAAGGCTATGGAAACTTGTTCCAGATCAGGTCCTAAGTGCTCTGCTGCCCTCCATGAACCTGCAATCTTCAGTGCTTGAGCCGGCATGGCACAAGGTCCAACTACACATGATCCCTAAAGTGCCTATCGTCCGCGAGCCTAAAGCCCTCCGCCCCATTGCCCTCCTACACCCGGCCAACAAGCTGCTGGCCACCATGATAGCAGATCAAGTGCAGCCCAAGATAGCAGCCTACCTCTCCTCAGTCCCACAGTGGGCGTACCTCCCAGGGCGCTCCACGGCTGATGCACTAGAATCCGTCTGCTCTCACCTGCACAGTGTCAGATCTCTCATTCAGGCCAATGCCCAAACCCTGCCGCAGCGCTTTCAAGGCGGGACCCCGCAAAAGCTGATAGGAGGGATATCCATAAGCCTGGACGTTCGAAAGGCATTCGATAGCCTGTCGCACTCCTTTCTGGAAGAGGCAATGCGTGAAGCCCAGTTCAGTGAGCCTGAAATCTCTCTCATCCTACACTTGCACTCGCAAGCTCACCTTCAAGTGGGAATGGGCTCAGCAGCAGCCTCTGTCTTTCTAGAAACAGGAGTGAGGCAGGGATGCTCGCTCTCTCCCATTCTTTGGGCCTTAGCCACAGGCCGAGTCTACCGACTCTACATAGAGGCGCTGCAAGCCGAATCCCTACCAGAAGGCCTGACCAACATGTTTGCAGACGACTTCTTTGGAAGCTGGACGTACAAAAGCCCAGAAGCTTTTCGAGCAGTAATTCGAGCCATAGGTCTTCTGATACGAACGCTCCAACAAGCAGGACTAGAACTGAGCCTTGAAAAGACCATCCTGCTACTAGCATCCACTGGCACCAGTGCTGCCTCCGTCATCGGAGGTTACCGGACCTATAGGAATAAAGAGACCTACCTCCACATTCCAGTAGGACAATCTCGCGTGCTGATTAAGGTGGTGCACTCACATAAGTACCTAGGCGCTCGTCTCTCCTACCAGGGCTTTGAGAACCAAAATCTCAAGCACCGCCTAGATACGGCATGGGGCAGCTTTTGGAGGCTACATCACATCCTCATCCACAGAGCCCTTCCCCTTAAAACCAAGGTGAGGCTATGGCTTGCGTGTGTCTTCAGTGTGCTCCGATATTCCCTCCATCATGTGGGACTACCCGGCCACGGCCCACAGGTAATTCGCCAAGCGGTGCATCGGCAGCTTCGCATGATAGCTCGATCCCCAGCTCATCTTTGGCATGTGCCATCCACAGAGATTCTCCAGAGACTGGGACTAGAAGACCCTTGGATCATGATTTGCCAACAATATGCCGGACCTCGAACTCTGGAAGTGCCCTCGCATCAAACCCTGCATCATCGGCAGTGGAGCCAGCTACTCTCGATCTCCTTTTCACGCTCCCCTCTAGCCACTGCCCCCCCTGGAATGCCACCTGACCACCCACACAGGTCACAGGCTGGCTCCTGGGCCAACAGAGGACCAGGCACACCACATGAAGGCCTGAGCTGCGCCAGCTATCGCCGAGCCCATGCCTTTAGAGTCTTGCAATGTCCACACTGTCACCTACAGTTCGAGTCACTGGGAGCATTAAGAGTGCATGAAGCCAGCAAACACTCGACCGCAACTAATGCCCTCCACTCCTCCGAAACCGAAGTACCCGCTCCTGAGATCCCTACCCCCCTAGATGGCACCCACCACTCCACTTCCCATGCAGAATCAGATCCAATGCAGTCGCCTTCTGCACCCTCCGTCACAGCTACTCGGGAACCCAAGGCCTCTCGGGCTGCGAAGAAGTACACTAGAAGGCAGGTACAAGCACACACTCAGGCGACGAGCATGCATCAGGATCTCCCTGAATGCCTCAAAGCTGCCGATCCACAGACGCGCTTTTCGTACCTGCATGCACGTCAAGGCCTTTGTGTTTGTCGTCACTGCGAACGAGAGTGTGCCAGATGGGATGATTTAAAAATCCATATCTTCACACGAGCCTGTCCAGTACTGTTCCCTGATGCTCAACACCCAGTCAACAGTCCTGCCCCGCCCAATCCGATTAGCCCGTACTGGCACACAGCGATACGCAGGGAGGCCGACAGAGGATGGGAGGCGATTTCCGCTGCCATGAAAAAGGAAAATCCGCAGTGTCGCCACCACTGCCCGATATGCGGTCAATGGTTGATTCAGGCACGGGGGCTCACTCTCCATGTCAAGGCTCATCACCCATGGGCACATGAAGCTCTTGCTTATACCAGATTACACAGCCGTAGCTTCCGCAGGGGACTGGCCCTCAGCTCTCCCTGCAGATACTGTGGGCGCTGCTTCAAGGGAGATCAGGCAAAGCATGCATCGGAGTGTGCGATGATTCAATGGTCTAAGTTCCTGCAAGCCCTCCTCAATCCATCAGCACTACCACGCCTGCGAAGGCCCCATGGACCTCGAGGGAGTCTCGAAGGAGGATCTGGAGGAGGCAGCGGCGCAACTGGCATTCCTGCAGACCTCAGCACTACAGGGTCGAGCCTCTCCACTCCAGCCCCCTTCTGTTTCCGGCCCCAGCTCAGAACCTGAGCCTCCAGGTCAACCCCACTCCTCCGACTTCGGAGGTTCCACAGCAAAGCAATGGGCTCTGCCTTCGGGGGGACCCCCACTTAATGTGGCCCAGCCTACTGCAACGCTCCAGTCCCAAGCAGCTCAGGAGACGGACCCGCAGAGCAAGTTTGCTCGATCCAACGAGAAGGGCCAAGGCCAGGGTGGGAAGGGACCGCGACAGGGACAACAAGCAACTCGGCGCCAGTTTCCTTCACGAGCACTCACGTCGACAGCAGCCCCCTCGGCCCCTCCACCAAACCCCAACGGCGGCTCACCCTCCAAGATTACGGTTTCGGCAGCCCTGATCACACAGATCGTCCAAATGGTACTGAGGCAGGCGGACGCCTTGAATGCCATCGAGCAATCGACCACATGGACTTTGTTTCAAGGAACGGCCCCGCCACTCACAGTGGTAGACGCACAGGCGGTGATCGCCACGGAGTGGAACCAGCTCAAGGACTCCAATCCTGCACAGGTGACTCAACCACTGAGGGTGGTACTGTGGCAAACATGGGCCTCAGAGCTGGTCAAGAGGCTGCAGCTCTTGACGACATGCCCAGAAAGCAGGAAGGAGGCTCTGAGGCTGCAAATCCTCACGGAGCCGGACTGCTTCAAGTATGTGAAATGGAACTCGGCTCATCGTCGACTGGATCCAGTGGACACGCTTGCCCCATTGACCCTGAAGGAGATAGTGGACATGCTTCAGGAAACCATCGTCCTCTGCCGAGACGAGGGTGTTCTCATCAACTACCACCCGCTTCGCAAGTTGACCCCTCACATGACAGGCTCGGCAGTAACATTCTCCCTCAGCCTAGGCCTCCGGGAAGCACGGGCCTATCGCTTTTGGACCATCTTGGAAGCGCTAGCTGGAAACGCCAGCTTGCAACTCGTGGCGACGACAATCCGCCGCGACAAGAGAGGCAGGTCGCCTCTGGCCCAGTCTCTCGAGAGGGAACTTCGCAAGCTTCAGCTGCTCTGATGCAGCTAAAACAGTTAGCCCTGTCGAACCTAGCGAACGACTGTTACGCCAACACAATCCTGTTAGCCACAGTTTGGGTGTCGGTCCAGTTCCAAGGTCCCGCTAACGTGTTTGCCGTGCCCTCCCTTCAGGAGGACCTAGCCTCTCTCCTTGCACACAGCTCAGACAAGAGCCCGGTCCATGTTTGGTCGCGACCGGTGTGGCGCAGGAGCTTGCGCCACTGGCCAGAAACGGGCCGACAACAGGATGTCGGAGAGTTCCTTAGCTTCTTTGCCCAGGCCTGCAGACCAGTAGCTTTGCAGGGAAGTTGGGCGATCCTCAACCGGGCTCAACTTGAGGACTGCGGCAATGTGTGCCCACTTGTGCTAAACTGTAATCTTGAGCAACTAAGCAGCACGAATGGCACATGCACTCTGCAACAAGCCATCAATGCCTGGCACAATCTTCCCGGAAGCCCTACCCTGACCTCAGGAGTAGCCTGTGCAGTGCTGCAGCTTAACCGCTTCAGCCTCGTGAGCGGCCGGGTTCACAAGTCACAGACTCCTGTAGCTCTCTCTAGAACAGTTAGAATCCCAACGTGGCGAGAGGGCTCTGTAAAGTGGATCAACCACCTGCTCAGTTCAGCTGTCATCCATTTAGGGGAGACTCCGAGATCTGGTCATTACAGAGCCCTGCTTTTCGACCACACGGGTGGAGCAAGGATCACGGACGACAATGTGCCTTCTGTCGTTCCCACTCGTGGTATGGCTGAGATCACTAAGGCTAATGTCTACCTAGTGTTTGTTCGCCCTGATCCTGCAAACTACCGAACATAGTTTTGTGTTGTACTAGGCTCCAATTCTGCTCCAATCAGTTTAAGCCTGGTGCGACAAGGGAGGTCATAGCTTTAAGTTGTTTGTTTCGTTTGATATTGTAGTTCGTCTGGTTTTGTTATCTTGCTGCTGCAAAGCTATGCCAGACTCCCTCAAGGCCCCAAGGGGCGGCTAGGCTAGGGTGGGTGGCCACAGTGCCATGAGGCAATGCCTCCGCGTAAGACACGCGCCAACTTCGCTGAGCAGACGAACCTTCCCTGCTGCGAGTGTGAGTGAGTGAGTACTACTACTACTACCACTACTACTACTACTACTACTACTACTACTACTACTACTGCTACTACTACTACTACTACTACGTTACTACTACTACCACTCCTCCTCCTCCTCCTCCTCCTCCTCCCACTTTCACTCCCACTCCCACTCCTACGGCTGCTGAGGCCATCACACCATGACAACGACGACGACTACTGCTACTGCTGACGACGTCGGCTAGGACTACTACAGTAGGACTACAGCAACTGGTACTCGGTCCTTCTCGGCTCAGGGTTAAGGACTTTGCGCTGTTGGGGCCGACTTCGACAGCTGAGCTTTGACTGACTCGTCGCCTGGTCAAGCAGCAGCTCCAAGCAAGTGAGGATTTCTGCCGGGCCGGGACCTGCGCCAAGCGGGGCCAAGGCGGCCAAGGCTGCAGTGCAATGCCAAATGCCAAATGCCAGAGCTGCGAGAGCTGTTAGCGTCCTGAGATGACCAGCAGGCGCAGATTGGTGTCTGGGAAGAACCTGCAAAATGCACGCTCAAGCAAGCGCAGTGCTGCAGGATGATGGCTGGTGGACGGCTTGCGGCAAGCAGTCTCGGTCGCCAGCTCATTTCGCCGCGAGAAGTTGCAGTGGCAACCTTCCGATGGAAGCAGACTCGGTCAGGCGAAGCTGAAGCAAGGTCTTGGGCCTGAATGCTCTTGGATCTTGGCGACCTCGGGAGGGCACACAGAAACGGTCTTGGGAGCCTGTTCTCGGGCCGAGCCCCAAGCGGTCTGCCCACTGGATCCCAAAACCGCTGCCACGAGCCGATCTGGGCAAAGGACCTGCTGAAACGCGGTACAGGGCACCGCCCTTTGGGGCGGCCCTCTTCTGGCGCCTTGAAGGCGAAGCGTCCCGCCACGGGCGGCCCTCTGCCGCGTTTCGCTGGAGGCCCCGAACCCGAACCTCTGCCTGCGCAAAAGAGGTGTCTCCGAACCTCTGTCTGAGAGAATTCTTTGAGGCTGGGACCCTCCCGGCCACGCTTCATGGCCAGAGGACGCTCACAACGCTCCTAAACACCACTGGCGTAGTTCTGCGAAGTCTTGTGCTTGGTTTCCTGTCTGATCTGTTGTATCTGCGCTTGAACCGCACGGGAGGAGACAATCAGAGGCCGCCTGGCTTTGTGCCACATTCTAGCAGCAAAGTATCGACAGTGCTCAGTACTCGAACCAAGGACTCGACAACTGGAGGGGCCAGTCAGCAAAGCACCCAAAATCAACAGCATGCATCGCAGGTGGCAGCTTCGCTGACCGTGTCCTACAAGTAGCAAGCGCCCAACCAAGGACAAAGTGGCAGGGTCTATCTGCAAGTAAGATTTTGACGCCTCGTTGCTCGTCGGTCGCGTGAGCCGCAAGGCTCCAACGATGCATCTGCTGAGGTGTTTCAGACCTTTAAAGGAAACTACAACTTGTTAAACGACAAGTTGCAAGAACTGCACGAGTTGACGGATTCGTGCAGGCCGGAAGAGGAATGCATACAGCCTGTGCAGGGAGATTTCATGCAGGACAGCACGCCATTGAGCTCCCAAAAGCCCTCGTTGACACTCCTTTGAGCGCAGATCTTCTTCTTCGAGCTGGGCCAAAGCGAAAGACACCGCAGATCACGAAGCGCTTCTCGTCAAGAGCTCCAACCCTTCGGGGGCCGAGTGAGCTCGGTCTCATCAGCTTGCTTCTGAGTGGAGGTGTCCGCACCGTGAACGCCTTGCAGACATCTCCCGGGATGAGCTGTAGTCCACGATAGCCAAACGAGTCACCAAAGGATGTGGCGCCAAATAATCTCGGCTGCCATCTCGAAGCTGCCCTGGGCCTGCTGCAGCGCAAGCAGCAGGGTTCTACGGGATGGCACGAACTGTTGAATGCGTTTGATGCTGAATAGTAGCACGGGATAGGCGTGCGCGTGGGCGTGCAGGCCTTTTTTGTGGCGTGTTGTATGTGTGTGTGTGTGTGCTGATTCTCCTGTTTACTTGACATGCAAAGCAGCTCTTGTTCCACATCCAACATCATGTCCAAGTGTTCCGCAGCTGCGCTTCTGATCACTTTCACTTTGTTGATATCCCGTGGACACCAGAGCCGACGTGCGCGGCAAGAAATTTCGATGTCTTTGACGCTTCTGGATATAATGTTCAACCTCTTGGCACACTTGTTAACCAACATTTGATGCACCTGACTTGTCATTGAAAGGCTTCGGCCTCAGGGCGAGAATTGTGCTACGAGCGGTTCAGAGCTAATCTGCAATCATGGTCGATCAACCCACAACTGTGTGCACGATTAAAGGCTAGGGGATGTTAGGGGTCATCGTCTAAGTTGACAGGATTTCGTCCTCCACGTGTGTGCAACCAGCAAAATTTGTAAGATCAGACATTTGTGTGTAAGAATACCCCCGCTGGCATGTCCAAAACCCCCACAGGCGAAATGACGGATCCCGGTGTGGCGCACGTGAGACGACGCGTGCACGCGCGAGCGTGTGCGAGGGCCGGTGCTGGCACGGTCCGGGCGCACCGTCGAACACTTCTGGCTTCATTGAACTGGCCTTGTAAAGGTAGGCCAAATTCCAAGCTGCTGATCTCCGGATTATCAACAAATCTGTCCTGGTCGAGGGCAATGCTAGCCAGCCGTCTGGATGCAATTTCACGGCATGTGGGCGGTGGTCGAATCTCAACTGTAAATGGTTCTCAGCCCAAGCTGACAAATCTCGATCAATCCCCCGGTAGAGAGCAGGGATCTATCCCCCGATCCACATGACTGCTACGACAACTTTAGATTAACCTTCAGCTGCAGTCTGGGTGCTGTGGATGTAGTAAAGCAGTCCGTCACAGCATGAAATTCTGAATCTCAATCCGCGAAAACCAGGGGTGGAGCATCAACAGATACATTACTTATGATGAGCAACTTTTGAGCATCAAGAAATGAAGCATGATTGCAAGATCTTATGCAACTCAATTGGTGCCCAGCAAAAAGCGGAGGATCAGATGTACATTCCAGGAACGTATCAATGCATTTTTGTGCAAGGAGGTCGTTATCAGATAAAGAACGCTCCACGAGAGAAGTCGCTTGCAATTCGGGTGTCGACGGTGGTGTGACAAGCTCAATGTCGGAACAAGTGACCAGTCTGCTGAAACTGTTCACAGCTTAACACAAGATCAACCATCTGGTTGCCGCAATTTCAACTGGGTAAAAATCGCTGTACATGCGAGTGTTTGGGCAATTTTGGGCATCATCCTCGCCTCACCTCATCAAGCCTGAAGGGCCAGCAAAAACCCGAAAACATCGAAGGAGCAGGAGCACGTTGGCACAAGCTCTGGGGGACTTCCACTTTGAGGGGGTCCCTCTTTTGGCCGAGCTGTTGAGCTGTTGAGGACTTACACTTGCGGGGCAGTGTGGCTTTCGTCTTCGACAACCTGCCCGGGCTGAGGCTAAGCCCGAGGCGACGGCCATCTGTGGATGGGCCCCAGATGGGCCTGGTCCTACCTGGTTGATCCCGCCTCCTTGTTTGCTGCTGCCGCCCCCCCCCCCCCTGATCCTGTGGGGTTGATCTCAAAGTCTAAACTCGAACCCTCCCCAGGCCACGCCGTTTCATCCCATCTCAATCTTAACACGTCCCCGGATGTTGCGACTGTGGCTGATACCGCCCCCTCATGAGGCGATCATGCTTCCTCCATGTTAGTCATATACCTCAGACATGCCTCCTTATTGGGCGATGGCGATTGATCCCGTAGCCGCCTCACCCAAACGCCTCATTTGGCGCTGCTGAATGATCTCCTAATATCTTAAACCTGCGCTCAATAGGCGATGGCGGTTGATCCTATCATATGGTGTCCACTTCCGCATCTGAAACGCGACCACTCATTAGGCATCGAGGGTCCGGTTGACCGCCCGTGACATATCTTAATCCCGATGCATCAGTATTAACCACGGCTGATCTCATATCTGAAGCCCGACCCCTCATTAGGCCGTGCCGGTAGCTCCAACATCTTAAAACCGACCTGATGATGGGTTGATCTCCTAGCTTAAAATCGACACATCGTTTGGGATTGACGGTTGGCGTCATATCTTAAACTCGAGGCATCACTGGGCCACCGCGGTTGATCCGATATCTTGCACCCGACCCATCATTTGGCGACTGCGTTGATCTCGCACCCCAAAAAAGATGCATGACAAAGTGATGGTAGTTGCTCTCATATCATGTCCTAAACACGACCTCTCATCAGGCCAGGGCGGTTGATCTCAAATTTTAAACCCGACGCTTGACGGAGCCCAAGAAGCCAGGAGCTGCGAAGCGGTGCAGCCAGGACCGTGCAAGACGTCGTCATATGTCGTCACACAAGTTGTTCTCGATATATATTATTGCATTATGTTTTTGATCCTCAGTTCTACTTGATCACACCTGAACCCACTCAGTAAAAAAGATGCCTGACCAATCCAACCTACGCAGAGTCGGAGCAGAGAAGCTCCAAGGCTCAGGCAAGAGAAATGCAAGCTGAGTCTGTTGTGCAAAATGAATGCCGCTCGGTCCTCTTGCATTCGGACTGTGACAGACCTGATGCTCCATCACACCGCACACGCAAGTGTCTGCCAGTCTGCGCCGTCGTAAGGTCATGGCTTTCGAAGAGATCCAACGCAGCCTCGTAAGCCTCGACTTCGAAAGCTTCTAAGCCTCACTCTTAGCGCGTCGGCGGACCGTCGGCCTCGACTGCTGGGTTGAAGATACTGAGCTGATGAAAGGCTCGGCCTCGGAGGAGGGCGAAGGCCCGGAACTCTCTTCGAGCAAGGCGCTTTTTGAGCCCGCCGCCGTAGTTGTAGGCGACCTCAGCCTGCATTGCCAATCGTTCCAGCCTGGCCGAGATGCAGGTGCTGGTCTGAATCGCCGTGTCTACTGTACTCTCCGAGTTCTGCCCGTTGCAAAACATGTGGAACCACGAACCGCGAAATGCCATTTCTCAGGCAAGCCACTGCTAGTAAATCCACATGCCCTAATGCCCTAAGCACAGCAACCCCGAATGTCCGCTTGCTTGCTTCTGTCTGATGACGAAACACGACCAGGAAGACGGGTCGTCCGTCACTGCATCTTCCCACATTTGCCGCCTGCAGACCACGCAATGATCCCGCGGCACTTCATCGTCCTACAATGGTCACTGGGCACGCTGCTCTTTGGGTAGTCCATCCCAGCTGGAAGGATCCTGCGCTATGCAGTATAAGGCCAGATCCGATAACACCAGGACAGTACAATGAAGGCACTTGGTCTCCTCCTGTGACGTGTCGAGCGGAAGAAAACCTTCCCGCAGATGCAGATACTGGAGAAGCTCGGTCTTCGAACGCAACTGGTTTGTGCCTGCGCTGCGAAGCCGCAGACGGCGGTAGCGTTGCAGGAAGGTAAGGCCCTTCAGAACAAGATCATGACCTTGGTGACTTGTGTCCCGAGGTTTAACCTTAACAGATTAACCAGGCATGCCGTGTTCCTCTGCTTTTGTGATGGACGTGGCTCGGCTGCAACCGAGACCAGATCAAACGCATGCTTCTTTGCACTGACAACCAGGAAAGGCTGCTTGCGCGGCATGAGAGGCCATGCGAACTGCGGCCGATGCTGTGCCGAATTCAGACTCGGGGCGTGGCGGCACACTGCGGCACGCGACATTGAGAAGGACAGATATGCCTTGAAAGATCAAGCAACTTCAGAGAAAGATGACCGCATCCTAAACAGCAAACGAGGTGAACGTGCACGCACGACTGGTTGTAAAGTCTGCACCTTGTATCTTGTGCTTAGCTATGGCAGGCTTAACGTGGCCGGTGGCTTCTTGAAACGGTGCTGCCTCAGCCTCGGGACAAGCTCCAGATCGTGTTGCTCTCAACTGCATCTGCCAGAACTGAGGTGATGTCTGTAGCGGTGCAAAGAGCTGGCAGTGGTTCCTCACAACTCACCAGTGTCTGCAGGTGCACTTGCAGTATGCATCCAAGAATTGGGCAAAAGGTGCCAAACGATGTGCTCGAGAGTACTCGGCCACGGCAAAGGGGTACCTACTGCGGTGCCGCGGAAATCTTGCCAGAGCACAGTCTGTCGTTATAGAACGTAGTGCTACAGTCGCTCAAGTTTCTCACACACATGCGAAAACAGAAGTGAATTCTGATTCCTCTGATCGACTGTTTACTTGGGCGACTGGGGGTCCCAGTTGCCCGTTCCGTCCAAACGGTCTCTTTTCATGGTCGGCTTGCACCACGGGCAGACTGGAGTTTGCACGTAACAGAACTCCGGTCAAGCTGCTGCGAGAGTTCCTTACAAAGCCTTCAAAGAGCGGCACTGCGAGGCGATGATGCAGAAGTGCGCGCACAGCAAAGTAAGTCCGAATGCGCGGGGCCTGTGGGAAACATCAACGTCGAAAACTGCAGTCTGGTCATGGACTCCGGTGATGCCTTCTCAGCAGCTTCCGCAGCGCCCAGCCACGGACATCAGTGAACGCTGCCGCGTATGTGTTGCCTGTTTCGATCAAGCATGCAACGGCCCGTCCCAAGAATGTCGAAAGTGCATTTGCCCACTGACATTCCGTTTCCATGAAGTCTCTGCAAAGCAAGCCGGTTGGACGGTGCCCCCAGCTTGCGTTGTGTGCTTTTTCATGCTCCCACGGGGCCGCATCACCGCGGTCCTCGACTCATAGACAGGCAGGTGTTTGGGATGAACGTCTTCGAGAGGTCCTTGCCTTGTTTGCTCCTGGGCCCATCCCATCCACATCTGCATGTGTGAACCTGGGGTGCATCGCAGGTGCCACCCTTCAGACATTCACATCCTTTCGCTCTTCCGGCAGCTCGCACTGGGCACTGGGTTGCAGGCAGCAGTCTGGAGCACAAAGCAACGACATGATCACTTCCACTCCGGTCACAAATGTTGCGAAGATGCTTGAACACCACCTTAAGTCAAGGGAAGTGTGGAGCATCCTTTCCCTCACAAATGTCGCTTAGCTTTGCACTCGCCATAGTCGTGCCTCGAAGCCTGCACAAAAACATGGAAATGGAAGTGCAAGTCTGCTAGGCGGTTCCTTTGACTTCTCCAGCTCCGCGTGTCTTTGCGGCAAATCACAGGCCTACGGAAAGCGACAGCATCGCCAAATCCCTCATCATACGCCGCTTTACCTCCGTGCCCAAACACTTTGCTGGTTGCTCGCAGCAGCTGACCTGGGGAAAGGGCCGGATTCCTCTGCGCCACGAGTTTGCGGTTGGAGAGGATCATCTCGCAAACTTCAACCGCCTCCAAGGGGCAAAACGGAGCAGAAGCTGCCCTCTAAGCCGCCGCTCAGAGCGCCTGTGCAGCTTGGACGGTCCCCTCGCGAGACTTGGACTCCTTCGTGGACCGCGCAAAGGTGCCTCGACGAAAAGCACGGCATGCATTGCAGAGCACAGTGTCACAGTGTCAGAAGAAGAGCGGAAACAACTAAGCCCGGCACGAATGATCACCACCCCGTGCTTGACCATGGTAAGGTAGGCTTCAAAACCGAACCTGCAACAGTCAAGTGTAATCTGTTTGGAATTCTCGGTCCCTGAGACCATGCTGAGGCGTTGACATGTCCTCAATTGTCTGGATCCCCAGATGTCGTCTCTTGAACTTGTGGATCGTCGCTGCCTGTGCTGTCTTTACTTTTCCTGGTTTCCGTGGCCGTAGAAGATTTCAGATGCAAACGATGCATCACATGGAACAACTTGAAGGCACGCAGCCTGCAGCACCTCGTCTGCCTCACTAATGCATGGAAGATGGATCACCTGCGTTTCCGTTGACTTCTGAGCTTCCTACTGCTTTCGAAGCCGATGCCTTCCAGCGCAGCAAACGACAGTGATTACGCTTGAAACGTGCCGTGCCGCTCATTTCGGCCTTCGGAGCTTTTGCTGGAAGAAGCAGCAGGCTGTCTTGACCTTGAGCTGATGACTTGATTCCAAGCCGCCAAGGCATCGGAGCTGTTATCGAGCACTGGGCCTGCGTCTTCAGCCTGACCGGTTCTACCTCCAGCGCCGGACTCCTGCTGGACTCGTGGCTCTGCTGCGCTCCGCTTGCCTAGGCATGGAAGCCCTAACAAGCCGGAAGCCTCATCTTCGGCATTGGGCTTCGACGTGTTGGACTTTCCGTCCTCCGTGCTCCGCTTTGGGTTGCTTACTTACTTCAGTGTTTGCAGCTGCGATCCTCGAGGGCCGGAGCTGAGCCCTCCTTTGCGCTGGTACTTCGGGCGACCAGTCGCTTGAAGTCAAGCTCACAGTCGTACCTGGGAGGGCGACAGCGCAACAACAAAATGCTTTCTCAAACCTGAAAAGATCTCAGCAGCCAACACAAGATGACGGAACTTCGCAAAAAAACGCAGCAGCTCCTGGTCATCGGTAACAGAAACAACCAGATTTTTTTTACAGTGGGCGAACACGGCCCACCTCTTTAGTCCCCACATGTTCGTGAGCACGCTCCTGCCCCGACATCCGGGCAGCAGTAGTGTGGAAACTTCAGTTTAAGTGGCATTCCATATCTTGACATGCAATCGAAGCTGCAGGAAATGCATTGACCAGGTCGGATGTCTGAGCTGCGGGCCATGTCTTTAGCAACTGCAGCGGCGCTGAGCGTCCGATCAATGGTTTCAGACAGCTCCTTCTTGGAACATTTTGTCGACTTTTGGCTGCAGACGATGTCGAGACGACCTGCCTTGTAGAGGGACTTTCGCTCTGCTGTGCTCAGTGGGGGTGGTAGAGCATTGCTGCGCTGTAGATCCTGTACAAAAGCAGAAGGACAACACGAAGCTCTTCGGTACGTCATGCGGAACCTCGTAGCTCAAGCAACTCAGCACTTGATCTGCTCGGCTGGAGTTGCCAATTTCCTGGCAGCGGATGTGAGGCGCCACTACGGGCACCAAGCAGAAATCCCATTTTGGCCGAGACTCGATCCAAGCCTCTGCCGCACGAACCCTGCCGATAGGGGTGAGGCATTGCTTGCGGGGTAGCGATAGTAAACTTCGCCGTCTTGCCTCATGTTGCGAAGATCTGCCTCTGTTCTTTCCCCAGGGTCCTCACGGAATCGATCAACACTTGCAGCAATAGCAAGCGATGCTTGCTCAAGAGATTCTATAGGCCTCCAGCAGGGCTTCCAATTGAAGTGCTGCTTCTTCCACCTGAAGCAGGCTTGGCGCCACTCTGTCTGTCCTTGATCATCCCAAACACTAAACAAGCCTAAATCTCGAGCTTCTGGTGTTCTGTCAGTCGTTTCAGCACTCGAAGCAAGTGGAATGTCCCTTCTGGAATCTACACCAGGAATGTCAAAGGGCTACGAGCCGATGTGGCTGCATTGATCGGGAATGTGTAGCAAGTATGTTCTCAGAAACTTGTTCAAAGGGTCGAACTTAGACCGGAATCAAATGTGTGAGAGTGAGTAATGACTCCTTGGCTCCGCCTGCCCCAGTCGCCAGCGGCACATGGCTTGACGCTCGCGGAGGTCCACTTCCAAGCTGGGGCAGTCTTCCAGCCTGTGCAGCTGCGCAGACATGCCCGCTTCATCTCCCAGATGCCGTCACAGCTAGGTGCAATGCAATGTCAGGATTCGGTGAGCTTGCTCGGCAAACCAGCGCCGAACCTAAGAGCTTAGCGTCACGCCACACTGCGTGCTCACAAAGCTACAAGATGCCAAAAGACACTGCTAAATACTGCTCAGCCATTAGCATTTGCCCTTCGAAGCCATCGTCTGCTGACCGTGTCGGCTGTCGTGCCTTCGTCTGCTAGCATCGCCTCAGCTTTGACAGAAAGTCATGCCATGTCGGTGGGGCCCGCGCAAGACCAACTGGAAAGGGACGGACTCGCACTGACTGTTTTGCCGACTCGCAACATCCACCAGAAGCAGGTGAAGGTCGGAGTGCGTTTCAGGTGGGTGTGTCAGAACCACCTGGCCACGGATGTGGAGGTCAGCATTTTGCTTGCGAGAACACGAGCTCTTTGCATGCTTTCGTGTGAGCCGCCTCCAATGCACAGTTGTAGAGGGGATCCTCGCTGATGTTCTCGTTCCTCAAGGGCAGTACCCTCGATCCAGTTCTGTATACCCGAAGTAGTGCATGCATGTCTTGACTGTCTATGATTGTTTCGCATGCTTGTGAGTGATTCTAAGAGACAAGCGAATGAATTGTGCAGGTCAGCCAAGCCGCAGTCACAGTCAAATCGAGAGTCTTCTACTCAAGACTGGCATGTAACCATGCTGTGCAGATCTCGATGTTGCCAAAGCTAACAACACGCAGGTATAACAAGCGTGTAGCAACCCCTGCCGAAGACTGATGGTGCAAACGCGCTCAAGAATGTGAAAAACTAGATGACGCAGATAGGTAGCACATGCGCGGCACCTGTTGGTTGTCTGTCAGCTGCAGCGACTCCAACACCCGTGAGTATTTGTCGTAACATGGCATTTGTTGCCGATCGCATCTGCGCTTTATTGGATGCCAGGCTTTCCACGTGCTTCGACCAATCCTAGTTCGGACGGCGTGCTCGCCTTGATCTAATTCAGAGCAAATGTATGCGGCCCAACGGCAGCACATTCATGGCTGTTGCCAGCACTCAAGATCACAGACTAGTAACGACAGGACCACAGAAATAGAAATGCTGCGCATGGTTGCCTTATGTTGCCTTGTGCAGCCTGACTGAAGAACCAAAAGGGCGAAAGCTGGGGGGACGGGAGACGGACGTGGCAGCAGTGCATTGCAAATGGGAAGTGATGCTGAAGCGGATGGGAATGATACAGTGCTAGTTGTATGCTGTGACGCAAACTGGTCGGAACGCGGCTATCGAAGCAAACCTGACAGAAACAACTCATGCGTTGACATGAAAGATAAACATTCGCTGAACCTTCCTGAATGGCAAGAAACATCCCAGCAACGTTTGTTTACCCTCCGTTCCCAATCGTGGATGCTGGTGTTTGTCAATGGCTCTGCTGTACCCTTGACTTGAGGGGAGGCCGGTTGCAAAAATTAACGCTCACCAAAACAACCGAAACACGCACCAAACGAGCAGACCACGCACCTAGCCGACGGGGGCTGCACCAAAACAAATGCAAGTGCGCCAACTTTTTTTGCTCGCTCGGCCCGGAGAGCATTGCATGTCCGGCGGTCCTTGCCATGAACGATTCCACTCGCGAACAGAGGTGTCAAGTATCTCTGGAATCTACACTGCCGACGTTCTCGACCGACTGTGCTTTATCGACCAAAGGCTACGGACCTTGGACCGGATGTGGATACAGGAGCAAACACAAACGTCAATGAATTTGTCCTCCGGAACTTCCATTCCCGGTCACCTCGGAAGAGCATGCACAACAAGGATCTGATCTGACCGGCACTGACCTGACCTGAGCTGACCTAAGCTGACCTGAGCAGACCTGACCTGATCTGACTTGCTGTGACCTGGACTGTCTGATCTGAGCCGCGGTTTTTTGAATCTGATACGATCTCACCTGACCTGATCTGATCTGACCTGATTTGCCTGGCTTGACCTCACCTGACCTCACCTCACCTAAACCCTGATTCCTGAAACCTCAACCCTGACACTACTTGTAGCAGGAGTACATTGAAATTCTTTAGATGTTCTGAGTCTGATAACCCCCTTCATCAACTGTAAATGCAAGTCCATCGTCCTGAAGATTGCGAAACCATTGTCACCTACAAGAGATGGGCTGCAGCCCAAGGTCACCAAGTCCAGCGACGCAATCACGCATTCATGAGCCGCCAGAGACTGTCAAAAGCGCGATCGCGGGCCTCCAAGCCACGTTTCACCACTTCGCCAATGGCGAAACGGTGCTGCAACGTGGCGCCCGGTACCTGGATGTGCGTCTTGCAGTTTTGGAAGTTGCAAGTGTCAAGCTTTCGCTACATTCGTGCTTTCGGATCAGAAAGCCCAGCGGCGCAGAGACTCTGGCGCTTCGATCCGGCCCAGCTGCAGCGCGCGCATGTCCAGCCAGCTTCGTGCTCACAGGACATGTTTAGTGGCAAGCAAAGCCTAAACCCGAAAAGGTGGAAGTCTGTTGCCTCACTCCGAGTGCTGGCCTGCCGCAAAAGCTTCTCAGTGGCCTCCTCTCCCTGACCGAAGTCAACATGTGGAGCACAAGTGTCAAGGTCAAGATCTGGAATATGCAAGGACATGTCGGCGCGGTGGCTTTCAGAAGAAACAAACCTGGAAGCCATGCCTCAGGATGCAAGAGCGCATTGCGTCGCCGCCATTGTCGAAGCTCCTGCCAAGACCATGCAAAGCAAGTAGCTTCAAAACGTTTCAACGAATGTGCAGCATGGGTAGGTGGTGGTAACGTTTGCGTCTCCTTGGCCGACGGCTCGTCTGCAGCTGAGGACATGGCTGGACATCGGCTAGGACTTCATGTTTCTGCTGCTGTACCAAGCTAAGAAACAGTTGCTGGGGGTTTCCATCCGAACACTTATCGGCCTGCAATGGCTTCTAGAGGAGCCTGGTCTGCTTCGTGAATGACCAAGACTTGCCCAGGCGGCACTACGGACACTAGCGGTGAGTCTTGGTACACCACGACACCATCCTGAGAAGGAGCTGAGTTGTCAAGGATTCGACCGTTGTGTCGCTGTGCAGCTGCGAGTATTCCGCTTGTTCTTGCCAAGTCTGTGGTTTGGAAGCTTGGTGACTGCAGCAACTTCTTGGTGAGAGTTGGGGTCGTTTTGGTGCGCTGGTCATGGGTCTTGGTGCGGGTTTGAAGGCTTGGTTGTGGTTTCGGGCTGCAATCAGGCCCTCCATCCGATCGGTAGAGCAGCCTTCCGAATCCATCTGTGCATAGGGTGCGGGGGGGGGTCCCCCCTGCTCCTGATGCGTAGATCGTGACATATCAGGAGCAAGGGTCCCTAAACTCTTCTGGCCCCAAAACAAACCTGCCAACAACAACAGCTGCAAGCTCCGAAGGACCTAGATTCGTGACTGCTGCGAGCAAGAACCGCGGATTTCAAAGGCAGATCCTGTAGCATCGACGAGCGCTTCGGATGAGGGGTTCGATGCTGGTGCATTGGCAGTGTTGGTAGTAGCGGTATTAGAAGTCTTGCCGCCATCAGCATTGCTGCTCTCGCTATTAGCGCTCTCAATTTTGGATTGCTTGGCAGCAGCCTCTTAGTTCCACTCCTCGTGACTGAGCTGCTTGCGGAATCTGGCACATGGCCACAGCCAGCATTGCAACAATATCGACTGGGCAGTTGTGGAGCTTCTTCAGCAGTACCTACATTGACATAGAAAAGAAAAGTCAAAGTTGACCAATGTATTCGTGACAATGATACGTGCAACCACTGTCTGCTCTGAAGCAGAGATATGCATGACATGCCAGCACAACTTCTTGGGTTATGCACGTGCCTTGGGGTTCGACGGATGCAGAACCAGGTCGGTGGAACTGCTTGCGCCTGGCAACTGTGCGCTACGGAAACGTGGACAAGGCGTAACAGAAGGGTCCAGATTGCATCAGGCGAGAGCCGTGACGGCCGTAAGTGCCTGAAGAGTGTGCCTTTTGCGGAGGTGTCAGGTGCAGCAGCTCCTTCAATAGCCGAGCACACCTGCAGCACGAGCGTCACGACGCTGCGTCTGAGACTGTAGCCCACTTCGACGCTCAAGAAACCACAAAAGAAGCCCTGGTTCTGTCCCAGACGAGGGACTTCTCGAACTCCCGCATTTCTATCAAGACCTGATGTAGCTCACAATGCGATGGAGTTGAATTTGTTTTGTCGTGTCGAGGGGTGCGGGAGCCGCGGCCTCGGCAAGGATGTTCAGGACGTTCAAGTCAACTCTGGGTGGATTCGCCTGCATCAACTTGGGCTGACTGTCCTTGCTCGAACTTCATGCTGTCGCATGGCAGGGTTCTCCCTTCGCTTAGAACGAATGAGTCTATTGGCGTCTGCTTCAGACTTGCTCAGCAAGGATCAGAAGCTAAAGCACATCTGGAGACGGCGGCTTCGAAAGCTGGACCAGGCATGGCCACCCACATGTGCAGAGTTAACATGGGGTTTCGGCTCACAGCCCGGGGGTTCCAAGTCGGTGCAGATGACTTCTCTGGCTGTGCCCTTGTCCGATTCCGAAATCTACTGATCTTCCAGCAGTAGATGAGACGCTAGTCTTAGTACGACCATGGCCAAAGCCATCTGCACCAACACGCCAAAGCTGTCACTAGATAGAGCGAGGCCGCCGTGGTAGCTGGCAGGCTGTCTATGTACATCCGTGTCTTCGTTAACACAGAGATCGTCGACGTCCAATGAACGAGTCTGGGTCATGTGTGGCCGATGTTGTACAAATTCGGGACTGACGATCTGCGCATGTCGTGCAATGCAGCCTCAAGCCATTCAATCGAATGGATCGGGCGATGGCGCGCGCAGTTCTTAGTTCCACAAGCTCTTATGGTGACGGGCTCTCTTCATGGATGAGTTTCCGTTCTTAGAGCCCATTCTTCCATCATTCACGAACTTTCAAGCCTGCCCGTGGCCCTCTGCATCTGCGGCAAATGCTGAGTGTCCATGGGAGCGAGGTCATCACGGTCATAACATGCATGTTACCTTGCTGACATGGAGTCCTCGCTGGAGCTGTCGCTGCTTCCTGACCCGATGGCTGGCTCGCTTGGTCCTGGCAAGCTTTGTATGTCACAGCGGCACATACCCCAGAACCGGTCAGCTGGAAGGATTGTCACAACGACATGATAATCGGCTGGTGTGAGAGGGTGCTACATGTGTGTGCATGCGCCGATTCCCTGTATCTTAAGTCACTTGTCCTCTGGTGCCCGTCCATGTGGCAGTAGAAGCAGGTCTCCGCGCTATCTCGGCATATCCCACCTGTGTGTGAACTCTGCGAGCAGCAGAGAGACCACATGTTGCGACATACGTATGCGTGACACAAGTTTTGTGCGACTGAGATGCGAAGGTGGAAGACACAGGGTCGACAGGTGCCACTATTGTGGGCATCTTCGCCACGAAAGACACCGGTCTTGACCTTAAGTTGGCCGCAAGCCAAGTGCCAGCAGATGCTGTCCAGGATATCAGCTTTCAACCACATGCTCTTGTCGAACTGTGGAGGATGACTTCCAATTCTTCTTTCTCGCTCCCAAAGCCTCTGGGGGCTTTGCAATCGGTGGCAGTGAAGCCGAGCCCTGCAAAGCCTGAGCCACGGCACTCTGGTCGCGTGCCTGCTTTCGACAGCAACCGGACGGCCTTCTGAGCAGCTTCCACCAGGCACGAGCTTCCAGTGCGGCCCAGCATCAAAAACCTTCATATCAAATTAAGTACATTGTGAGCATGTCTCTGAAAACTGCGCACCTACTGCCAACTGCGGCTCCGAAGCATTTGGCGCCACATATCTTGCACCAGTCCGTCAACTGTGTCGTAGGCGTCTTGGAACCTTTGCGTATGACATCTGACTTCTTGTAACCTAGCAGAACAAGAAAGTTTGATGCACCTTCGCAGGGTCGAAACTGCTGCCACGAGTCTGGTACAGATTCCTGCCCGTATTTTCCACAATGTGGCCTCCTTGAAGAACGGCGTGATCCACCAGCCTGTCCTCAGTCGAGAACAAGCAGGCTTCACAACGTTGGTCTCTTGGTATCCGTTGAAGGATAAACTGCTCCGCAATTCAAGCTGGGTTGCTCTGGACAAGGATGAACATGCGTCTGCCGGTCTGCGAAAGATCGAATCCACAACCCGATCCTTGTGGCAGCCACATCCGCGTCTGGCTAGATCGAAATATCAGGAGGGCAGCCACTGCCACATGAACATGTACTTGACGGCTGGAGTCTGCCCTGTCCGCTGGGATCCTGAGGAAGTCTGCGATCTCGCGCCTGTGCTGGGCCAGTTCTTCATGGGCGACTTTGAGCAGAGATCCGGGCAGTTTCCCCGCAAACAGTTGCTGCGACATGCTGCAAGAAAGATGTTCGAGTACCAATCGGCACCGGCAATGGGGCCCAGTATGACTTCCGGTGCGCTGATGCGAAACTCACTGCATCCGCCAAGTCACATTTCTGTCCGCACATCCTGTGGATCCAAAGAACCTGCAGGGATGAATCGAATGTTGAAATGCCACTTGGAAGCGACATGAAGCGACGGTGCTACGCTGTCCTGCCCCAATCCTAAACCGAGCCAAGAAAGACCCGAACCATAGAAGAGTTGCTCATCTTGGCAGATCCACCTAGGCGGTCAGCCATGCAGAGCCGCACCTTAACACATTCTGTGACAACACAGGCTACTTCAAAGTCGTAGATGTCCGCAAGGTCAGGTCTTGGGGTAGGGTCTAGGGCAGCGCAGGGCTCGCCCAGGCTTAGCTGGGCTAGCTGCAGGGGCATAGACAAGACTTAACATGATTATTCTTGTGCTTTTGTAGTGGGTTGTAGGCTGGAGTTAACATGACTCGTAGCACAGGGGCTACAGGCAATACTCAGCAGGATTATTCTTGTTCTGATGGGTTGTATCCCAGGTCTGGTAGGATCGGTAGTGGAGTGCCTAAAGACAATACTCAGCATGACTATGCTTGTTCTGATAGGTGTTTAGTTGAGCGGTAGTAGAACCAATACACAATACTCAGCATGATTGCTCTGGGTTTAGTGGGTTGTAGGATGAGTCTAGTAGGATTGATGACTATTGTCGTTTCCAAGTCGTATTCGAGAAATAGTACATTTACTACTGGCGGGCCAGAGACCACAGTCAGCTTGATGGTTCTTGTTTTGTTGAGTTGTCTTCCAGGCTGCCCCTCCAACCCTCCACTTGCTCGAGCTGTGCAAGCTCGCTTGAAAATAACATCCTGCCGGCAAAAACAGAACACGTATGCACCCTTTCACAACCCCTGATAAAAACATTGTGGTTGCAAATGGGGGGCTGCCCCCTGCTTTCATTTTAAGCCGTGCCGTGGGTCGTTCGCGGGCCACGGGCCGCGGCCCGTTGAAAAGTTGGGGGCGGGTTTAGCAAGTGTGAAGAATTGGAGTCACCTAACTGGGGTGCGGGTCTAGGATAGCTGATGAGAGGCACGCTTACAAGAACTGGGATCGCCCGCAGGAGCGCCAAAAGGAAGCCGGGTGATGTCGGGTCTAAGACGTCTGATCTACCGGCATCGCCACAAGAGTGGGCGGGTTTCAGATCTGTGAACAGCCGGGAGCGCCAAATGAGAGGGCACGTTGAAGAAACGCGATGAATCGGAATCGCCAAAGGAGGGAACGACTAACATATGTGATGCACCCGAAACGACAAATGGAGGGGCCCGTTCAAGACATGTGAGCAGCCGCGATCGCCAAATGAGGGGCCGGCTCTTGGCTATGTGATCAACCGGGATCGTCATATGAGGGGCGGTTAAGAAGAGTGATCAACGGGGCTCGCCAAATGCGGGGGCCTTCAAGATGTGGTGGGTCGAAGTCGCCAAAGGAATAGGCGAATGCAAGAAATGTGATCAGCCCGGGTCGCCAAATGAGAGGGGCGGTCCTGAACCGGAATCGCCAAATGAGAGGGCATGTTTGTGAGACGGAACCGCCAAACGAGGGGGCCTGTTTGAGATACATGGTGAACCAGAATCGCCAGATGAAGGGGCGTGCTTCAGATTAATTTGATGAAACGACACCGCCAAAACATGGGGGCATGTTTAAGACATATGATGAACGGCATGGCCAAATAAGAGGACGGGTTAAAGATCAGCCGGAACCACTCGTCTAAGCTGTATGATGAGCCGGCATCGCCAAAAACAAGGAGCCTAACCCTAGCCTAGCACCTCGACATCGGCCCAAGGTCTAGCCCGAGGCCTGCCCTTAGCCTAGCCAGCCCTTGGCCTAATCCAGGTCTGCCTTTAACGCTAGGCCTACTCGTAGTCTACCGGTACGCACTCGCCTAGGAATGGAGCCTCCCATATTCAGACTTCGTGAAACTCTTTGACGGATTCGAGGCTCTTGGAGAACTTCGTTGAATCGACAGGATCGGAGACAATTGCGGAAGGGATTCGATCCAATCGAAGCTTCTGCTGAAATTGCCAACGAATGCGAGCCATCAGCTCGAATCGACGTGATTGCATGCCTATCAAGTTGAAAACCGATAAGCGCTTTGTTTGTAATTTCGAGAACAGCATTCGATAGTTAGAGTTGCACTACATCCGACAGCCTTTGTTGCGCGTTTCCTGAACGCAGGTATTTCGATCAGAGTCGAGTCGAGCTTCTGGAGACAGGTTGAGAACAGGCCGAATAGCTCTGGCACCGGGTCGCATTGTCCGGATAAAGCTCCTCTTCCCTAGCCCACGCAGCAGCGTGCTCGATGTAGTTGCCGAAGAGACACCACCCCTGCGGAACGTAGTTTGTGTAAGGCTTGCTTGTAAAGGAACTGGAGACCAACGAGCAAATAGCATTGCATGTGGTCTGGGTGGCCTATTCGAAGATCTTACTCTCTAGTGAGCAGCCCCGGTTCAGACTCCTGCTGCGCCACAATTTTCAAGAAGTTGCCAAAGTCCAAGTCCAGCGACACATCAGGCTCCAACCTCAGGTTGCGATTGAACGACACTTCTTGCAAGCCCGCAGCGTTGTGAAGATTTGAGTCTGCTGACCAGGTTTATGCATGCGTTCTGTTCTATGGTTTTTCTCAGAAGTTTCAGAGCTTTCCGTTGCCTTCTTCTTAGGGTCGAAGTTTTCGCTTCAGGCTTCCGGCTTTAGAATGAGGGGTGGAGGGGGGTAATAATGACATGTTCGACCTTCATTTTGCCCTTCCTGCAGGTTGACATGCAACCTCCGGGGTTGTAGAGCAGCTTAGGATTTGTAGCGCTCCGTCTCGACAGGGTTGTCGCCTTTAGCCTTAGGTGTTTGGGAGTTTGAAGCACCTGGGGTCCAGCATGCTCAAGTCTCGACGGAGTTGTAGCATTCAGCGTTAGGTGTTTTACACATCAGAGTAGATGTGGACGTACAGGTTCAACAATGTAACCCTGAACACACCTGAACGCACATGGCCTGCATCTCAACAACAACGGCTCACAGTGCACAAACCATCCGATTTCCAACATTCGACCATGTTTGTGATCTCCGAAAGTGAGGCAGTGATGCAGACATATACAGACGAAACATCGACATACGTGGTAAAAACCGAACTGCCCTCAAAACTTCAGGGCTCAGTGACCCCCCACGGCGAGGTTTATCTTCGCAGGCCCACTGTGGCTTCCGTGCCCGAATTGCGTGGCTAGCAGCTGTCCAAGGGTCTGCCACCACACTGCGAAAGCGTGCCGAGGGTCAGCGACCAAAACCAGCACTTTTGGGGGAATGCCTTGTCTCAGCGCAAGCCGCCTACCCGTTTTAGACCCCAGACTGAATGCCGAACAGGCTTTCCGGACGAAGGCTGCTTTGGCTCATTTGCAGACAAGCGTCTGTCGGAAGCGGACTTCGGAAAGGGATACCGGCATGGAAACCTAGGAAGTCAACGACTTTGCAACCAACATCCACCAACTTCGGACCAATAAATCTGGAGGTATTCGTCACGAAGAATGACAGCAGCCAGGTGGCAAGTGGGGGAAAGCATGTGTCTTGAAGCAGCGCCGGAAATGCCAGGCGTTTGCCTCACCGAGGTACTCGTCGACACCCCTTTTGGAAGCGCCTGCTTCCTCGGAGGCAGATGAGGTTTGGAAGGAATGACCAACAAACTTTCTTGCTGGGTAGCACCAACGCAAGAGAATCGGAGCCACAGGGCCAGCAGAAGGAGTAGGGGTAGTTTAGTAGAAGTCGTTGTCGCCGACGTCGCACCAGTAGCAGCAGCAGCAGGACCAAGAGGAGAAATTAATACTGGAAGTAGCAGTAGCAGTAGGGGCAGTCGTAGGAGCAGTGGTGGTGGTAGTAGTAGTAGTAGTAGTAGCAGTAGTAGTAGTAGTAGTAGTAGTAGTAGTAGTGGCAGTAGTAGTGGCAGTAGTAGTGGCAGTAGTAGTCGTAGTAGTAGTAGTAGTAGTAGTAGTAGTATGCCAGCGGTCCTCATGTTGACAGTCACAACCATCATGAGATACCAAATTATCTTATTCCCTTGTCGAGATGGGAGGGAGGTGAGCTGTGGGTATCTAGTCCTCGTGGCAATGTCCAGCTTGAGCAGGGCGGCCTCAGTGGTCGCATCGTTCATATCAGCTTACCGTACGCCTCGTTCAACGCTAGGCGCAAGCATGCGGTTCTACCTTGGCAAGGAAACAGATTTTTGCTTGGTGCCTTTCACATTCGGGAGGATTGGCGGATGCACGAGGAGTCCAGCAGCTTTCTTCAACAGCAGGGGTTCCAGCTGCAACATCTGCGAAAGGCAGAATCAGATCCGTATATGTGAACATGGCAGTCTTGACACGGGGATTGTCAAAAGCACGATTGCTCATGCTAATATGCACACCAATTTTGCTCCCACATTTCGGAGCCATGACGGTGGAAGGTACGTGATTTCATTCGGCTGCGATGACCACTGATCCAAAGGATTCTGCATAGTTCGCTCGTCTTGTACATTGTGTAATTTTGTACATGCCTGTATCTTTGAAGGTGGCATCTGCTCAATGGGACCTCGGTCCGGGATGCTCCTTCACATGTTAATCTTTATAGCTTGGCCGGATTCTGCTTTAGGCATCGTCCATATGGTCATGGTTCTGCCTCGCTGTCCTACGGATGGCCGGTCGTAGACTGCCCAAGGAGGCACGTAAGGACGCCTTCGGACGTTCACGCTTGGGAAGGTAAGTAGTAGTAGTAGTAGTAGTAGTAGTAGTAGTAGTAGTAGTAGTAGTAGTAGTAGTAGTAGTAGTAGTAGTAGTAGTAGTAGTAGTAGTAGTAGTAGTAGTAGTAGTAGTAGTAGTAGTAGTAGTAGTAGTAGTAGTACTAGTAGTAGTAGTAGTAGTAGTAGTAGTAGTAGTAGTAGTAGTAGTATCAGCAGCAGGAGTAGTAAGTAGTAGTGGTAGTAGTAGTAGTATCAGCAGCAGGGGTAGTAGTAGTAGTAGTAGAAGTAGTAGTAGTAGTAGTAGTAGTAGTAGTAGCAGTAGCAGTAGCGGGAGTAGTAGTAGTAGTAGTAGTAGTAGTAGCAGTCGCAGTAGCAGTAGCAGCAGCAGCAGCAGGAGGAGGAGGAGGAGGAGGAGTAGTAGTGGTAGTGGTAGTGGTAGTAGAAGTAGTAGCAGCAGCAGGCCAGAAACGGATCCACGAGGCAGCTTCTGGCCACTTGTCAAGAAATGCTCCGTCTGGAGGCGTCATAGAGCAAGCTGTTTTCGATGATGTTGCTCTACCAGATGTCCCACGTCCCGTGTCGAAGTCACCATCATCACTGCCACCGTTTTCCGGCACGAATCTCGGCAGCTGGTACCTTCTTGTTACGTTTCGTGACTTCTCGCCTCATGCCGCGGAACACTTCGACGTCGTTTATCTGAGAGAGTCTTCGTTACTTGGAGTCACAACTTGGGGACAGTGGACCTTCGGAGCCTGGGCTTCAAACGAATTTATGGCAGGGCAATCAGCAAAGGCAACGGCCCAACACACAAATGCTACCCAATAATTACTGCACGCTCTGTCAGCAGAGATTCGCAGTAGTACGGCTTGTCCAGCAGGCCTCCTTCCCATGGATTGTCGCGGCCTTGGGACCGCTAGAATTTTGACCATCTACAAGGACTGCAGCTCTCTTGCGAAGGTACGGCAGGCCCGGCCACTTGTGCAACACACGATTTTAGGGTCAAGCCAGCGGATTCCTGAACGAGACTAAGCTGATATTCCTGTCGCAACATGAGATTGCCGGATGACGAGGAGCTGGTTTTGATATCACGTCACTTGGGGCACTTATCAGGAAGCGAGATAAATGGCCTGGAGCATGCTAGAAGCCCCCCCCTTCACTGGACTCTGGCAAGTAAAAGCCAAACTAAGCAGATAGCCTTCCACCAGACAGGTGAGAACTCGCTGCAAGCCTCCGGTAGGTGGCTCAAGACTCAGGGCTGGCTCGTCCGCCGCTTGTTCCCCATCTTTAGTGGTGGCGGCTTTGTGCAAACGTCGAAGAACAAAGGTCCACCCATTTGTGCCTCGAACCGGAAAGTTGGACACGAGGAAGACATCTCCTGGACTTCTGGGGACACCAGGCCAAGAAAATAAGCGGTACCAACCTGCAGGCCGGCCTTCTCTGCCTTCCCACTGCTGCAAGCGTCGAATCGCCGACTCCTTTATGAAGCTCGGGTAGTAGATCCTCTGCAGGAGCTTGTGAGATCATGGGAGCTCCTGTCGAGACCACCTCACCGGCACAATGGATGCAACATACTGCAGGCTGCAGCGCCCCTCGATGGGCTGCCACTGCAGGATGTTCTCTATCCGGGTGTTCGGCTCATCAGCTAACATGGCACTGGCAGTGAAGTGACCAAGTATTACGGATGTCTGGGCAAGTGTGACTTGGATGCTGTCATTCTGAGCCCTGCGGCCAAGTTAACACATGACTGGTTGAGTATATGAGTATACTTCCAAGCCAAAAGGCTGAGCCACTGCAGCGATCAGACTTGCTCACTTGGCACTTCACAGTCCCTTAAGCCTTAGGCAGTGCATCGCGCTGTACCACTGCATGAGGGATGCCCGCTGCCTCACGGCCTTTCTGTACACAGCTCTCCAGCAAGGCAAGACACTCCTTCCAGCGATGCCTGGGCATTTCACACATTGAACCTGAAGCTTCCACGTTCGCTGGCGTGCCTTCTGACGAGCTTCTTGGCCACCTCAACCGCCAGCTGTGGCTCCTCTGTCTCCTTCTTCGTGCAAAGGTGCCGGGTGAGGCCCGAGTTGCGAAATCGAGTCGAACACAGCAGAACCAGAAAACATGTCTTCAGACTTGGGCTGGCCTGCTTTTGTCTTACTGCATGCGCCGGTACACAGAATGGCTTGAACCAAGGTCGTACCGCACTTCTTTCCGGCACTACTCCGCCCTTGCCTCGTAGAGTTCGTACAAGACCTCTATGCCCTGGTCGTGGCTGCCCTGCGCTCAAGGCATGATTGAGCACCCATCAAGCCTAAGACTGCAACTCCTGCAAAGCTGTGCCTTCTGAAAGAGCAGCTTGGAGAGTTCCCAAAGCGACCTCCAGTCGTCCTCCGTGCGTGAGCCTTTTGTGCTCGAGGCTTGGCTCTGGACTTCGTCACGAGACCCCTCGCTCCCTCCCTTCCGCCTCGAGGTGGGAGGCTGCGCTTAAAAGCATAGCAAGCCTGCGCTGCCACTGACTCGCGGGGCGACTCTGACATGGTCGTACTTGTTCCGTTGTAGACTACGAAACTCCACTTTAAATTCCGCTCATGTCATGACCGCGGAGACATGTCGCACATTCAGTGTCCGTAATAAGACCAACAGTGAGTATGAACCATACACCGCTTGAAGTAATGATGCCACAAATATCCACAAATGATTGCTTCAAGCACACACCGGTGGCCCTCCACATTAAGTAGACATGGTACACCAGACGCTCCTGCACTGAAACTCACAAAATACATGCAATGCACTTGTAATCATTGTAATCAGGCATGGGGAAGGCTATTGTCAGGCGCATGTACAGAAGCATGCACAAACGCGTCCAATTGGGTGCAAGTCGGACTAGGTCATTCATGCACCACAGTGGTCGAAAGTACGGTATTCCACCTGAACTGAAGCAACATGGACATGCACCGAGAGTCAAGCGCGACAAAGACTGAGGATACGCGCATGAACGGCAGCATCCAAACACACGAGGTCTCCCTTCACTATCTGATGAAACTGACTGTTCAGACGACAAGTTGGACGCAGGGGGTTACACTAGCTTATCAGCTTGCCATCGCATCAACACCACGGCCAACCAATCGGTTAGTGGACGAGCTACGCATGACCTAGGCATCAATGCCTCAAACAAAACCACAGTCTCGACGATGAGGCACGCTCACGGATTCGACCCTCTCCCGCCGCCTGGTCGACCAGCGATAAGCGGGTGGATGCATACCCAATCTTCTGCCAAAGCGGCCGAGCCTAGGTTCAGGCGACCATGCCTTGCAAAAAGCAGCTGTTTCGATAGAAAGCAGTGTGCCGTTGTATCAATGTGTGTGCGCTTGCTTGCTTATCTTCTTTGTGATTTGCGGTGCAGGTAACTAGACAGGTGGTATGTATGAGACTGCGAACATATGGGTGGTTGTCAAAATTAGGGTCCCTTTTTGGGTCCCTATTAGAGTACGGCACCTATTATTGAGGGTACCCAAAAAGGAACCCTGATTTTGACAACCACCCATATCTTTTTGTTGTATCTGTACCGAAAGACATGTACGTACTACATCAGACTTCTTGGACAAGGAACGTCAGCTGCAGGCTTCGTGAAGTAGGCGCACAGGATCAAATGGTGAATTGCCTCTCCGGTAGCTGGGTCTCCCTGGACTCTAGAATGGGCAAGCTGGTGAGGCGCGGCCTTCTTCTCCTCCCCGAGCTCCGTGTAGACTTGGTGCAGGACGTGGTATGGGTCGGCCAGTCCGGGCTGCTCTCCTTGGAGGCATCGAAGGGAAACTGCGCTCGGAAGGGCAGACAGTGCAGCCCGCAGCCGGGAAGCGGATCACGGCCCGCATCGTCTCGATGGCGTCGGCGAACTCTCCGCAATAAAATTGTTGCTGCCCACGTGAGAGCAGTGCGCGGGCTTCAGGCGTTGCCTCGCTACAAAAAATCGGTTGACTATCTTGTGAGCTCTTGCATGCCTCATTATAATTTGCAAGGTTTCTGTTGAATTCCCATGCCACCCTACCCTCAAGGAGCTGCCTGACATGTGTTGATTTTGCGTCTTGCTTCCCCGTTTCTCTCAGCCTGGCAGTTCTCGCGGGAAAACTGCAGAGCAGCTTTGCGAGTCGTCTTCTTCCTGCAGACGCAGCTCCGGTCTTGCAGAGGACAGAATTATGTACCAAGAATGCTGCGGGTAAGAATAGTGACTAATCTCTACTATACAACAATAGAAGTGCACTCTAGCAACGAAGGCACAGTGATCGCCCTATTGTTTTCGCACGTTTCGACGGATGACGCGTGGTGACGCAGCACTTCAAGCACTGAGATGAGTAAACACCCGTGTTTGTAGGCACACCATCAGGAATGAGTTCATACAAGTAGTCATGATGCGAGACCTCCGTTTCTTCTTCTTCTTTTTCCTGTTCTGCCGGCGCGCGTGGATTCTCTGTGCCAAAAGGCCTCGGCAAGCACAGCCACAGGTTCATTGCTGCTAGGTGGTTCAGTTCTCGCACTCGAACTCTCCTGGGTGTATAGTTTGCCCTCAAGGGATTCCTGTGCACTCTTTATCAAGGCAGCTATGATGAGATCCCCAGAAATCGCACAGCTCTAAGCCCGGCACCTGATTCTTCAAGATCCCGACCACCAACTGCCATGAGAGTAGCATCCAAATCCTTCACAATAAAGCCCCACTTTCAAAGCTGACGTGTCGAAGTCACACCCTGCAACGCAACATGAGTAGCATGTGCCGAGTGTCCGAAGAATCTAAGTCAGAGTCATCCAGCTCGGGTTCATTCTCGTCATCACCTCGTTTGCAGCGAAGTAAAGTAGCCCAGGCTTGAACCACTTCCATGCTGCAGCATCAGCTGCTCTACTCTATTGCCAAGGCGCCCTCTTCTCTCTCCGTTGCCTGCCTCTTGGGTGTGCGCCCGCGCCCCTTGGCTGGAGCTCTTCTGGACCCCTGAGCGGCGCCCGCAGAAGCCTTGGACCTCACAAACGAAGCGTCGCTTACATGGCTTTCTACACGGGAAGCCAACTGCACTTGTTCGATCCTGACTCGTCTCTTGGGTGCCGGGTCACCTCGGCTAGCCATTAACCCGCCAACGGGGCATAAAGAAACCAGCCATGCTAATACTATATTCTTACATGCGCAACACCCCCCCCCCTCCCCATGATGCGCATCGAGCTGCCGTCCGCGCTCGATCTCTTGTTGCTCCGCTTGAGCCTGTCAGCGCAGCGTAACAGACCGGGTAGATATTCTTTCCCCTCGAGATGTGCCTCATGCTCTTCCAGCCGGTCTTCCGGCGACCGTCCACTTCATGGCTTGTGACACAGCTTGTGAGGAACGAATCAACCAGGAGCCGACATGCTGCTGCATCTGCGCAAATCATGTGCTTTGATAGCCACAGACAGATCCCCTGTGGATGTCTTTGCCTCAACCCTGGCAAGGCAAGCCCTTCTTTCCGCGGCTTTGTTGTCATTGTCCGCTTCAATCTTGGCATCGACGAGCCACTTCTCTTCAGGCCCAGGTTGCCAGTCGCCATCGTTGTCAGGAGGCAGCATCTCGAAGGCGTTGAAGCCGCCTATCATCTGCAATCTGCAGGTGTCAAACTCACAGCCGTGGCATGGCCTAGGCCGCGCAGTCCCCACAAAGTTGGCTCAGCCAAGGCTTCCAAAGCCTGGGCGGAGGTGCAAAGCAATTGCTGAACGGCGTTCCGTGTCACCACCGCTCCGGCCTTGAAGTCGGAAGCGACATCCACCCTTGGAAGAGGTGGCACTGAACAAACCGAGAGGCTGAGAGGCCTATCTTCCAAACTCGAATCCCAGCAACTGAAGCTCCATCCCGGCAATCCAGTCCAGTGCGGCAAGGATTGGTTTCTTGTACGGAATCGCCTCCTTGTGGGCGGATCCCTGACGGGTCGGACGGTGAAAGAACCAAGCTATACTTTGCACGTACTTACACTATGTCAAAGAATCGTGAAGATGTCCAACAACGTTTCCGAGGGGACTGTTCACAAGCCTCCAAGAAGTAGATCAAAAGATCATCGTAAGTATCCACCATGTGCGGCCCCTGGACTTTGCTCTGAAAGTCGCAGATCAACCTTGGTTCGACGCGAGGAGTTCACCCGCTGCCCACGGGACTTGAACCGACAGGACAGGGTCGAGGAGCAACAGCGCAGCCTGCTTGCCGAACTTCGCGGTCACAGCCTCGCCATGATCTCTCTGAGTGATTTTACACTTTGCACTGCACATGAACGAGATCCAGCCTCCATTAGGTCGCGAGCCCGTCCGAGTTCGCAGGAGGTCGCCACAGCCCGTACGAAGAGCTTGAGACTGCGTTCTTCTTGTGCGAGCTCGTCGAACTGCGTAAAAAGTCTGTTGAAGTTTTCACGAACCTCGCCAGTGCTCTTTTGCCATAGCATGACCCGAGTGACTCCGTAAATGCAAGTACTAGTACGCTCCTCACGTCTGGCTTTTTGGGCTTTGCTGCCTCTGGCTTGGCGGGATCATCATGCCAAAAGGAATGGACGAAGGAGCGGCACATGACCAGCGGAGTTCCAGGAACACTTCTCCTGCAAAGGGACCGACCGAAGGCTGAAAGAGCGAGGCGACTGCTTTGCGGCTAGGCCCTGGCCTGGCCTGGTCATGTAGTCGAAGAACCCATGCATTTCGGACGGTCGCTGCCCACCGGCTCCTAGTCCTTCACGAGTGGGTGCCTCACCGCGAGCGCAAGGCAAGTGCAAGGTCGCAAGGCAAGTCAGTGGAGGGGCGTATGGGGCGTGTGGTGTGGTGCTTTACCGGCAGGAGACCTCCCAGCCGTGACGAATGAAATGCAGCACGCCGGAATCGCTAATCCTCGGAGTCAGGCCAGTGTGTAGAACGAGCGATCCGATCATGCACATCATGCACCCTACAGCCCTAGCCAAGCATCTGAAGCCAATCGAACGGCAACTCTGGGCTCTCGATGCCCATTGCCAGCAGCGAAGCCTCAAACTGCGAACTGAGTTGCGAGATGAGCACGAGCACGGCTGGAAAACTTGAACTTGCCATACATCGCTACACCCTCCGAGCATCCTCAATCCTTCTTCTGGCCAGCTCCCCGGCCTTGACCAAACCGCTGGAGCCAAGCGAGACCACTTTCATGTCATCAACGTTGGGCCGATCCTCGTCACGCGCCTCACCGCGATCGGGTCAGATGTCGGTCTGGAGGACAGAAGCACTATTCCATATTATTCCACAGCTGCAGCCGCCTTGCACTTCCAGGTCTCGATCAGCATCATCGAAGTCAGTGGTTGCAGCTGCGGCAACGGATCCGGCAAGGGCCTAGGAACTTAACAAATCTCAGGTTCAAGCAGGCAGCAGGCTGCAAAATTGCAGAACAAACAAACTCAATTCCGGCATCATCGCCCGCAGCATTAGCCTTTGCCCTCCCCTATCTTCCTGGTTGCTCATAAGTCTGGATGAAGATAGCACAGAACCCAAGGTTTGACCACGGCATTATGCCAGCGCCGTTATCCTGTTTCCTGTTCATCCTCATGCTTCCTTTCTCCGCGTAGTGACACGAGTTGTTGAAACGGCACAGTCAAATCCAACAGAAAATTCTTATCTACACGTGCGTTTCCTGTTCGGTCTGAGAGAGTGGATGATCCATAACCCCAAACCCTCAACTTTCCAATTGTGTTTTCATTGCGTGGCCAAGTAGCTCCAAGAGCTCTTCTTCGGGCGAGTCTAAGCTGGGCTCGAAGGCCCAGAGTCCGCCAAGGCCGTTTAGCCCCCAGTCCTCCGAGGTCGCGCGGAGCAGTGCTATGATTGTAGGATAACCGATGCTACCTACTGCCTCAAAACCGATCTTCAGCCTGAAGACTCAGCCTACAACGATCTTCCAAGGCTCGGTACGGTCAGCACACTTCATGATGGTCTCCTGAGCGATGCCATAATGAAAGAGTGGCAAACACTGTGCCCAACATTTTCGATTGCATCTTCGGATCGAATCTAAGAGCGGGTCCCAGCCATCAAATTGCATGACGGATACCGGTCGACCAACAATCCAATCCAATGCTAGGTTCCTTGGTTCAGCTGAAAGGGGAGGGTAAGGCACCGCCCCAAGCGCACAAATCCAGATTCGGAGCTCGAGTTGGGTTCGGGGGCTGGAGATTTCGACCAATTTCGGGCCCCTCATGCTTCAGGGTGGTCGTCTTGAACCGAGCGAGGAATCAACGCAACACCTGCAATCTGCTTGCGAGCAACACTAAAGAACTGTAAAGCACTTTAGCGGGAAGTGGAGAGGTGACATGGTGCTCGCAGCATATGTCATGTCTCAGTGTTTCAGACCTGGCCTTAGCCAACAAACGGATATGGCTGAGGGATGTGCTTTCTATAGCTGTCTTAAGTGCCCCCTCCACTGGCACGACACCGGAATGGTTTACCTTAAGCTGAGATTCACTGCTTCCCCATAGGGTGGAGCCGGCAACCCCTCCTGCAGACATACGACGAAGGTGCACGGGACAGCGTAATGCAACATCGTCAGGTCACAACTCCGTGTCCTGATTTACATGCTTGCTGCCAGGCATGTAGTGCACCATTATGTTGTCCATACCTTCGAGGCAGTCGTCTTCTCGTGTCATTCACGTCATTCTCACATGCTTGCCGTGCCAAAGCCTTCCAGTTTGTAAGGAAGTTGTAAATAGCACGGAAAGGCATGAGGTCCTCGTCCCATTCTTGCTTGAGAGGGGCCTTCTACCAGTGCAGGCCCATCGGCAGTCTTCTGGAAGTCAATGATCAGCAGCAAGCATGCATGCCTTAGCCGTGAACGCCTGAGAGATGGACCTAGAATCTACCACTGCCAGATATCAGAAACAAACACAGGTACAGCGATGCTGAGCATTACTCGAAGCCGTTGACAGGACGAGCCGCTTTCCGTGCCTCTTGATAAGCAGCTCGAGAAGCCTAGGCAGGCAGCTCGTCAATGCCGGCCATATGGGAGTCTTCTCTGTTTATACTTTGTATAACTTGGGGAAAGTATGCTATGTACAACAAATGCATGTGTGTATATATATATACATATGCACATACACCCGCATATATATATATATATATATATATATATATATACAATATACATATATATATATAAAGACATCTACAGATATATGTGTGTATATATATATATATATATATATGCTACCCCCCCCCCCCCAGATACCAATAGAATTGTGTGTTTTGTGCTCTAAACCCTGCAATTCATGACACCAAGACACTCGAAGGTCTCAGATACTTCTAGTGCACGACCAGAAGGTGATTTTGTTCATCCCCTAGATCCCGCAATTCAAGACGCATGCATCCAGGAGGCGCTTAATACAGGGCCAGGCAAGCCTGACTTCATTGATGCCATACACATACAGGATGCTTCAGCACATGATAGGTAGTAACGGTTTAATGGCACCCTCTGTATTACTTAGACGTGCCTCTAATCTATCACCCATCCTTCCTTATCACACGCTAATAATAATAGTAGTACAACCCTAACACCGACAACTACCACTACCACTCCTCCTCGTGCTGCTGCTGCTGCTATTACTGCTACTACCACATTACTACATGTTTAGTTAGGTCTATGTGTTTCAGCGTCATTCCACATCTTGCCCCAAATGTATCCAGGCGACCTTTTCCTAGACCATGTCTTCTCACCATATTGCTCCTAAATTTCGTATCATGATATTAAGTTAAATCCTGTCACATATCCAACTATTATCAAGACGGTCATAACAAACCATCACAAGAACCGTACTACGACTACAATCTACTACTGATGATACTACTACTACTACTACTACTACTACTGCTGCTACTAACTACTACTACTACTACTGCTACCACTACTACTACTACTACTACTACTATCACTACTATCACTACTACTACAACTGCTACTACTACTACTACCACCACTACTAGTCAATCCATAGTATTAAACACGATTACACTGTACCTTTATCCTGTTATACTACTACCGCCATACCCTTATGCTAATCATCATATTCCTGCCACAATGCCTTAAGCAAGCTTTTCCATCCTATCATAAATCAAGAAGCTACCCATATTTATGGGTTTAGATGTAATTAAGGACACAGTATTAACATATCATTCACTTACATCAGTCTATCTCATTTACCTAACACACGTAAACAGTGCTCACTGAAGTAATCAAATATCACACTCATCACCCTAAACATAAAACGTCAGTGAGACTGGCAACCAGAAACAAAACACACCAAGTGTGATGCAGAGCGAGTACTCAAGTGCTGAGCATCCTGCTGCTATACTCAAAGTGGTGCAAGCGCCCTCTAAGGCCACAAAACGTTCATGGAGAGTCTTGTCACACGTCTCACCATCCCCCACCTTTTGGGGTGTGGGGGGGATGAAAATGGAAGTTTCCATTTCTGACCCTCCCTCTGAGATACATGTGGACATGGGCAGATGGCATGTAAGCTGACTCGCACTCACTCGGACCATCCCCTGTCATTTTTACTATTGCGTTTCCGGCTCCCCGGTGAGTGGCGTTTTGCCACGGCGAGCTGCGATCCTTCAGCAGGGGAGTGTCACGACTGAACCGCAGTGGCAGGAGGCTGAGACTCCGGCAGCGTCTGTGCAAGCCGACCACATCGCAAAACAGAGCCTCAGGGTGTCGCCGCATGCATCGACAAGCGTATCTCGAAAGCACCTGGGCACTCGGCCACGGCGCCAGTGCGATCCGTGCACGACCTCATAAATTTTCTTATTTTATCTTGTTCATGCCCGGGTGCGGTCTCATCCGATCGAGGCCCACACGATTCCACGATGAACCCTTGAGGTGTCATCTTCGAAACCTGGCAAACATCATGACTCGATTTTTGAGGATGCGACTTCTGTAGGAAACTGAGAGCAGGGCGAAGCTGTACGAGTAGGAGCACTCACATGTGGAGCCTAACACGGGCGATTGGTTGGTGTTCTCGAACTGGGGTTCCAAGATCAAGGCATGTGTAGCTGAGCCCCCAGCACTGGCTGTGCGAGTTTTCTCACCTCCCGCATCCAGTCCCTCAATGTCTTGAGGCCTTTCGAACCCTGATCGGGATGAGCATCGCAAAGTTTGCGAACGATAAGCTTGCCATAATCGTCCTTCTTGACATGAGAGCACGTGCACTCGAAGAAGTCCGGAGTCTGTTGGACCAGCTCGGTCCACAAAACAACCTGGCCGTCGCCCAGGTCGAAGCCGCCTTTGTCATTCAAGATCTGGAAGCCCCGGGCACTCCACAATCCTGGAAGCTTTTCCATGAATGTCACGAGGTTCGTGGTGCCCTGCATCGTGTGAGCGAAGCTGCGGTGATTGAGAACGGTGTCCGCCTCAGGTTCAGGGACACTGTGCGGCGCTGCAGCCGCGGCCTCCTGGTAAGCCTCCTCGCTGTCGACCACTTTCTGGATCGACTCCATCTGATCCTGGTTGAACCGCAAGACCATGATGGCACACTCCTCTGGGCCTGTGAAGCAGATGGTTGCCGGAACAATCTGACCGATGACGGTGCCGATAGGGTCCAGGAGATCGATGACTGAAGCTGCATGCACCGCAAACTGCCTCCCGGTCGTGCCCGTAGGACCGCACCTCCAAACTCTGGCTACTGCGCAGCTGGAGACTGTGAGCGGCTGTGTGGATGGCTTTGTCGTCCGGAGCCTTCTGCTGGAGGAAGAGCTTTTCATCACGGCTCCACGGAAGACGGTTGTGACCACGCCGAGGTGGACCTCTGGGCCTTGCCTGTAACTGTAGAGCACGATCTGGGGTTTCTCCACATCTGTGAGCGGACGAACGTGAGTGACCGTGTGGACGAACCAGGGACTGGCCGCCGCATTCATGGCAACAGCTTGGCACTTCTCTTGGACAGTCTTCCAGCCGTTGGCCCTGCTCATTCGTTTCCCGTCGGAGAAGCCAGCAGACCTGGCCAAGGCTAACTCGTGCACTAGCTTGTGATAGTCGGAGTCGCAGACGGCTTCTTTGCCGCTGAGCATGGCAGTGCTCAGGATTCCACGAGCATGATGTGTGGAAGCTGCAAGTGCACGTATGCGAGGCGTCATCAGGAGCTGCCTCTGAAGACAGGCGCCCAGCAGCTCGGAGCCTGGCTTGGAAAGGTCGAAATCTTTGAGGGTCCGCATGCGCTGGAGCAGATCATGCCACGTCCTCGGTCGGGTCGAGGTAGCACCGGAAGCATCTGTGGCGAGAACCAATGCAGCCTTGAGGGTATGGGGTTCAGGGTTTATGTTTGTTTTGGCTTAGGATGGCTTAGGGTTAGGGAGCTTTCAGATGCTTTGAGGCTGTCTCGGCCTCCTCCGTCTGCTCGGTCGTCTCGGCTTGCTGCGATGGCATCACGACTGCACTTGCAGCTGCTGCGGCCTCCTCCGGCACGGGCGGCGTATCCAACAGCTGGGCTATCTGTTGCTTGTTGAGCACGTGGTCTTCCAAGGATTCGACGAGCCTCAGGTCCTCGTCATCTGCAGGCTGCTCCCCGGCCTCCTCCTCAAAGATCATGCCCTCGGCGTCGACACCATCATCATCGTCATCGATTTCCTCCAGACCTTGTGTGACCAATGCCTTGCCGTAACCGGGCCACCATGCCCGGAAATCTGCCAGGATGACTGAGGCTGTGCGTCCCAGGGACATAAAAGCGAGCGTCCAAGCTGCGTCTTCCATGCTGTCATCAAGGACTTTGGTGACTTCGGTGCTGGGCACGGGGCTGCATCCTGTCTCGGGAGCGGTCCATTTCGCTCGGAGCTGCTCCACATGACATCTGTGGACACCCCACAGGCCTTGGCCAAAGCTTGGTGTTCCTCGATACGGACTCTTGGCACGGCCGAAGTGGTGCTCGGCAACTGCCTCCTGAAAGCATCGTGCAGAAAAGGAGTCTCTGCCGACCTCGCCTGGGTGCATGCAACCGAGGATTGACAACAACAAGCCGTGCAAGGTGTTGCGGAGGGTCGTCCTCGGAAGGCTGTACTTCTCGGCATTCTCGGCATGCTGCTGCTTCACCACCATATGGTTCATCAGTAGGAAGAAATAGCATGTCGCCGCTGCTCCTAGGCGCTCCTTCGAGGTCAACAGATCGCCGGCCTCGCCTGCCAGCGCGACGAGGCTGGACACCAATGTGTAGCCGTGGTGGCCAAAGCTGCACCAGGCTGACCGCAAGCACGCCGGATTGGTCCTCTGTGCCTCCTCCTTGTCGCTCATGGCATCGTGCATGGTGTAGGCTTTCGGCGGGAGCCCAGCGCCCAAGGCGAGGCTCAGATCGCACACGGCAGCGCCGTACTGGATGCTCCGGGTGCCCGAGACATGGTGTGCTCCCAGCCGCTTCAAGAGATGCAGGTTGTCGACGGATGCCAAGATGACCGTCGACGAGGGCTTGTGGTGGAGGACGGAGATGGGCATGTAGCGACCGAGACCTGCATTCTTGTGGCAGCAATGCTTCCAGAAGGGGAGGTCTTCGAAAGGCTCCAAGCTTTGGAGGCCAAGCGCTAGTCTTCGAGCCACATTGTTGGATGTGCCAGCATCCAAGGCGTAGCCCATGCAGGGGAGGTTGTTTGTGTCCACGTAGGCCTGCATGCAGTGGCCCAGTATCTCCACAAAGAACTCGGCCTTGCTGAAGTCTCCCTGCTCTGCTGCCGGCAGCAAGGGCACCATGCACACGTCCCACGTGTGCCGACGATCATCGGTTCGAGCCATGACTGCATGCACACTCATCCTGGCCAGTTTAGCCGAGGGCAGGCCTCTCAAGTTGTTTCCGAGAACCAAGCTGAAGTTCTTGTCGGGATCGGGGTGGTAGCCGCCGCCTAGAACGGCAACCTGCTGCTCGTCCGTGTGCACCAGGCCGACTACCTGTTCCCACGTAGGCCGCCAGTAGCTTTCGTCCAAGGCAATGAAGGCACTCCTCGTGCCCTTGCACCGGAGCAAAGAGGTGGCCACACGGATGTTGTCCGAGAGCTGAGCCTTGTTGCAAAACGCCAGCAGGGGCTTCGGTATGAGCTCAGAGTCGTACCGCAGCATTGGCTCTGACGGCAGTTTCACCCCGAACTTGTCCAGCAGCTCAGCTACCCCAGTTCCGCATCCCAGCATCCAAAACGAGCTCCTGTGCCGTCTCGTTGCTTGCAGTTTTCCTGACTCGAACTAAACCGCGATCCAGCTTCGATTGCATCTCCAGGAAGCTTTGCAGCAAATACCGAACGGCCACCTTGCCAGAGAGTTGGCCGCTGGCCACTTTTGCCGCGAGCTGCATGTCCTCTTTGGCCATACGGCCCTCTGCCAAACTCTTCGCGAAGCCATTGCAAAGATGTTGGTACACGTGCCTCTCTTCCTTGCCAACCTCGTCGGGCATCGGGAGGGTTTTCAGATTGACCGTGATCCAACTGTGGAGCCTCTCCGTGCGGATCTGCCTGCGGATGCATTCGAACCTCTGGCGGATCTGGTGCAGCTGAGAAACCGGAAGCTCGGACAGCAGTCCCTCGAAGTCCTTTCGGATGGCGTCGATGCTGCAAAAATCCCTGTCGACCAGTTCATCACATTTCTGGGCGATGTCCAGGTCTGTCCCGCAGGCTAGGACCTTGGCATAGTCCATCAGCGATAGCTTGCTTGCCCAGGTGCAGATCAAGATCCTCAGATCGCTCCGCTTGGCTAGCTCTCGGCAAACGGAGCAGGGCTCCTCCATTGAACCTCGTCCGGAGCACTCCGTGTGCCGGAGGAAGAGGATGTCATCCTGCCAGGCCCATTGGCATGTGGCTGCAGGATCCTTTGCGATCTTCGTCCGCAGGCATCCGTGCTCCACCCATTGCAACACGGACTCCGCCACCTGGTCCAAGCTAGGAACCACACCTGTGCCCAGACCGACGCCAACACAGCTCGTGGCCGGCTTGTCAATCGTGCGGTGGTTCTTGGCATAGGTCTGCTCGTGTTTCAGCAGGTGCCGCTTCGCAGACATGCAAAGTGCATAGGCGTTCACCTCGCGCTCACACTTCGTGCAGTACCACCGTTGGCCACCCGCCAGAGGCAAGTATACCCCTGGTCGCTCCTGCTCCACCCACCTCGCGAGTGTGGGCTTCTGCGCACCGCTCGGCGGACGCCCTCTGCCACTGGAGACAAGGGGCACAGGATCCTCTGCTGGCTGATCTTGCACGGGCCGGTGCTCCTGCTCAACCGGCTGGCTGCCCTCCGGCTGGTCCTGTACTGGCTGCTGCTGTTGCTGCCGATGCCGCTGCTGTGCCGATTCGATGAGGCCTTCCGTCAGGCCGTTCCGCAGAGCTCGGCAAGCCGGGCATTTCAGGATAGAATCCCGGCCCAGTGCGAGACAAAATTCCTGCCAATGTCCGGCCGAGTTCGGGACCTTATGCTTTGCATGGGCGGCCTGAAACTTGGAGTTGTAAGCGAGCTGACCCTGTTGGCACATGGCCAAGCCCCGAGACCTGTCCTGAGCCTCGCGAGCCTTCCTCTTGTCGGCCTTGCTGAGCGTCCTTGCGGGAAGGCGGCGTCCCACGGTCTTCGCGGCATCCTGCACCATGTGCTGGAGTGCCAGCTGATCCAGCATGTCCTCCTCCTCCGGGTCGTCCTCCTCCGGCTCTGCACTGGGCTCTGCCTTGATTCCCCTCATGCGAACCTTCCTCGAAGCCTTGTCAACGGAGGGTGGGCTGGGCCGGTCGTGCATCTTCTCGCTCTTGATACGTTTTGGGGTGTTCGGAGCTGGACAGAGGGCGGCTACGCTCGCCTCGGAGAAGACTGCATCTGGACATCGGGGCGGCCAGATGGCTCCTGGCGACTCCATGCATGTCAGGACATGTTTCCATGCCAGAGCCACCAGCAAGCCACAGCTCCACGTGTCCTTTTGTCGGTACTCGCACCCTTTGAGGGTCCTGTATTGACCCCGCTGATGCCAGCCGCTGCCAGGATTGTCCAAGGCAACCAGAAATGCCTGTGTTTCCGCTTCAAGTAGTTCGGCCTGGACAGCAACAGCAAAGTCGAAGTGAAGCACGTCGGAACACCCGCGTCGCAGAACGACGCACCCGAAATGGGTGCGGGTTGCAGTGATGCCGAGCAGTAGGTCCGAGCTGGGATGCAATGCAAGCTGCCTCTGCCGTTGCTCGGTGCTTGTGTCAGTGACGATGACATGCTGCGGCCACAGCTGGCCGTACATGTCTTTGTTTATCTGAACGATCAGGTGAAGCAGGGTGCCGTAGGAAGTCAACTGGCCGAAGCAAGGGGGTGTCCACGGCCAAGGAGCTAGCAGTCTTCTCTCGAGGTCCAGGCACACATCTCGAGCTGGCAATCGTTTGATCGTAGCTGCGACCTTGCATAGGCCAGAACATGAGCAGGGAAGTCACAAGGTTCCTGGCTTCCAGCAAGACGGCTTTAGGCTCAGACAGCGCTGCTGTCCGAGGCGATCCCGGTGTGATCCTCAGACGACCCAGCAAATTGGAAATGATGGGGGTGCGACCCCTGGAAAGCGACAACTGTCTCGAGGATGGGCGGGGTCACACCCCCGTCATTTCCATTTTCCGGGTCCCGGGCACGGTCCCGGGGAAAGCCACGTCTAGCTCGCCCGCCCAATCGCCACACTATCCCGGGAATCCCCGCAAAGGCCGGGAACTGGAAATGATGGGGGTGCGACCCCTGGAAAGCGACAACTGTCTCGAGGATGGGCGGGGTCACACCCCCGTCATTTCCATTTTCCGGGCCTGCGGTGCCATCCCGGGCGGTTCCCGGCAGATGATGGCTCTGTTCGTTTTCATATGTACATATCTATATCTATTCCCATCTATTCCCAGTTCGGCTCGCCCGCCCAATCGCCACACCACCCCGGGAATCCCCGAAAAGGCCGGGAACTGGAAATGATGGGGGTGCGACCCCTGGAAAGCGACAACTGTCTCGAGGATGGGCGGGGTCACACCCCCGTCATTTCCATTTTCCGGGTCTCGGGCACGGTTCCGGGGAAAGCCACGTCTAGCTCGCCCGCCCAATCGCCACACATCGCCACACTATCCCGCCGAAAAGGCCGAAAGTGGAAATGATGGGGGTGCGACCCCTGGAAAGCGACAACTGTCTCGAGGATGGGCGGGGTCACACCCCCGTCATTTCCATTTTCCGGGCCTGCGGTGCCATCCCGGACGGTTCCCGGCAGATGATGGCTCTGTTCGTTTTCATATGTACATATCTATATCTATTCCCATCTATTCCCAGTTCGGCTCGCCCGCCCAATCGCCACACCACCCCGGGAATCCCCGAAAAGGCCGGGAACTGGAAATGATGGGGGTGCGACCCCTGGAAAGCGACAACTGTCTCGAGGATGGGCGGGGTCACACCCCCGTCATTTCCATTTTCCGGGCCTCGGGCACGGTTCCGGGGAAAGCCACGTCTAGCTCGCCCGCCCAATCGCCACACATCGCCACACTATCCCGGGAATCCCCGAAAAGGCCGAAAGTGGAAATGATGGGGGTGCGACCCCTGGAAAGCGACAACTGTCTCCAGGATGGGCGGGGTCACACCCCCGTCATTTCCATTTTCCGGGTCTCTGAGGCATTGTCCGACCAAGCCCCCGGCATGCGCAGGTTCGGGATGCTGTTGCTCAGTCTTGACCTCAAGATGCCAAGCTTCCCAAGGTTTCAGCAGCGAGTGCACGTGTGTGTGTGTGTGCACAATCCCGAAGCAGCACAAATCAGGAGACGACCGGTCCAGCACGCGACTGCTCCTGACCGGAGACAACAACCGGCACAGCAACGGCACGGACGATCGCGATTATGGGGCAGTCCCCACCTGCTCTGGCTTCGCGGCTGCGGGCACACCGTCCACTGCAGCACCCTGCCATCGGAGCGATCTCGAACCCGACCCCAAACCCTGAGCCCTGTACAAGGCTAGGTTTGGGAAGGACAGCCAAGGGCCAGGGTCCACAGCCTCCAGAACCAGAGGTGTCGGTGGAGCCGCCTCAGGAAGGCAGCATGCACAAGATGTGAGCATGCAAAGATATGCAAAGCATACAGAGCGCTCGCTTCTATGTTTGAGCTCGTGCGGGCAGTCGCGAGAATCCCCAATCACGACGTGACGGCTTTCTATGCTGCCAAAATAAGCTCATGTACGCTCAGCATGACTTCTGCATGGAGCGGCCTGACTTCCCCATGAAACTCCTATCAGGCTTTGCGGCCACCTTCGGGATCCTTCGAGGCTGCCTCTGTCGAGCTTCTCGATGCATCCTGCACCTGACGATCCTCTGGAGGTGTTCGAGGTGCACCGCCCTTGGACAAGGAAGCCGGAGGCGTCGATGAACACGGCTGCAGCTCCTGTGCGTCCTTCTTCGGCGGCGACATCTCATCACACTGTGACTTCGTCGGGGTCGCAAAGGACGGGGCACTGCTCACCGGCGACATGGCCGTCCAGTCTGGAAGTTGTCCTTTGACCCAATGGCGCTTGGCCCGCTTCTTCGGTGCCGCTGGGGTCATGTCCGGCATCTGACTCCAGTCAGGCTCCAGCTGAGACATGTCGGGGGACACATCCAGGAAGCGGCGAGTCCTAGGCGGGGTCGTCACAGCTCCGTCGGCCGAGTCCATCAGCACGGCCAGCAAAGCAAGATCCAAGCAAGGCAAGCACCAAAACCTCGGGTCCAACACAGTGTCTCGGGCCAAAGAACAGGCCACGGGCCAGCGAGTTCAATTGCCAAGCAAACACGACACCACGAACAAGGCGCCCAGCATCAGGATAGTCCTTGAGGTCCGGGCACACACCACAGCAGTCATGCCACCGGCAGCCATTGGCAGATCCTGATGTGGGGGCAGGTGCAGAAGGCATCGGCATGCCAGGGCACGGCATATATGGCCTGGTCCAAGCCACCACTTTGCCGCTCATCAGGTGCACCACGAGCAGCAGCCTCGTCCTGACCAAAGGGCACGGCAAGCCCTAAACACTTAAGAGGTGGATTGATGTCCTCTGCCGGTTGTGCTTGATCCGATGCGACCTACAGCAAAGCAAACGAAGTGAAGCCAGGACCACTCGCCAAAGACCCGAGGCATTCAGTCTGAGCTCCAGGCAGATGAAGCGCCCGGTTCCAGTGCTACCACGACCTGATGGTGGCATCGCGGATGCAATCGGTCGGAGGCTCAAAATCAGGGTTTTGCAAACCCCCATTCTCGGCTCGAGAATGGGGGTTTGCCCGAGGATCAAACCCGACCCCGAACCCTGAACCCCCCGAAGCGAATGCCTAGGAAGGCTCAGGCCAGGGCCGCCCGAGCATCCGATGCCAAAGCTTCGCTGACCTGGCAAGAAACCGCTTGTGTGCCAGAACCACCAAGGCAGCCAGGATGGAACCTCGGAACGTGGATCGGGAATAGCTGGCTCCTGCAACAGGCTGGGGTGTAGGTGCGGGGGGCCAGAGGAGTGCAGTCGCAGTGAGCCGGTGTCCAGAGCATTCACCGGGATCACGACGGCCTGGTGCACCTAAGACGCCACAGGGGTGTAGGGTTTGTGGGTTGCAATGGTTCGCACACAAGCAACGACCAAGCTGAGCAGCAAGCGGCCAAAGGATCAGCTTGAACAGCGGATGATGACCCAGCTTGCACCGGAACGACCTGATGTTGTGTGACCGAGAACACCAGAGATGGCCACAAGAGCAAGGTCCAGGCCGATGTCGAAGTAGAAGCAGCTGCGACCTGAGCAGACCAGCAATGCTAAGGAAGGAAAGACAAGGCTGCACAAAGCGACCCAAGTAGCCAGCCTCGGAGGGAATCGACGATTGCATCGGGTCCTGACCAATGGGAACGGGGGTTTGGGGCTCTCGGAAGTCTTTCGGAGGCTTGGGGCCGGGCTGGGTTTAGGTTTGGGGTTTGCGGGATCGGGATTTGGATGGATTTGGGCTTCGGGTTTGGGGCTTCCGGGGTCCCTTGCGAGAGCCCTGAACCTAGAGGGGTGCGAGGCAACCGTAGGAGTTAAGGTGCCCTGAAGTCTTAGGGAGGCGGGAAGGAGCAGGGAGAGGGAAGGAACCCCAAACCACAACCCACGTGGCATGTTTTCAAAATCCATCCGTTGCCGGCGGCTGGCCGAATACGCATGGCATGCACGTCACCCCCAATAAGTCACATGTGCCAGCCCATAGCCCGGCCTATGCCTAGGATGTCGGGACGAAACTTATAAAAACCCCTGTGCTATAACCCGTGCGCAGCACATGCGAAATCGGCCGTGAAACTCACCCCTCGTGCGACACTGCTGTGCTGTACTTGTAGTGTTGCTGCTTTTGCTGCGGTGTTGTGGTGTGTCTGTGTGTGTGTGTGTGTGCCGCCTCCGTTTTGCTGCTACTGCTATGGCTGCTATGCTGCGCTGTGTTGTGCTGTGTGTGTGTGTGTATGTTGCTCCTTGCACAGCACTACTGTCGCCCTCACGGACACGAAGATGCAGCAGGGCCCTGGAACCCCCGGGGCCAGTGGGAAGACGAAGTCCATGACGACGATGAATTGCCACAGACACTGCTGTCATCGTCCTGAGTCTTGTCTGGGCCATCATCGTCCTTCTTCTTGTCTGGGCCATCATCGTCCTTCTTCTTGTCTGGGCCATCATCGTCCTTCATCTCATTGTTGGGCATGTCATCGGACGTCTTCGGGCGCCTCTGCACCACTACGCACATCCCGACCGCTTCGTAGACCCCGCCTTCGTCGCAGCCCGGATCCTCCATGTCACGAAGTAGTTCCTCCACCGTGCCAGACAACGGGAAGTCCATGGACATGACCCTGCGCTTGCCCACCAGCTGGGCAATGTCCACCGTCTGGTTTGTGTTCCTAAACGGAACACAAACCCACTCAGGGACGTCCGTCTTCTTGTCATCGCCCTTTTTCGCGGGCTTCTTCTTGTCATCGCCCTTTTTCGCGGGCTTCTTCGTCGCTGTCTTCATTGCTTTCATGGCCTTCGTCGCTGTCTTCATTGCTTTCATGGCCTTCGTCGCTGTCTTCATTGCCTTCCTGGCCTTCGTCGCTGTCTTCATTGCTTTCATGGCCTTCGTCGCTGTCTTCATTGCTTTCATGGCCTTCGTGGCCTTCGTGGCCTTCATGGCCGCCGGCCTCTTCATCGTGAAGAAGCACTAGGATCTCCGCAAGCACTAGCCGGGTAAGCGAGCCACCACTTCAGAAAAAAGTTGCTGGATCTCCGCCAGCACTAGCCAGGTAAGCGAGCCACCACTTCAGAAAAAGGTTGCTGGATCTCCGCCAGCACTAGCCAGGTAAGCGAGCCACCAGTTCAGAAAAAAAGGTTGCTGGATCTCCGCCAGCACTAGCCAGGTAAGTGACCCACCAGTTCAGAAAAGTTGCTGGATCTCGGCCAACACTAGCCAGGTAAGTGAGCTATGGCCAGGTGCGCAATCGGATCTTGCTTATGCAGCTGGATGAGTCCTACCTACAGCATTTATATATTTCGGACTCTAGCTGAAATGCCTCCGACCTAAAGGATAGATAAGCCACGTGTGATATGTTCTGATCATCACAACCTGTTTGGACCACATGTCGCGACTGTGCAGCACATGCACCAACTCCGAATGCAACCATCCCACAACCCCCGGCTGATGCACACATGCACTGACTCAAACTTCTCCCGAATGGTTGGTCAGTTCCTGCTGCCCCCCGGTCAACTGAACCCGGCAACCCCACAAAGTCCCGAAACATCCCGAAACCAACCCACCACAACCCCGAACCCAGCAGCCTTGTTGCTCTCGGCCGAGCCATCCGCAGGTAACTCCTGGATGCCACAGAGAAAGGTAGGGATGTTTAGGCTTGGTTCGGGCATGTTAGGGGGGTTCTCGGGGCGCCATCACTGGTGTCTGCACTCCGATCTCGCAACGACCACCCCTGTGCCTCCGAGGCCGCGAGAGGAACAGGAGCCGATGCCACAGCCGATGAAGACTCCTGGCACACAAAACCCATGCAGAAACTAACTGCAAAAGAGACAATCACGAAAGGCTCCAAAGGGGGGGCGCACCTCTGGCTCGGCCGGCACGATCGCACCACGAGCCTGTGCCGAAGAGGGAGCAAGCATCAACAGCAGCGACCAAACGTCCCGCCTCAGCCGGATGCGAGGGAGCTGCCTGCACAGTCAAGGGTCCGGCTTCGGGGCCAAGGCAGAAATGCACAGACAGCACATGGACAAAACCCGGACCCCCCGAACCCTGCCAAACCAGCCAACCCGCACAAGGACAAACCCCAAACCCGAACCGATATCTGCAAAGCAGGCGCACCTCAGAGCCCGCATCGAGAACGGGCAAAGGGTCATCAGCCTCGCAAGCAGGCTTTGAGTGAGGTGCCCCAGGTTGCAGCCGCGACTGTGCCAACCTGTGCAAAGCCGTAATCGAAAGCATTCGCCGCCGCTTTCTCTCTCAGGTCTGCCGGGACCTCAAGGCTCACCGACCAGGGGACACCGGCAGCAAGCCAAAGCCAAGCACCCGGCGGGCGGATGCTGATTTTCGGATGCCCACTTGTTGGCCTGGTCAGGAATGCCAAGGCTTCGGAATCCAATGCTTCAATGGTTTGGCGCCTTCTTCTCCGAATCGAGCAGTGGACCACGGGCGCCGGCGGAATCCACGTACTGGTATTTGACTCAGTCGGAAGCACATGGAATGGCAGAGCACGAGCAACCAAGAAGTCGAAGCAGGAGCCCGAATCAAAATGAGTCGCGGACAGACCCGACGAGTCCCGCCATAGCTCCGGAAGCTACATTCCCAGACCATCTTACAATCAATGCTGGAAGCCTAGAAAAAAATTACAGCCCCTGCCGACATAGTGGCTTACTTACCCTGCCCCCATGCCGTCATAGTGGCTTCAATTTTTTACCTAGAAATACCTAGAATTCCCGTGCCGACATGGTGGCTTACCTACACCCTGCCCCCCTGCCGTCATAGTGGCTTCATTTTTTACCTAGAATTCCCGTGCCGACATGGTGGCTTACCTACACCCTGCCCCCCTGCCGTCATAGTGGCTTCGGATGTTAACTAGAAGTGTGGCTCAAGATCGGACGTGTCAATGATCTAGACATCTCCAAATTCTACATGCGATGTGCCGGGATGTGCATGTGGGCATGGCCCCGAGGCAAAATGCCTGCATTCGCGGCCGGGCACTGACACGTATGAGCCATGTCGCTCTCTCTCTCTCTCTCTGTCTGTCTGTGCTAAGCCGGGATCGAGACACGATGTGTTTGCGATGGTTTCCCGTGCCCCCCTGGCCCGAATAACGCCAATGCTCCGATCTCGCGAGATTTGATTCCGACATGGATATTCAATATTAATATGGAGGAAGGCAAGCAAATCCGCAACCACCCTGCCAAGGTCCTATGCGCTTTGATGTCGAAGGCTGTATATTAATATAGCACATGGAGCCCGGAAGCCCGAAAATGGAAATCTCGACCTGCTGACCCCCGGCGAGCCCATCCGGCGACCCCTCTATATCCCCTACATTCTCCATCATTCCCCAAACCCGGTAAATGGAAATATTTATTGGAAACGCTATGGGTCCTCCCCCCCCAGCTTCCATTAATAAAAGTGGGGGATGTCTCACCCAAGAGGGTGCTCGAATGCTCTGTTTTTGTCTCATGGTGCTGCCTGCAGAAGGAAAACACAGGAATGTATTGGTAACTGGGGGGGGGTACCATATATATATGTGTGTGTGTGTGCATGGTACTCCCCCCGGTGGCTACCCTTTCCGGTCTTGGCTGTGCTCTCGGGCTAAACCGTATGCAATGCTTGCTCCTGGTCCTGGAGTGGGGAAGCTTTTCCAAGACCTTCAATCTTGAATCTGGCCCTTGATTCAACCTGAGTCGGACCGATTCAGCTTGAATCGCATTCGCCAAAACATCCATCCCGCAGGTTCTGCTCGCTCACGCCTATACGTACCTTGCTCTAGCCATCATTCAGGCCATGTCGGAGATTTCCGTGTCCGGTTCGGTTATGTTCAAACGCATTGTAAAAGGCCACCTAAGTTTAAACCCAGTACAGCATTAATCCCAGATCAAAGGCCCAATAATGCAGAAAGGTACGTGCGCACCCTTTTTCCGCACAGAAGGTTTTGCGATGTGCTGTGGGTTGTCGCTTAAAGTTTCCGTTTTGCAACTTCTTCCAAACGAAAATGGCTTAACATGCACATGCAAATGGGTAATCACGTATCCTGATAAGATGTAGTGCGAACAATCAATACCAGACTTTCAAAGGGTGCAGGGTTTGAGGACTAGGGCAAATGCCTCAGGGCGGGCAAGCTTCCAGCCAGCCCCAGAGGATCGGGGCGGTGGGGGGGGGGGGGGGTCAAAAAAAAATCCTGGCCGTCCGGGGTTCTGAAACCTTGTTTTTGGACCCCACCCCCAGGCCTCCAGGGAAGGCTTGGAAGCCTCGGATGCCCTGGGCCTCTGAGTCTAGTTCCGCGCGCATACGCGCGGCTGGACTCCTGAATTCCTCTGCAATCTACTGGTCTCTATCGAGGTTCATTGGATTCTAAATATTCTGAATATGACATATGGCAAGGAGATACAGCTTCATTAGAGATTTTAGATTTTACACTTGAGCCACCGTTTTCCACGTGAAGTCAGCTCCAACGCTAGTCATATTTGTTTCAGTGTGGTAGCATATTCACAGTGCATCGCTTCCCGAATGCACCAATACGACATCTGATGTTGGCAAGGTTGCAACCCAGCATTGTCAGCATGCATGTCAAAACGTGCAAGCAATGAAGCCAACTGACAAATACATCCAATGATGTTCATACACACGTCTCGAATGTCATGCTAGAAAACTAAACTTTCGGAATCATTGCTGTGTCGAATGCGAACCTACATATGTTGTATGTGCAATATTTCTATTTACAGTTAAGGTAACAGCACTAGCATGTCCGTTCCAACACCGACGGCAGAGAGTCGTTCCTGATAAACAGCGACAAACAAGCTTCCACAAGTGATCGATCTCAGGAAGACTGGCAGAAGACACAACAAAGAACAAATTTGGTTATGCTGTCTTGAAGCTATGCGTGCATATGCTTGACACTACATACTTGGAGGCAGTGAAAAACATCGAACCCGGGTTGGAGAATACATGTATTACTTACAAGGTGCTGATGTTGCGGTAATATACACCCATCCATGTGTGCTATATGTACGAGGCAAGCTTCTACAGCATGCTGGCAGGAAATTCACGAACTCTCACTCAGCCTGTCTTATGGAAGGTTTGGCTGTGGTCTCCTAGTCTGGAGCCTACCTAGCAACCCTAATATTTGAGTCTGAGATGCATCTTATTCGCAAAATAAACACCACCCAAAACCCATCCTTATTGCTAGCCTTCGTACCGCCCCGTTCGGGCGGAATGGTCTGTTGCCCTAATGTGTTTTGGGGAGCTCGTGCAAGCATGGCCCTCGGACAGGAGTCTTGTCTTTGAACCTTGCATGAAAGTCCGGACTCTGGTGAGAAAGACTCTCGGAACGGACGGATGCAAAAAGCGAGCCTCTGATCCTTCTGCGGCGGTCGGACCGCCACAGTGAAACGAAAAAGGTGAAGCACACTGCAGCCTACAGTGAGAACGGGCAACGGACGGGAACGGCGTAAAAATTGTAAAATTTTAAAGTCCAAGCTCCACTGCGGCAAAGACGGACTTGCAACGCCACTCAGATGGGAAATGTACTTGCATCCAGAAGTATCCGCTCCCCCGAAAAAATCTCGTCATCGCCACAGTGCCGTGTATATTTTGGGCTCGGCCCGTGTTTCCACTTCCAAAAATCGCATTCCTGCCGCAGTCCCGTGCAACTTCTTTGGAAGCTCAAGTAAACACAGCCCACATGCAGGAAACACTTCAGCCCCTCATCCCTGCAAATTATAGTTGGCTTTTGGAATAGCTCAATATCTAACCAAACAAGTGTTGGTGCAAATGGACTTCAGTGGGACATATGTAGAAAAAAAGCAATACGGGCAACAGTCTGACTACACTTCAACTGAGCATACCAGCTGCAGTACTCACAAGGAAGGCACGTGCTCAACGAACAAGGGCCGTGGTCCTATACAGGAATCTAGACGGTGCTCATCATGTCGAAAACTTCCTGTAACGTCGAATAAAGTGGGGCCGTTCCTACCCGATGAAGATGCTCCAGATTTTCATACTTGACGGCGTAATCATTCGAGAATCCCAAATCCCCAATCTGCAGTAGTTCCAGAACTCCAGTTTAGATTGGCCTAATCATTCCTGAACTCCCGAATCCAGATGTCCAAATCTGGAATCATTTCCGAAAACCAGACTTGACGGGTCTTTCACTATTGCGAGGAATTCAGGAAGCACCGTGCTGCGACGATCAAGTCATGTGTCATCGAAAATCACGTAACACCCATGCTGCCACAGGGATGTGCGCAGAGCTAAACGGACATGATCGGGAAAAAGGTCAGCGCATGTTATCGATCGCCGGACACAACAGTCACAAACCATTATTGTGACTTGATATCATGAATTCGCATTGCTTCCAAAACAAGACAATTTCGTATAGCCCTAAAGGACCAAAATCTGGAACTACTCCAGAAATCCCGACATGAGGAGCCTTGACTCTTCCGAAATTCCCGATCTGCGGGGCTTAACTGTTCCAGAAATCCACCTTCCAGTTTTTCAAATCTGGAACAATCCCAGACGAACTTCAGATCTGCAGGGCCTCACTATTCCAGAATTCCAGATGTGTAAATTTGGAATTTGGGGAATTCTGGAATAATTCCAGATTTGAAAATCTGGAATTATGAGGCCTTGCAAACCTGAAATTCTGGAGTTATTCCACATTGGAAAATCTAGAATTCTGGAAAGTTGGCCCTGATGTGGAGTATTCTATCATAGACAACTTGCCTTGAGCCTTTACCTTGCTTTCCTTGGAAAGTCTTCAAATCCTAACACCAAAGTTATCTGGCGCTACAATTTTCGATCTCGATGTAGAGAATGTGGAGAGCGCAGCTCAGGGTCTGGCGTGTGTGTGTGTGTGCGCGCGTTCACCATCCGTGTTTCAAAGGGCTAGTAAATATTAAAGTGTATCAGAACCAAACGACATGAGCATGATGTCAAGAAGCAGGGGGCATGGCTGTCGTTCCCTGGCCATGTCATTTTTGTTGTCCGTGCAAAAAGCAATCTATGCCCCACGACGATGAATCGTAGCTTGGGTATCTGTATCTAGTTTTGTAATTCCAGAGAGCGGGCTTTCAGGAAGTGCTTGAGCCATTGGATGCATCAAGCTCTGCAGCCATGTGAAGCCTGCGTGTGTTGCTGTCACATGTCACTTTAACCAAGTCATCCAATCAAGCCTGGGGTCCCTCTGAGAACAAAAAGGAGTAAGTAGCAGATCACGAATAAGCCAGAGCAAACAGAGCCACATCACCAGCGACACCCCAGACCAAGAGGTCTGCTTCAAGTGTGTGTGTGTGTGTGTCTGTATGTAGATATGTATACAGGTTGTATCTGTGTGTCCACACAAATAAATAAATAAACAAATATAAATAAATATATATATATATATATATATGTGTACATATTCATTCCGCAGCATGAGTGTTTGTTGCGGGCGAGTGGCTCAGGAACTACCTTAAGCTCCTCCGTCGTGGGCACAGTTCGCACGAAGAGAACTGGCTTCGACGTGGCATCGATGTTGTTGAAGCGATGGATGCCTCCGATGCATGCTGGCTTTCCAATAGTGTCGTCACGGCCCTCTTTCTGGCTCTTCATCTCGCAGTGATTGCACATTGTATCAGCCGCCCGTGTGCAAGTGCTATACATATGTTGCCCAGAAAGATGTTGACAGGATTTCGATCGTGCTTGTCCCCTACAGTTGCGCAGGTTTACGTGCAGCAACGGGTCTGCGAAATCCAACACGGACCTAGGGCATCTGAAGAAGCCGCACCTATAGACTCCTGAATTCCACACTCAGACATGTCGTGACTGAGACTGATTTAGGGCAAGTGGGGAAGATTTTGCAACTGTGTGACAGTGAAAATAAGCCTTCGGTCCCTCAGGAAGGCGACAGACCATGCACACCAATATCTGAACTGAGACCGCGACGGCGAAGATATCTCTCGTGCATACCGGGATCGGTCGGATCATCGTGCCAGAAGGAGTGGTAGTAACTCCTGTACCTCGGCCAGCGTCTAACCTTGTATCTTCAAACTTCAACATTATTCAGACTTCAGGGTGGCCGGGCAATCGCTGTGCCGAGGAGCCAAACCCCCTGCCTGCCCTACAGCAAGGCACTACCTGCAACCGCGGTACGTTGTCATGCTGCATCCAGGCACTACCTGCCAACGCTTGAGCGGTCAGCTACAGTCTCACTGCCTGCTGGGGCAGTGTGGTAAAGTGCTTTCATGGCTACTGGCCGGTCAACCTTGCTGCCGTTTTAGGCATGTCCTGCAACACCGGCAGCCTTCTTGGTATTGAAGTCAAAGAAGCCTGAGCACTGCAATTTCAGCTTGGCAAACAAGCTTCAAGCGCGATGACGCAGCTGCAGGCTAAGGCACCATTCCAACCAGTGCTCTCGTCCCAGCCATTCCGCAAAAAATGTACCAAACCCTGACAGACATTTGGGCTCTTGAGCGGTCTGACACCTCTGACACCCACAGAAGCAGTTCGACCGGCAATTTGTGTCTGTGCTCTTGACAAACTTCCCACCTCATGCCGTGTTCGCATCCAGTCAAAGGGCAGTGTCTCAGCACCTCTGCCGATGTTCTTGAAGGAGAGCTTCCTTAGCCACAGATGCACTGCTGCTTTCGTACTCAATCGGCGCCAGCATGGTGGCTCGAGTCGACAGCTTCATCCTTGCCGGAGAACGGGCCGCAGAAGCAACCCAGTGAAACCAGCATTATCTGCTCCGTCCTCAATGTCCAAGAACATTGATGTGGCTCCATGCTGATGTAGGTGCATGTGCTTTGCCCGTGCAAGCGGACTTTTAAGTGACACGCTCGGCATCAACCCGACTTTCACCGTCCGGCAGCTGGTCCATCATGTCAGATTCCTAGCTCTTCGACCGGCACAAAGCGTAGTCTGCCAAGGCCGGAGGCCCGGGGCGTTTAGATCGGAAACTAGGGACCTCGGCACCATTCATGCTATAGTACCCACCCCTTTTATCAACATCGATCGGCTTTTTGGCTTCGACTTTTTGGGTTTTGGGAAGGGTTGGTAGGGGGACCATGGAGTGTATCTGGCTTGGTCTGCCCCTCAGACTTCCGTCACAACCCGGTCGGCAAGTCCTCTCTCTTCTGGCTTCCTCCGGCTTCTTCCTTCCCCCCGCTGGCTTAACTCTTGGCAACACGCGAAAAACGGCTACGCAAAACATGAAGGACCCCTGTCGTTCCTTACCCCCCCCCCCGCCTCCCCCCATTCGCGATTGGAGCAGAGGCGCTCGCGCTAGCGGTTAAATGCCATGAGCATGATTGGATTGGAGAAATGCCGGGGCTGCTGCCTGCATACCCGGCTCCCACCTTACTCGCAACAGGGCCCACAAGGCTTTCCTTGATGATTCGATCTGGTCACAATGCCTGCACATTTGCCAATCATTTGCATCAAAGGCGCTTCCCCCTGCTTACCACCTTCACTGTCGTCGCCTGAGCCAGGCGTGGTCGATCATTCTAACCGTCACGACCCGGGTCTGGGAAAGCATTGAAACAGCATCCAAGGCACCATGACGGAATGACAGAGGCAGCTGGCAAGCCGTTTCCTTTTAGAAGAACACTGTCTCTGACTCTCTTGTGTCTGCGGCGGCCATGCAGGTGCAGGTCTGTCTGGGCTTAGAGATGTGTGTGTGTGGCTTGCCGACACTGAATGCGGAATCGGATGGGGCCGCTCTGGCTCTCAGTTTGATGTGCTACCTGCCAGTGTCTGTACCATGGCGCCAAACATCTCCCTCTGTGTTGGTTTGAGCGCTCTTATCTTGCGGACGTCGGCTCGCCTTGGAACGCCTCAAGCAGCGTGCTACGTTCCCCCCTGCACATTCGGAGACAAAGACCCAACGCGTATCTATTGTTACCCTCCCTGAAACTGCCAATCCATGGCTGGCAGCCCGACTCAAGTTGTCTCGGACTTGCTTCGCATTGACTTCGCATCTCGGGACTGGAGCGAAAGACCACCTGACATAGTCGTCCAAGTCCTACATACACATCCAGGAATCTTTCCAACAACATGCCAGGGTCCATGGACTGTTCCAAGGTGACACAGAAAATGCGTGTCATTGTGGCGACGGAAGACCTTGCACGCCTTCTGGAGGCGGCTATGACTGACTTCGGGAACTCCAAAAGAACGGCGATTTCCGAAAAGCCCGGGAGGCAAAAAACCCCCTGGCTCTCCGACGACTTCCGAGTCTTCCAGCGTTTTGAAACTACGAGCGGCTCTGTCACTGTGGGGGGAGGCACGGCAACCCCATCCCAAAGTGTGCACGGCCCGCGTGGCGAGAGCAGGAAATCCTACCTTGCACGGAACTCGGCATCCTGAGCGGACGGAGTTTCGCAGGAGAGTGGCAACAAACACGATTTTGGAGCACGCGGAACCGACTGCTGACACAGCGCGGTGCCAGTGACTAAATCCTTTTTGCCCTCAATGTAAGAACCTGATAGTGTTACCCCGCTGTGAAAATTAAAGCCCCGACAACAGGCACTCGTTTGGAGTTGGAGGTTCCCCTTATGGAAGGGCCAGGGTCTGTTTTGTCCCGTAAGTGCGCAAACCCAGCTGCTTCGCCAGATTGCCAAATGGGCGGAACTGACGGGAAGGCCTCAAGACATCAATGCAGGCTTGTGGGGTGCTATCTGCGTAGGCTCGTAACTTGGCATGATCACCATCAATCTTAGCGCGGAACTTTGCCTGCAAAACGTCATTCGGCACTCTGTGGCTCTTGGAGCGAGATGAGTGGAATGAGTGGTGATGATGTACCTGACACCCCTCAAAAAGGCTCTTATCTGCCTTCAAAACTATAACAACTTTTTGGCCAACGCTGCCCGAAAAGGAGCAGGAGGCCAAGTTCGTGCAGTGCCAAGCGAATTCCAGACGCCCGAAGCGGCTGTAAGAGGCCGAGGGCGTGAGCCTAACATTATGAGATAGGAACTGAACAAAATAGCCTGTAGCTCGGAGCTTGAAGGGAACTGCAGAGCTGTCCGTGCAAAATCGTTGTGTGTCAACGATCTGTTAGAGTAAAGACAGTAAGGATGAAGAGCTGCAGCTACAGGCCAGGCATGCAGGTGCTCGACAGATTGAATTAAGAGGGCTGTTTCAAACATTGATCTTTTGGTCCCCATTATGGTATATCATCCTTCGCAAAGTTTAGAACAACCCCCGCTTGTTTCCATGCTTTCTCCAGGTCTGAACAGCCTGACTCAGACCTCACACTTGCAGAAGGACGGCATGGGTCTCGGTGGAGGTGAACCTAGGACACACACTTCTGATATCCAGGTATTCGCAAAGAAGGAAAAGAAGGACCTAGAAGCTACCAGTAGAAGGTGCGGCCCCTGTTTGCGTACTGGAGCTAGACCTGGCAGAATCGGCCATTCAAAGCCATTCAACGCACAAGAAACCCTGCGATACCTTAGTGGTTTAGATTGCGGATTGTGAAAGTCCTGTCTAAGCATTGCAGTGTGCGACTAACCAAATGAGGTGTGTTGAATCCGCTTGTTGGTCACCCCCCGTTTCCTGATAACTATGGGCCGGCAAGATGCTCGTCAAGCCCAGGATGACGTTAATGTTGTCCAATTCAGTCCGCGTCCACTCCTTCAACTTGTCCTGTCATTCCCAAGTCCGAGGTCTAAGGTTCTGACATGCGGTCAATGTGCTCCGCTCGCTGGCTCCAATCGTGCCGGCAAGACAACAGGGCTTGGTGCCTCAAGGTCGGCATGGGTCAACCGTCCATACCGTGAATCATACTCGTGCCCTTGTGTGGACCCTCGCGAAAACCCCTGGCAAGCTGTGGCTGACAACATATAGGTCAGGTGGAGCGGCATGCGCTGCTGGCAGGAGCTGCTCCAAAAGGTCCACAAACCTTCAAGCTTTCCAGATCCATCTCTTGCAAACTTGCTGTGAACCGGGACTGCCGTTTTTACATAACGATTGCAGTCGAGCTGCTCAGGAAGGCTGGTGTCCATGGCTTCCTGCAAGGATTTGCTCCAGGTGCCGCTCGGACTCGGCCGATTGATGTCGGACCACATCCTTAGATTCAGGTTCACTGCCAACTGCGGCACTGTGGTACCTGGAGAGCTCCAATAGTCAACACGCAGGTCCCAGGGGCTGCATGACCTTCATGAGCTTGTTCACATTTTCGCAGATTGTTGCAGAGTGTTTCGGCTCTAAGTCCATCCTGGCAATATACGCCTTGCCTCGGCTGACAAGTGGGCCGAGGACATTGTAACTTAGTAACCCCTACCCATACTGACTGTCACTGCTGCGATTCAACGGCAACATGTGACTCCTCAACCTTGCGTACTCTCTAACTCATACGATCGGATTCTCAGGGCAATCGTTCGCATTGGGAATGAACCTGACTACTTCCAGTCTAGTCATCAAGAAAGGATGCTGCAGCGCTTGTAACACTCTATTCTATGATGACTACGGTTATGAGTCTTGGCTATGATGATGACGATGACGCTGACAGATGATGATAATTTTGATGATGATGGGGGCGAGTGCGGTTATACATACTGATTTGGGGCTACTGGTTCGAGTTTATGCTTAGACTCTGCCACACTTTTTGCTTGCAATGTTGATCAGACCGCCGCTGCCATGTTCACTCTCAGTCTTCTTGATTGTTAGTGGGACACCAATCCTGCTGAGCTACATGTCATCTGCGTAGCCACCTGGAAGACGAGGGCAACTGCATGCCCATAAGCCATGCCTTACTCGCGGTTGGTCGCCGTAGCTCTTTGAACGGCCGGCAGCCTGAGTTTCCGGCGGTACCTGCCACCTTGCAGCACGCGTCCAAGGCGCTCCAGGAAGTCCTGGGCTTAATGCCCATTTCAATCCTTTTCACTTAGTTAATGCTCTCCTTGGATATGAACTTTGGCTGCCAAGCAACGGTGCCTGCGAGCCAGGCATGCAGCGTGGCCTCAAAATTAAAGAAGACAAGCTCTTCAATTCAAGTGGCAAATTCGCGTCATGTGCAGAAGCTGAGATTGCCACACTGCATGGCTTCGATTGGATTCCCTGCAAGGCCAGCAGCAGGTTTTGCAACCTCAGGTGTGCTTCGTGACGTGGTCGAGCCAAATGGAACAACATGATTCAGGCAGGTTGCACACTGCATGGCCGATAGATTCCACCTCAAACATCTTTGCTACACTGGTCTGAGTATGCCCCCCTGTTGCTGGGGCAGGGGCATAGGAGGTCCTCCTCATGCAAGCTCGCCTTAGAGATCGATCGGGAGACCGTCCCCACCGCATGAGATTCGAGCTGGGCTTCCCACAAGAAACCTCTGGTAGATTCTGATGACCTGCTGACATTGGACCAAGATGGCATTTCAGCAAAACTATTCAACCGCTTTTCTCTAGTAACTCGACGGGACATACCGGACATGGCAGGAAGCCGCTGGGATCCTCTTTGGAATCTTCATTCTACATTGCAACGCTCCGGCCCTCCCTCGGGCCTCTGCAAGCCCAGCGGCTCGGTCCAACAGCGCAGCCTGGAAAAGAAAGATGAGCTAAGATCTTGTAGGCTCGTGTCGACATGCGTTTCATGTGCGCTCCCAGACCGCTGACTTGCGGGGCACGTCTGGCATTTGAGGACACTGTGCCATGTCACGAATCGTGAGTAGCACGGCTTTGCTGGGGTTTTCAGCGAGATGTCTGCAGTATTCGCGAGCCGCGTGTCTGCCTGCAGGGTGCTGCGAGAGACGGATCGAACCTCGAGGCAAGGACAAGGATGGGTTTGCCGATTCTTCAACGCCTATACATTTCCTACGGATGCCTCTGCAAAGCTAAATTGACAGCGTGCTCTCTGCAGCATAGCGTCATGTGCGCAGTCTGTATCTGCCTTCGTGTCCTTGTTCAAGGCTCGAAACGAGATCCTACAAACTTGCGCGCTGCAAAAACGAAGGCAACAGTGCAGCACAGAGGCATATGCAAGTACCTGAGCAGTCCGTACCCGGCGTGTAAATGCAGCCACAGTCAATTGAAGCACCAAGGAGCCCATGTCAGAGCCCGCAAAGCGTAGCGCATCTCCTCGGGGCGCCAGTCCTGAGATCCGCAGAACGGGCCCTCCCACCGGAAGCCCCCGTAAAATTTGCGGTGGCCTGGCTGAGGAAGTACCGTTTGATGGCATGCTCTTCCTGGTTCGCCAGAGTGCCGTGACGCTCGACCACCTGAGCGAACATAAGAGACCTTTGAGTCTCCGCACCACGTACGATCTTGCCTCCAGCAGGACGGAGCTGAAGGCCTGAAGGAGAGATGCTGCCTTAGATCGATGACAGAGTCTGATAGAGTGCACGGCTGGCTTTGGTCTACCAGCCTCATGGGTCTCAAGTTCCAAGGCATCAACCGAGCACTGCGCCTACTCTTGGCACCCCCGAGGCAGTTGCAACACCGTGCTTGGCCAGGTGATGCTTTTGTTGCGCAGGACCTTACGTTCGGAGGTCTTTCGAAATAGTGGCTGCTACCTGCGAAACCGCAAACCGTTCCTGTGTGTTGCAGCGGTGAGAATTCGCATGTCTTTCTGACAGAACACAGGGACTTGCAATTCCCGCTGGTGCTTCGATCTTGTTCAGCATCTCCAAAATGTGCCTTCGGGTTGGCGGCTGGCTCCGTATGAGTTACGGCGTGGACAGATCCGTCTGAAGCACACATAGCCGGCAAATATTCAGTTGCTCCGAGACACTTGAGCAAGCCGACCTGTCGTTCCTGGCTACCTGACACCAAGCTGCTGCTCCCCTAGGTCCTAGGAGCTCTGCACTCGGAACTTGCAGCCGTCACTCCATGGCTTGTCGCAAATGGTCCTGCCTGCGTCACCGGATCGGCACAGGTGGATATAGTCCTTTGTCTGCAGATACTCTGAAAGGATCACGGCTCTTAAGCTTTCGACATGTCCCTGTCCTTGATCGCCTCCCGCAGGCCCAGAGTTGCACTTATCGCAGATGTCTCCGAAATTGCAAAGCTTCGCAGGGATCCTCTGAATTCAGGCTACTGGTAACCAAAGCCAGGCTCAGCCGCTTTATGTGTCGGTGTCCTGTCAGGCGAGCGCTCCGCAGCTGCGCTGCTTCGACCATCTGCAGGCCCCGGAGAAGACTTGACAGGAAGCGCTCTGCAGGTTGCCCCCGCCCGCCTTTACATCAACCACCCGTCCGGACCAATGCTCATTCACTGGAGTGCTCTGGTCAACTGCGGCCCAAAAGGCCTTGAGGTGAGGCTGTCGTCATATCGGCGCACGGAGAGTGTGAGCCGTTCTGCTTCCAGCCTTGAGAAGGGCAGCCCGCTCTTTTCGCAGACCCATTATGGCAAAGTCCACGATGGCACAGCTGGACGATTGCCTGGAAAGGTCACATGCAGTCCTTGTGATATGCGTAGACTGCGTCAGATACCTCAAGCTTGTCACGTGCAACTGCCGCGAGAAGCCCGTCTTCCGCTGTAGCTCCGCCTGCAGGAGAGAAGCCCCTTGAAAGAGAAGCAAGCGGTGGCATCATCAAACCAAAAGGCCTTCAGCTGTTGCTGCTCCCGCTCACCCAACGGCCATACCTAGGCAGCTGGCAGCTGGCAGCTTGCAACTTGTGGCTTCTGATGGCATCCATGGTGCTGAATTTGATGGAGGCAACAGCTGGAGCTGAATTGCGACTGCCAGCTCTGGCTGGGCGTCCTTGTTGCATGAAGTTCTCAAAGCTTCTTTCGGACTTCCCAGGCACGGAAGGCTGGGCTCCAATGTCCTCGTCCAGTGCCGGTGCGACTACCTGATATCATCTCACCAACTACTGCGTGAGGCTGGCAAACTAACAAGACGCGCCGGGATACTGCTACGGGCTTCCAGCTTCCAAGCTGTTGACACCTGATTGGAAAACCCAGGGCATCGCAAGAGAATGCAATGCAACACCGCTGAGGAATCTGCGAGCTGCTGCACACGCCGTTCTGGTGCAGAGATGCAAGCTTGGCACCCAAGGCCTCCGGTCACATGATGAAGGGATGGCACGTGCACTAGAAGCAGCAAAGGTAGTCGCAAAGGTAGCAGCTAGCAGTAGTGTGGTGATGTTGGTAGTGGGAGGCGCAGCCGGGGTTGTATCAACGGCACCAGTTGCAACGGCCCCGACCTCTGTCTCCGCAACAGCCGGTGCGTGCGTCAGTGTCCGGATCCTGAGCTCTCGAGTGCCCATGCATGCCTTAGCCTCTAACGGCCTCTATCTGGCTGTTCATCTTTCGTGGGTGTCAACTCACTCTTCTCCGGAATCGAAGATGTGCGTTTCTGTGCGAGTTTACATGTCTGCAGCACGCAGACATGTACACATGCAAACATGGAAACCGTTTACGTTTTGCTCGAGCGGCTGGAGCTCTGCCTCGCACCAGGTGGCCTTCATCTCAACACTTGCGATTTCCATCTGGCAGTGCTCAAGTCCGAGAAGGGCAGCCTCAGGGCGGGACTGTGACTCCCAGCAGACCCTTCGGAGCTAAGCGGTCTTCTCTGTGGTTTTCTTGCTTCCCCAGCCCGGCAAGAACCCCGTAGACGTTGGCCCTCGACGCATTTCGTCCGCAAATTTGTTGATAGCAGTAAATTAGAACGCGGTGGTTCGGGCTTGCTCGAGATATCAGTAGGGGTCGTTTGCCCTTTCGGTGTTTAGCAGTCTGGCAGCCATGCTGATCTTCACTGCAGAGACTGTAGGCTTTGTGGGTGGTGAGGTGCAGCCAGCCGTGTGGAAGCGCACGCCAACCGTAAAGGTCCTCACGGGACTGGCTCCAGCACCGTAATGTCCAGCAACCTTTGCTTATGGGTTTAAGAGGGTCGTGTCAACTCTGGATCTTTCTGCACACGCCGCCCAAAAGTGCTCCTCGGTGTTGAGCTGAACTTTGTTGAATCGGTGCTGAGGCCAGCCTCATAGGAACTGCACGACTGGGATGGCTTTCGCGCGGCCGGAATAACGAAATCGCAGGAGCCTCGCATGGCGCACAGTGGGTCTGCGAACAGACTCCAATGCTCCTTGACTCCTCACAGCAATCAGAGAGAAAGAACATCGAAGCGGACACCAACCAGGTACAGTCCTGGTGCCGGATTAAATCGAGCTGGATGCCGTGGTCAAATTCGAAGTGACGGTAGAACTTCAACTTCTTAGGCAGCCAGAGCCAGGTTACAACTTGAGAGAAATGGAAGGGTCACTCGTAGAAGGGAGGTGCCCTCAAATTCATCTGCAGCCACATCACCTTTTTCAAGGTTGGCATGCGGTGCAAATGAAGCAGGCAGCCGTGGAGCACCGCCCTGACCTGTTCGGCAAGTGCCACCTTAGGCCGTGAGTTGAGCTCACATGGAAGTCAGCGTCAGTCTTCGTCCAAAGCACATATCGCCCGCTCACTGAAGAGCTGTCCTTGGTTTGAGCCGTGCCGGCGCGGCTTTGTGCAGGCCCTGGAGTTGCACATGCGCTCCCTGTCCCCACCTCTCCCTCGTGAATTGAGAGCCAAAGCTACAGTCAGCTACAGCAGCTAGAGTGTTCACCTGCCTAACCATTGTATACAGGTCTTACAGTCTAATAGCATTTGCAGCCCTGTACTTCGTGGTGCCATTCGAGCTTCAAGGTTTGCTGGAGGCCAGCAACTGCTGATAACAAACCTGCCTTCTTCGCTGAGAATCCGAGAACAGAGTGGCGAAATAGTCTCGCCAAGAAGCATCGCCCAAGCCAGGCCCCAGGCGCCTGATCTCGAAGTCAATGGCATAGGCCAGGAATCCCGAAGTGACTCCGGCGGCCTCCGCTCCTGCCTCAGAATACAACACAGCCGCCAGCCGCCAGCTCTCTTCCTTTTTGTGCCCTGCAAAGCTCAGGCCTCGGAAGGCTTCAGTGCCCGCCTGAGAGGAAGAAAGCGCTCACACGAACACGTCGTAGTCTGAGGAAAGAGACGGGAGAGCGCTATCGGCAACGGCGTCACTTGCAGCCAAGAAGCTGTTGAAGCTTCTCGGTCTGTGCAGACCGGGCCCGTACACCAGTCACACGAAACCAGAGTCCGTCGAACTGGAGAGGTTCCCTGTCCTGAGACTCCGTGCAAGCTCGACTCGGACAGGCGAAAACAGTGTCACCGGTGGCGGTCAAAGAGTCCGGTGGTCGAATGGCCAGGGAGGTTCCATTGGTGTCGGGGACGCTGGACACCTTGAAGAAGAGTGGGAGGCTGCAAAGAGTTTGTCATGCCCTCTTGCTTTGCGATGAGATGTGTTGACAGGGTGGACATCCTGTCAGTCCCTACCCTCCCCATCGCCGCCAGCCTCAGGCCTGGGGAAACCCATGCTGCCACAGGGCAGGCCGTTCAAGGGGATTGGATCGACTTCCTTTTTGGGGGTTACACTGCCGGAGTATACGTGCAAGAGAAACTCCAAGTATTTTAGCCCGGTGCTCAGTTGACCCGTAGCCCGCATGTATGAATTTTGATGAGTGAGAGCGACAGGAAGTCATGACCACGGCTGTCATGCCTCCAGATTCTCTTCTTTCAGATGGAAGTCCAAGGCTTCCAGAAACCTCGCGATGCTTCTCTGACACTGCTTGGCTTCGTTTTTGCAGCCTCGAGCGAAGTAATCGCCAAGCCAAGCAACCAAGCTCGAATCTGCGGCTCTGGCACTGGCGGGCCGTACTCCGCCGGAGCTCTTCCACGCTGAATAATGTTGGTGTACCTCCGAATACAGCATCCGCCGGCTGTCCAACTTGCGAAGCCCTACAGATATGAAAACGTCGTATACCAGAACTGACAAGGGGGCCCATCGAAGACTATGAAGTCTTCCAAGCTGTCCTCAGATTTAGGTCAACATCTGCCACAACAATATCAGGTACATGAACCCAACCAGAGCGACAACGAACCCTCCGGAACCAGCATGAAAGGTAAGGGACCGAACTTAGAACGCCGGTTTCAAGAACGACGAACAGCGAAGCTGCCGAAGCGAACCGCCAACACGGTTCGAAGCTTTGTCTTGGTGTGAAAACAAACAGACCAAGACCAAGACAAATGTCTCTCGAGCAAGAGGCCCCGAGGTCCCGTGCAGGAGATTAGAGAAGTTGCCACTTCCGAGCCCGAAAGAGGTTGTGTGCTCATGTACTCCCGTGCGTTCCTCCCGACGAAGCCACAGGAACAGCAAGAGAAACCGAACCGCATGAACCTGAACCGTCGATTCAAACCGCAAACCGAACCGAACCGTTACATTCATGGGAACTAGGCAAGGTAGCATCCACAAGGCATGGAGACTCGAGACTCGTCGGTGACCCTTGAACTCCAGGGCTCCACTCGGCTCTGAACACAGGGACCAGCCAGGACCACCGGTGAATATTGAGGAATCAACGGGCTCACTCTGATCCTCCTGCAAACAATTGCAGGAAGTGTTTGTCCTGGCTAAGACAGCCTGATGACACAGCTCTCCCCAATCCTGCATGGTCGCATGTGCTCTTCCAGCGGCTTGTTGCTGGAGCCTCCATGTGCGAGCGTCACGTCGCACTCGCTACTCTGCAGTGGCCGTCGCAAGGAGACACTACAGCACTCTGCCTAAATGGCAGCTGCTGGATCTGAAGAGCCTCATCTGAGCTGCACCATCTCGTCTGATCTCAAGCAGCCAGGCGGCGACTTGTTTTCATGCGATGCAAGCTGCTGGATCCCGACGTCGAAATCAAACTCTCGGAAAAACGGCAGCCTTGGGCCCAGCCAGGGACGATCACTTGCCTGTAAGGCCCTAACCCGATTTGTGAAAGAGACGTTTGCTGTTCGCATCCCAGCGCAGCTGGGCAGCATGGCAAACTTGCGCCTCACCGCCTGCGGTTCAAGGAGAACAACGGTTCACGAAGATGTCTTTCGCAGAGCTGTGACGGCTGGACAGAACTGTTTCGTGGCCTGGCTGTGGAACTTTCGAAGTGACGTAGACACACGCTGGAGCTCTTGGCTTGCGTCGAGGGCATCATGCAAGATCACCTGTGCACTTGCACACAAGAAAGACTCGAACAACAAACATGAGCGGTGGAATGCTCGGCGTATCTGATGTGCGACCATAATTCCGGTGTCAAGGAGTGGCTTGTCACATAGACAAGGTCGCACGGTCGACATGGCATGCAAAACCAAGGCCTCCATCTCCACGGTGTACGAAGCCAGGGGGGGTTCACATAAGATTTCCGACAGTCCTTCCAAGCGCAGACTGGAATGACATGAACAGTTCCGCGTAGCCTGGTAACTTCTACATTTACTCTTCCACATCAGTCCTCCTCTACTGGTGTCCCTTGTCTCATCATCAGAATCAGATGCAACCTGGCATTTGAAGCTTTTGGCTGGATGTTGGGGGATCGGGTCGCAGCCTTTGCTTCGAGCTCCAACTTCTCCATGGCTTCTAAGAAACCCGAGACCAGTCCGCTTCGCTGCTGACATGAAGTCCGAAGCTGGACGCATGTGATGACCTGCCGTAGCAGCGAAGCCGCCACTGCAGCCGACATGCTCAGCGCATCCTCTCTCAGATCCAGACGATGTCATCCTTCGCTATGCTACATGCCTGCATGGGCAGGGCTGGAAGAGAGCCCGCCGTTGGCAAATAGGCTGTCTTCGATGATAGCAAACAGCTTACTCAGACAGGTCCTGGTGCAAGGCTTCCGACAGCATCTCTGCCAAGTGCATCGGCCAGCCATGGCCATGTGAGCAGTGGAAGCTGCCGACCTGGACGCCAAGCACAGATGTTTTTCAAGAAGACCGCGAGAACACACAACATCACTGAACGCAGTACACATGTCGCCAGACGAACGTCTCTCTTATGGGCATTTGACAATATTTGACATTACTCTCATTGAAAGCCAGCCAGACAAAGATGTGCAAAGCTGCCTTGCCTTGCAGCACAGGTCGAGGTGAGCTGCAACCTTTGGCCTGGGTGCGAAGTCCGGGGTTAGCAATGCATAGCATGCGCAGTAGGAAACTTTGATGCCCAGCCCATTCCTTGTTCTGCCGCAGAGGTGCTGGGCTTTCCGAGCATAATGCAGCGGCTTGCGCTCCATCTTGCCATTATTGTGATCGCATGTCTGGATTTCGCGTGCAACCTTTTCTGACGTGGACCGTGCCACACGAAACCGTCTTGTGACATTCATATCTCGTGCTACTTTCGGAATGGGAGGGACGGGTGATGCAACGTTGGTAACAGCTCTTGAATTTACCAAGGTGCGAAACCATTGATGAAGTACCTGACAATGTGTAGCACTAACAACCATCCAGACAGCCGGCACGTTCACCACTTCTTGTCAAGATGCTGCTTGAAAAACGGCAAATGTCCCCACCGGTGCAGCACAGCACTGCCTCGGTGATGCGATTTCATCAGTGGAAGTACATGAAGGTCGGAACATGCAGTCATATGAATCAGCGGGCACATTCGGATTGTGTTATGCCAAGCTCACCATCGCGGCACTAGTGTAGTGCTTGGAGCACTGTGCTGGCCAGGCAACTATGAAGGCTGCTGGTGCCTTCCACGATGGACTGCAGGTCTTCTTCACCAGCCACCTGGGCTGCTACGATGTGGCCTTTCTTTGCTATAACACACACCACACACACACACACACACGCGCACCTGCCACCAACCGCAGGACTTGCTTTGGCGCAGTGTATCAGACCAAAACGCGCGGGCTCGCCAGCCAGCTCAACCAATAAAGTTTTGTTGCTGCCCTGAGACGCAGCTGGAGAAATCGATCTCCAGCTTCACACTGTACACCAACCTGGTTCGAGATGGTCAAGATCTTTGAGAGAAGACACGCATCGAGGACTTGCTCGTGCTTTGCCAGCACTACGTGAACTACTCCTCCCTGCGTCCAAGCGGCGCTGCCTGCATCCCTGGCTCAGCGCCTGCGCAGGCTCCATGCAAAGTGCAGAAAAAGTACCCAAACCACAAGTGTCAGGCTGGCATTGCATGCATTGCTTCGAGAAACGTGTACCGTGTTCACAAACATGCACAGGCGTGCCAGGCTTCTGGCGCAGCTCGCTCCTCCGTCAGCGATATAGGACATGACAAGTAGCCGCGCTTTCAGACGGCTTCAATCTAGGCTAGGCCCGGCTAGGCTAGTCAACCACAGGCGCCAGCCTGTCCTTGGCATTGGTGCAACGTTCAGGATGCTTAAGCGGGCCGGCTCGATGCCGATGACGACGTGAAGGCAATCCTATGCTGAGATACAGTCACAGGACCGAAGAAAAAACTGGGCAGGTTACAAGCAGCGCAGTCCGCCAGCAAGGTCGCCAAATGGGTGCTGCCGTTACCTGAATCTTCTACGAGGCTGTCAGGGACCGGCGAGCCGCTGACCCACCGCATGATGAGTCAACGCATGAGCATGAGTCGAGCCACGCTTTATGGCTCCGAATCGATCAACCACCTCGAGCTCCGCCCAGATGATGAAGTCCATGGAGCCGTCATGGTCCCTTAGCGCAATCGCACGACACGACGAGACACTGAAAGTTCAGAGAGACAAGCTTCTCCAAGCGTCTTCAAGTTCATAGCAAGAACGGTGGCGAATATATGCAAAGCAAAAATCACAGAAAGTCCGAAACTGCTGCAGCACCTGGTGAGCCTGCTGCTGCAAGCCTGTCTTGAAGATGCAGGAACTGCTGAAGGTGCCACCGAGCCACTCGCTGGAACGAAGTTGCCACGAGTGGCGCTCGCCGATGACGGCAGTGGCGGTGTGGGCGCAAACTCGAGCAGGTCGCTTCACGGCCACGCCCCTTGCAATGCTGTCCAGCTCGCTGCAAGGGCGCTAACTCAATCGCAACCTGAATGCAGGCGGGGGTGCCTGAAGACGGCATCGCTCACATCCTTACAATTGTCTGTCCAGCCATGCTGATGCACGAAACAGAAACGAGTCGAATGAAAGGCGCCGCAAAAACACTAAAACGTGTTGAATCTGATTCTGCTTCCTGAGCACGACAGCTGCCCATTCATGAAGGCTTCTTTGATGGAGAGCCCATAGGAGTTGCTGAACTGTACCTCGCCACATCGGTCGAAATGGCTGAACACCAGGCGGAATGGAGACTCAGCCTCACATGCTGATACCGGGAGGCAAGGATGTATTGGTTCATATGTTTACAGCGATCGAGGGGGTCACGCGATTCCGTAGAACAGGGTGTCAGCACCTGGAAGTCCATGGTATATTCCTTGGGCTCATAGGAGCAAGAACTGGCGCATCTCGCACCAGGAGATGACAGCAGCCAAGTTGCTTTGCTCTTCAGCTTCCACATTTGCACGCATGGAAATTCTAGACTCGTCAAGTGGAAGTGCGACGCAATCTTCTTCAGGATGCAGAGGAATTCTGATGCGCAGCGGTGTCCTTGCATGGATAATCTGATCTCCATCACAACAGTCTCTGAACGCATGCGGACCTACCAAGGCCCAGCATAATAGTCTTGCATACCTTAAGGACATATGGGTCTGTTGTAGCCAGTGCATGTTCAACATCTAGCGGGTGCTCTGGTTTCATGTTTGTATTCTGGCCTCCTTGCTGATGGAGCCAACCGCTCTCATCCGTGATATCCAGGTGGCAGCGCAGGGTGGACTTGCCACCTTGGCTCTTGTATTTGACAACCTGCAATGATAGACATGCGCCGAAGATGACAAGCACTGATTCAAACTGCTGTGGCTCTTCTGCAGACCAACGGACGTGCGGTGGGTCCCGATGGAAGATGATAAACGGCAGAGTCAACGACCTCTGACTGCAAAGCAGTCGGCCCGGGCATGCTCGCGTGGCACAGCTTGAAGATCCCTTGAATATCCATACTGTCCTAGGGCAGCCGACCAGGGGGCTTCCACGCAGGTTCGGCAAGGCCGGCAGAGGCGAAGAACCTGAGAATGCCACTACTGATCCTCAGCTCTGTTCCATTTCTTCGTAGTAGAGCAGCTGTTTCTTCCAGCGCCCGACCACTTCCATCTGGAAACATTCATCTGCCCATGAGGAGCGTGTGAACGTGTGCCGGGCCTGAGCGAGCTTCGAGGAACTCAACGAGATCGGCTTGGAGCGTTCGCAGGTCCTGTTCGTCGAATCTCGACTTGCCAGCACGCTTCGCGGATGAGTGCGTGCACGGGCACGCTGTGATATACCATGCTCCGTGATACACCGTGTCATACCGCGTCCTCCAGTGTCGGTGCCTCTCTTGGACGAAGGCGGAAGTGAAGGCGCCGGATACCAGAGATGCCTTGCAGCACCTGCGGTCTCTGAAGTTGTGCCAAGCTGAAGCTCGCCACTTCCTCTCACCAAAGAACAAACGATAAAGTTAAACAGGGGGATCATCATCATCATCATCAGGCTTCCCACTAGGGCACTGATAGTGCCGAAAGGATTAAGTATTACAGGAGATCGTGATTTCTGAGCACCGTCAAACCTGTAGGCTTGAAGCACTTTGCAACATATGTGTCCAGAAACGCATGATGGATTAGGGCCGAACCCGTTCGCAGATCATAGCGTGATCGTGAATGCAACATAATGCAACTTTACGCACACGTCGGGCATTGCCAGAAGCAGCTTCACAAACACGGCTTTTGCAAAACAGCTGGACACTTGAAACCGAACCGCCACAGGCTACAACACTAGCTGTTGCAAAGCTCCGCAGGCAGTTCGTGTTGTTATTCGCATCGCAGACTGACCATGGCGACATGCTCATGGATGCAAGGAAACACTGGCATAGCTGAGGTCAGGCAGACCCTTCATGTGTCGCATGACACTACCGCGTTCTGACTCGAATGGCCGATGGAGAAGTGACGAGGTTGAGAGCTCCAGCCTGCACTTGATCTATCAGTCCCAGATCTGACAGATGGGCCAAGACCTCGTGGACACAGTCCTCAGTTGACGTCGGCTCCAGTCCAAGTAGAAGGGCCACACCGATAAGATCTGGCCCAGATGCAGAGTACATGCAGCCCGTGTCTGCAGCAAACTCCTGGATGTCCTTGCAGCATGAACTGCCCCACGTTGCCCATACCGCAGGCAAACTCCAAGGGAGCCGCCATGTGGGCCGTGAGGTACGAGCAGCTGCAACACCCCGCCAGCCTGCCAACCAGCAAATCTACGCTTTCATCGGATGAAGGCAAATCCATCAAGCTGGTAGAGTCAAGCAGCGACGTCGACGCCGGCCCCCCCAGGTTGTCGCAGCATGTGGTGCCCACTTGGATGCCGCCTGTTGGGGTGTCCGGAGTTTAGCCCGGCCCTCCCTCATGGCCTGTTAGAGTCTTCTCCGTGGAAAAGCAAGCTTTCTGGCATGTGGCCGTTGGCAGGGAACTTGTCGAAGAATTCCCTGGAGCTGCAAGCTGTCTTGATCGAAAGCCTGTAGTTTGACATGCATCAATCTTTGGGCAGCTGTGATCTTGGATATGTCGCACCCCGTGCATTCTGCAAAGGGTTTCAGGAAGCTCTGCCAGCCGAGCATCAATCTCTGCTGCACCGCACGCAGTTTTTGAATCGTCGTCTCCGCTGGGCGAATCTCTGCCTGACAGTGCGCTCTATCTACTCTGCCACGTAAGGCATCGCAATGACGACTTCCTTTCCTGCCTTCAGCATCACGGCCTCGACTTCATCCCGGATGAAACCCATTGCCTCATGACCCAAACACTCAGGCTTGGTGCCTAAATGATGTGAGAATGCGGCTGATCACACGCACATTGTGGTCATGTTTGGCAACATTGCATGCCCGCCAGTCAACGCGAGCATCTCTCTTGTAAAAGCCGCCTGCACATGAATGTCTTTCGCGTCATAGCCGGTGAAGGCAGACAACATGTCTTGAAAGTCTTGGCAAGGTCCTTCAAGGATTTTTGAGCCTTATGCTCATGCCATGTGACATGGAAACCTGTGTGTCGTGACGCTCCTTCCGGAGTCGTCGCGAGAAGGCCGCGTTTGTCCAGCACTTCGCAGTAGAGATAGAGAGCAGCTTCCGTCTGCAAATAGCTGCTGGCCTCTATCGCCACGCTCGTTCAACAATTGAGGCACGAATTTGCTTGTAGTGGAAAGATCTAGAAAAGCACTGCACCAGCCTGCACGGGGGGAGAGGTGAAACATCCACAACATGCAAAACCGCCACCTTGTTCCTGGAATAGACATCAAACAAAACCGCTGTCTGGCAAAAGCCGAAACTATGCCGACACACCCGTGCTCCATGAAGCAAACGAAACTCGAATCATGTAGCTAGGCCTTCTGTGACTAAGCGAGCTTGTTACGACAAGAGTCGTCCAGCGGGGGCGCTTGCATCGAGTCTGTGCGGATGTGCGCCTTCAGGAAGCGAGTCAGATTAGTGTTCCTATCTTGCAAGACCACATGCTAATCAGCGCAGAGCGGAGTTGCATTTGCCTGCTCAGCTGCCGGAGTGAACAGATTGATGGGGTACATGCCAGGGTAAACTGTCCGGCATACCTGCTGATCCGGCATGTATGTCGGCGTGAAGGGCTGGTGTACCTGCACCACAGACGGACTACAGTGACCATACATTGACCCACCAATCTTCAAGAGAGCTTGCTTTGCCGAACATGGCCAGGCCTGCAGCTTCTCGTTTCCGCTTGACGCCGAAGAGGCCTGGCTTGGAGCTATGCAAGACTGGGGACTTTCGCTTTGGCTCCAGCTTATGCAGTGGAGTTGCAGGCAAGCTGCAGGCTCAAGATTTTCCGAGAGCCGATCGGCAAATCCGTTCTCGGGCTGCTCGACGACACTGCCAGCCTCGAACGCCGCAATGTGGATATGCAGCGTGTGTGATTCGGCACATCTCTATCAAACGACGTGGCAGTCGGTTCGGTGGCTTCCCGATCGCGAGGTGCAGTCCTTCCAAAGCACTTACCGTGCTAGTAGCGAGCTGTCAAAGGATGCAGAGATCATGGAAGCTCCAGCTGGCGGTCAAGCTCCACCTGGTGGTCGTAAAAATGTTTTGCCTCCGACAAGGAGCTAGACCAGTTAGAACACTCACGATTCAGAACATTCGGCCGTTGCCGGTATTGGTGTATCGCAATTCTATCGCACTGTATCGCAGGCTCTCAGCAGCATTCCCACCTCGAGTACAGCCGATTCCGGAGCTTCCACTCTGCTTCCCTCGGGGAGACCATCAGAAACCATTCAATTCAAATACTGATGCGATCCCACTCGAGGCAGCGCTGCTTATATTGCTCAAGACTTCGCATCTGTAGTGTAAGTGGCAGACGGTTGTACTGCTTTCTCGGCGCACTTGTTCGTGAGCGTTGTTCGGGAAAGTTCCCTCGTCAGTCTTCTGATGTGGCTCGGACTCTCTGTCCCAGATTTCTCTCCACTTGTCCGACTTTCTCCATTTCTCGAAGCCCTGGCCAAAGCGCACCCGCTTAGGAAATCGGAGCTGCAGGAATGATTTGCATGGGTGCACCTGCCGCGAGAAGAAGGCGCAGCGCCCGTCATCGCTGAAAATGTAGTCAATTCCCAGCCATAGCTCCGGGCACCTGCGATTACAACTATCGAACTCAGAACTCTGAAGCTGTCTGAGGCCGCCACTGCTCCACGATTTCGAGGCTGGCCTGGAGGATGACAAAACGGCTGAGATCAGCTGAAAAGGGTTCGCACTCCTAGGGGTATACCAAGCCGTACACCCCTAGCCCCCTTTGAATAAAACCCTGGCTTTCTGCACTGTGTGGCTGCTGGCCTCACTGCAGCTCGTCGGGAACAAGGATTCCCAAACCGCCTCCTAAGAGCTTGCCAGGTTGTTCATGAAGCTTCCGGATCACTTGCCGGCTGAGTTTCTAGGACGTGGCATTGTAGGAGAATAAGCTGGCAGAAAATTGACACATCTTGTCGACCTTAGAATTGGTTGAATGAGGCTGAAAAGCCAAGCATTTAAAGCAGGGCAATTGGCGCAGGAGGGCGGGGGGCCTACACAGATGCCGAGCCCGGGTGCTTTTGCTGGTGTTGAAGGCCACTTTTACGAAGAGCTGCTCAGAAAACGAACCTGTCAGCACCTGCCAAGAGATAAGCTTGTGTTGCTAGAGCGGCACATGACCTCTGAGTTAGCTTTCCCTTAAGAAGAAGGCAGTTTGACATCGACAGCACGCTACCGCAACAGTCAAGATGCTCTGACATCAAGAGCGGTGATTCTTTGATGCCTTGTCAATCTCATCGCAGCCGGAACCCAGATAGACAAAGTCTTGGCCCAACTTCGCCTCCACCGAAATGAACAAGCTACATGATCGCTCCTTTGCTAGCACACAAGGCCTTGCTAATGTCCTTCCTAATCTCCTCGAGGGGCTTGCAGATGCTTTCACAGTGTTCGCGCCAGGCCTTCGAAACACATAGCAGATTCACTGCACGTCACGTCTGGTGTTGTCACGTTGGCCTGCCTAGGAAAAAGTCATCTGCAAATATCACCATCCTTTCCTTTTAAGGGACACGGCCTGAAACACCACCAGCCACAAACTTGAACCGGTCAGGGGGGCCTCCAGTGGGCTCGCAGCCAGCCTCTGCCAGATGCCTCGGTAAAGCTGGACCTATATGCAGGACAGGAAAAATGGAGTGAGCGCGCGCTATGTCTGACAAGTCGCCCAAGTGACCAGAATAGCTTTGAAATATGCGGTGCTCCTGGATGCAAGAGCAACATGCAAGCACTGCCCAGCCTGAGCAGCCACATCTCCTTCCGCAAGCCTTCCTCAATGTTGCTTCCTTGAGCTTTCGGGTCTAGGCCAGGCTGCTTGTGACTCATTGCAGACCGGGTGCTGTTCCACCGAAGGATGGCGGCGACACCATTTTCAGTCATTGATCCGGACCTTGAGGCTTTACGGTGAGAATCCGAGAGGGCAAACGGGCAAACTGTGCAATCCTCGAAAAGTATGGACCAGAAGCCAAGGAGCCTGCAGTCTGCGCTTTCCATGTCATGACCTGCAACCATGTGCACGAAGTGCCACAGAAGCTCATCCCGCTCTGCCATCCTGATCATGCTTCAGCAAATCTGAAGTAGACCCCACGTCTCAAAGCATTCCTCCCCTGCGCTGCAGTTGTGGCAACATCGCACACAGTTTTCCCCCGCCCCCACCAGGTCCTGCATGCCAGCACAAACTCGTCTCGGGACACGGAGCTCTCTGCTTCTTCATGGACAGAGGACTTAAACCTGATATCAGCGAACATGTCAAGTCCAGCTACACCGGACTTCGACCGAGTTCTGCTGACCTCGTTGGACTCATATCCCTGCAGCTGAGCTACAGTTTTCGAAGAAGCTTCTTCATCTTGATATTCTCGAACTGAAAAAGTACCCGAAGCTCACGGTTGCAATCATCCTCCAGTGCCTTCCACCACTCGTCCATCCTGAGCACATCTGTGACGACTGCTGATACACATGCTCCGACGCAATGCTTCGGTCTAAGGCTTAGGTCTTGCACTCCGAAGCTCGATATGACTCCGTTCTTGTCAGTGTCAACTTCGTCGAAGAGCCGGTTCCATGTTTGCTCCTTCGCCGTGTCTCCCGGACTGCCTCGTGCAGTTTGTGGAATAGTCTGGCCATGTCTGGCCGAGAGCTCAAGCTATGCCAGCTGAAGGCAGGACACCGGCATCCAAGGACCCGCTGCGCAGCCTTGCAAAACGGCGCTCCTGGGCAAGTGAAGCTACACATGTCTCTGCATACTTCGCAGCTCCACAAGCCAAAAAGAAAAAACAAATACACACACACACATATATATATATATAGATAGAGATATATACATATATATGATCCCGGTTCTCGGTTCACCGACCCCGCCCCCCCCACGCTCCCCAACCCGAATTGTGCAAGCTTTTTCCACACGAGGGCTCACACGCCAAGCAGACCCACGCAGGAAACCCAAACCACACTACACCACAGGGGGGAGTGGGGTAACCAGCCTAAGCAGACCCACTCCCGAACCACACCACACCACACCTCACAACCACACCACAGAGGAAGCATTGGGGGGGGGAGGGGGGGCTGGCCGAACCGGGATCATATATACATATATATATATATATAGACACACACACACAGTTTTCTAGCAGCAGACGACCAAGAGTCCAGGAAGCTTTGGCCGATGTGACGGCGCAGTTCTTGAATGCAGCTTGCATGGGGACAGGCAGACGAGCCAAACCTTCCGTCTCGAAAAACATGTCTCTTTCTGACGTGAAGTGCATTCGTGTGCACACCAGCAAATGCAACGGCCTACAAGAACAACTCAAGCTAGCACAAGACTCGCGCATTAGAAGAGATGGCCACTTCAATCAAGCAGCTTGCTTTCCCAAAACGGGGTGCCACTGTCATAACACGGTGCTGCTGAAGTTTCCAGCACTGTCAGTGCCGCTTTGATGTCCGGCTGCATTTTCTCGAAGGCAGAATCACCTGCATAATCGCAATGGTAATTAGCAATGTCACAGCCTTCCAAACTTGAGGCCTGTCCAGGCGCTGAAACACTCCAGAATGCGCTGAACTCCACTCCGGTAGAGCCTGGGCCACGAGCGAATCCGATTCTGTACAGCGCATTCACTCGCTGCTTTGCAACCAAGTAGCTCCACGCCAAAGTAATCCAGTGGCTTCGTGTCCTGAGCTGAGCCGTATCGAGCGGAGACGCGTGCGCCCGAGCCCGAGGCTTTCCTTCTGCCGAGGCTGCCGAGGCTCCCCGAGCGCGATGCCAAGCGCTCTGAGCTCATCCGCTGACACGGCGGAAGGCTTCAAGCGAAGCGTCTCCAGAGCGAGGTTGGCGGTCTCCTCCGGATCCTGCTGCCGGATCCGCATTGCGCCGCAAGAGGAGCTCAGAGCATCTTCTGCAGATTTTCGCAGTGGCACGCCTCCTCGCTGAGGCAGCGCGAAGCCGCCAGGAGCAGCTGGCAAGGCTCCCGGAGCTGCTGAAAGTCTTCCTCGCTGGCCTTAGGACCGACGAAGGTTGCTTTCAAGCGGTGGTTCAAGGCGGCTAAGGCGGGTACCAGCGCAGGCAACATCTGCTTCAAAATGCGGAGCAGCTCTTCACCATCTGAACCTCTAGTAGAAAGACCAGGCATGCGCAATTCCACCTCCAGCATGGGTGATCGGAGGGACCCCGACCTTGCTGTAGAAGACGCATGACGGCGGTTGCACGGACGGGATCTGCTTCTGCCGGGCCGAAGATCAGCCGCAGCTCTGCTCTGGCGAGGCACTTGTGCTGTGCAGCCTTTACTGTAAGGACTCGAGTGGCCGTGTACCCGTGGCCGTCCGCGGCAGTCAAAAAATCGAGGACTGCCAGAAGCGCGAGGACTTCGCTCAAGCTTCCCTGCCTCCTGCACAGAACCCGCGACGAGAAGAGCGAGGCATGGCGAGACGTGACTCCAAGGGCGGCCGTCCTGTCTTCGAAGGCCTGCGGAAGCTCGTGCTCTGACACGTGCTTGGCGAACCATGTGCCAACCACGAAGCCGATTGTCGGGCGAGGCTCCTTGCGAAAACAGCTGAGGGCACTGCGCTACTGACGCCGGCCTTGCCGACAAGGGACGCACGGCAGGGCCGTCTCCAAGCACACCAGCCTCAGGCAGGTGCACACAGGTGAGCACTTAAATGCAACTACAGAAAGATTCGCCCGCCCGGCGCGAAACATCGTAGCTACTAATCAGGCCCGACGGCAGATGCCCTGGCTTTTGCCGGTTATCTTGCCGGATGCGCTCTCGCAAACGGTCAAGGCCTCTGACGTGAAGAGACTGAACCTGTCGGGGGGCTGAAGGCAGGAGATGGTGTCTGACCCTTGAAATGCAGTTCTACACCAGTTGTATGAAACATCACAGAGAATCGCCGCAAAACTAAATGCTGTTGCACAAGTTGCGCCTGCTGCTGCACACAGCAGGTCACTGGAGCACCAGGCCCATGATCAGAACAGGCAATGTCACCAACACCGCCATAAGCCAAGATGATGTCGGGGGTCAAATTCAGCTCCTGACATCCAGCTCCCCGGCTTTGTGCACTTTGCTGTGTCTTGCCGGAGTGGTCAAAAATGTGGCATCCCATGGCATCCCCAGGCATGGCATGGCACACGCTTTTTCTTTCAGAAGGGAATGGTTACAGTGTGCAGAACTTGCCGAGTTATGGCATCCACAAAGTGGGTCGCCAAGAAATTCTTGGCAAGCTCATGTACGGCAAAACCATGTGCAGAAGTGCCCCACTGGAACTCGCTGCAATTGGAGCAGTTCTTCAGGGGATGCAAGCCCATGCCCCCCACTCCGTTTCCGAGGTGGTGAACCTCCTGTCCGCTCTCGCGGAAGTGCTGCATCACATGATCATGACCATGCAGGTAAGCCACCTTGGCCAAGCCGCAGCTGCGGCCAACGCAGCTGAAGGACTCTAGACTCTAAAGATACTAAAGTGTCTACGCCGGTCTCGCTTCGGCCATGGCACCGGCTTCGATGCCTTGAGCAGCGCCGCCTTCAGAGCCTCTGCCACCGCAGCTTCGGGCGGCGCCGAGCCGTACTTCCCGCGGTCGGCCAGACTTCGGATGGGCCGATGCCCCACGACGACCTCAATCTCACGAACTGCTACCTGTGGAGTCTAGGATAGAGTATTCCCTTGAACTTGATACATCTTGAAGCGTTAGGGAGCAGGGGCGGGCCTGCAACGATGCCTCGTCGTCCGACTCGTCCTCGGCCTGGGGCGAGTCTAGGCCGCAGCCGCAAGCCGTCTCCACTTTTGAATCATGCCAAGACGCCAGGGTTCGAGAAAGCCATTCCCATTGTGCCTCTCCAGCCTTCCTTCCCGCAAAATCTTCTGAAAGGTCCTCTCAGAAATTCGAACTCTGCATGTCTGAGGCAACGCAGCCTGCCGAAGAAATCAAACGTCAATGGTGTCGATTGCGCCCTCCCTTGGATTGCTTGCATCGCACGGTAGGGGCTGCAGAGTTCACACCCTGAAGTTGCTTGGCTTCAATCAGGCCTGCTCAAAGCGCCGCCCCTTCTGGGTGTGCGCGAGCATGCCGCCCTCGAGGCCAACGGAATCCAGTATGAGGAACCTCACCTGTCTGTTCCCTGCAGGTAGTTCGAAGGTATAGTACCTGTAGCGGTGGCGGCATCTGCACGTGGATCGCCACACTTCACACCAAACCTTTTGCCCAGCGACGGAAATGGCAGCCGCCATCGAGGATTGCGCTGCGGCCGCAGCAACAGTGCAGAAATGTTGCCTCGATGATCATGGTCTCCGAGGGTGATCTTGCAGGGTGCGCAGGCTGGCATTCAAAGCAGTCATGCATGCTCGGGACGGCTAGTAGCGGCTAGTAATGCCACCCACCGTGCAGTATTATGGGTATGATCTTCTTGCAATTCGTGGTAGCGCTATTCCTTCTGTTTCAACTTGCTTTGTTGTTACAGTGTTGCTGCACATTGCAAGTGTACTCGTCATGATGGGTGATGAGTCAAGTTGATGGCGACGATGACTGTGGTGACATGGATGATGAAGCCTGCTGTGCTTGTAGCACGGATGTTCGACCGATTGAATATGACCTACACCACTGATGCAAGAGGAGACCGCTCCTGCCATGGAATCTCTTTCAGATGACCATAGCTGTAGATCTTCTCCTGGGCTGGCGGCGACAGCAACCCAGTCCGAGAAGGAGTTTTAGTTCTCGGCCGAGTGGCGAAAGACTCCTCGAATTGAGGATCTTCGGAGTCTTTTACCTTGGACTCTCAACCGTACAATCAAGATCAATTAACGGACATGCACGAGCAAACTCAAAGATGGTGCCATGCCAAGAGGCCCCTCGTATGTAGAAATTGTCCTGACGTGAACACGACACGAACAAAGGCTGAGATGCTTGGAGACGCCTCAAGTCAGAGACTCCGCGCTTGTGCTCGCAAAGCGGCTCCAAGAGAGAGGATGAACTTTGGCTGCAGGCCCTTGGCCAGGTGCTCCATGGCTGCGGCCACGCGCTTCCTTGCAGTGCACACAAACCTCGTGCACGGGCCACCGCCATGCCACACAGCTGAGTTGAGGAAGGAGCTGGTTGTCTGCAGAGCACGAATAGTGGCCAATGCCACCACCGCTTTCCAGCTGATTCTCCTTCACACCCACAGGGATGGATTGCTACAGAATCGAAACAAGGCTGATAACTGCTCCAGCACTCGGACATCCAACCGCGAAGACAATCGATCTGGCCTTGAAAGCTGTTTCGCACGCCGCAACACCGAAGTCGCCAACGGAGAAAAAATAGGTCCTTCCAGCCTTTGGTACGCCTCGCAGCGGGCAGCGATCGCAACAGAGTGCTGTTGTGGCTAAAGAGTCTGCCTGCATTGATATGTCCGGCAGGTGCAACCGCCAAGATGTGCCTGCCGGTGCGCAGCTCCCCTCTCGGGCTTCAATTGCAGCTTGTGGTCGGGTCCACTGGCATCCAAAAGCCTCAAGACCTTCAGAGTGATCAGCCCGACCGCACCCACGACGGCCAAAATCCCAGCAGGGCGCCGAATCTTGGCTTCAGGGTATTGAGACAATCTCGAGTTGCCCCTTTGCCCGTCTCCTTGCCGACTAAACATTAAACCAAACCCCACACCCTGCATCCCTGTCCCCGCTGAGGGCTCGACACTGCGGAGAAGCTCTATACGCAACAGCTTCAAGAGCTTTTTGAACTTCGTCGCTGGCTCCACCATGGCTCTTCGACTCAACACAATCCGCCGAAACCCTGGCCTCTTAATGTGTGTCTGACTGCACATGTGGGCTTCGATGCATATACATTGGCATACACTGCCTCACATTGGCATACATTCATACATACATCCATGCATGCATACATATACCTGCATGCATGCACACATGCAAACGTATGTTCACCTGTCGTTCCGTTAGTAATTATCCTTCAATTCTGAAAGATATCGTGCTTCTCACTACGGAGGCTTAACTGTGATAGTGCTGTGCTTTTTGAGTTGCCGTTTCGTTGGCATTGCTTTGTTTAGCGGTCGCTGATGACGTATGAACCCACCGCACTCTATCTGTGTTTGATTCTTTCATAAATCATGTCCAGGGCCATACAAGGGTCGTTGTCATGGTCAATCCCATCAGTTCTACTATTTACATGCGCACCGCAAAGGATTCCAGACCCGCAGCGTTGTACACTTGGGAAAAGACACATGTCTCACGAGTCTGACCATTCAACGGATTTTAACGCATCTACACCATTATTATTCACAACCATTGAGTTTCGATAATGATGAAGAAGTTGCTGTTGGGCACACTTATGTACTCATGCGATGTGGTTACCTATTCATGTAAGGTGGCTGCACACACTGCGAAGAAATGTTTGATGAATATCACCCGCTTGTATTGCACAAAGCTAGACATGAATCTGTGCTCGAAGATGTCACCATGAAAAGACCAGTTCATTGAGTGCTTTCGTGTCTGCATCGCGTGCGGAACTATACCCTTTGTCTACAACTGCAAACTTCACCATGGGATGCCGAAACATGTTTGTACTGGCACCAACTGCATACTTCTTAACCTAACTATGTTGTTTTCATGTTTGGATGGCTGGGTCTTCAATGGCTGTGCTTTCACTATTGTATGGGGTCAACTGGCGCTTGCAGACAAAAGCCCATGCAATATCTCCGCTTCACAGCGAAATTGTAGCTTGCTTGCTTGATTGTTTTATCGTCATCATCTACTAAGTAATTACACTTTGTTGAAATGAACTCGTAAGCACCAACAACTCTGAATTCGACCAATAGAGTGGGCAAGACCTCAAAGATGCTTAAGATGATCTATACTCAGAACAAACATGTACAACACAACCGGCTTAAAAAAAACAACCCAAAAGCAATCTATCTAGAGGTGTACAATTTTAGGAGACAACGAAGATCTCACACAAACGCCATGAATCCCTGGCAAGTGCGGAGCCGTTTTCCAACTGCTTCCGCTTCGGTGGCGTTATGTCTGCGTTTCGATCTCAGAGATCGTAGTCGATTTTACAAATCGCAGTCATCGATCTTACAGATCGATGTGACAAAGTTCTTGCTGTTGGGAGGACCGACTGGTTCCCAGGCGGTACTCGCAGACAGGAAGCAGAGGAAAATATATCGTAGTACAAAGAGGGTCGGGTCGGGTGGGTGAAACAAAATTTCTCAAGCTGGAACAGCTTTTCGCCAAAATGGCCACGGAGTGTACACTCGTTCGAATTGAATCGGTGAGTCTATCCCCTGACCGATTCGGTGATCAAGTGAGATAATATGTTGTCACTTCGCACAAACAAGTGTGTGCTACACGACAACGAAGATCTCACACAAACGCCATGAATCCCTGGCAAGTGCGGAGCCGTTTTCCAACTGCTTCCGCTTCGGTGGCGTTATGTCTGCGTTTCGATCTCACAGATCGTAGTCGATTTTACAAATCGCAGTCATCGATCTTACAGATCGATGTGACAAAGTTCTTGCTGTTGGGAGGACCGACTGGTTCCCATCGGTGGTGGTCGCGTCCTCCCATCGCAGGCGAACGCCACTCGAAAGATAAATCAAACGAGCATCGTAGTCAACTGATCGTGCAATCTGTGAATTTCGGGTAATTCGGAAAAACCCGTAGAAGAAGCAAAATGAATATCTCCTATAATCTTCGCAGCCCTAGTGGTCAAAGCGTCCACAGGTAAGTCGAGTCGAGTCCATGTCGCAGACTCTGGTACGTGTTCGAAGCGGCTGATCCCGTCGGAGATGTTGGCTTTAGTGGGAACACGTTCGAGTCGGTGTGCAAGACTTCGTCGATTATGCCAGGTCCAGTGTGCCGCAATGAGGCAGTTCAGGGGCTGGTGTTTGCCTACGCCTTTAAGGAGGGCGTGTCGAGAAGCCTCGTTGTCGCAGCACTGGACGTAAAACTTGTCGAGCCATGGCTCGAAGACCAGTGGAGCCAAGATAGCGACCCAAGCTTCGAGGAGGTAAATGAAAGCCTGGTCGGAGGAAAATTGTCGTACGAGTAGTGAGGGGAGACGGCCCTGGAAGTAAGCCGCCGTTTGCACATCACCGTGGTGGAAGCAAACTGCAGCCCAACCGTTCTCGATGTCGGACGTAGATTTCGAGTCCCAATTCGGGATGTCGTCGTCCCCCGGCCTGTAGGTGTGGTCGCCCAGGCGGAAGTAGGCGTCCGTGTAGATGACACTGTATGTAGTTCGAGTCGGTTGTCGTGGTATCGTCATCGGTCGACAATGTTGTATGATGTCCTTGAGTGAAAGTAGTGAGGATCGAGTGGGTTTGTCGAGGGCATGTGAGTAAGAGTGGGCGCGAGCATACAATGCTTTCAAGGCCGCGCGGCCCACTTTCCCGAAGAGTCGTCCAGTGAGGAAATTGCACTTCCCAGCCATCTTCCTGGCTTGTTCGGGTGATAGTGACGAAGTTGCCAGGTGTAGGTCGATCTGCTTACACATATTCTCGACACGCTTGGGACACGGAGTAAGTACCAGGTTGTCGTTGTCAGAGGAAATGATGACACCTTGGATGCGATGTGCGGTTTGAGGTGGTTGTCTTTTGCTGGGTTTCATCGAGATCTGTAGACAACCGTTGTATTCTTCGAAGGATTCGAAGCTGCCCTGGGCCAGATCGGAGTCTTCCATGGATCCATAGTCGTCGACATAGTGCATCGCCGGTGATAGAATCATCGTGCGGCTGCACGCAACCAGAATGTCGCCGAATCGGTTGTATGACCAGACACTCGCTGCCGAACCAAAGAGCAGGACGTTGTGGCTCCACAATGTCGGGCCGTCCGGTGTGAGTAGCATCACGTAGGCCTCGCGTGGATCTCGTAGTGGAAGTTGTCGATAGGCTCCGTCGTGGTCATGTCCCCAGACAGAGAGGGGCTTAAGTCGATCGTGTCGAATCGTGGCGAGTCCGAGGGATATGAAGTGATCGGGCGTGTGGTGGTATGGTTGGTCGTGCATCGTGCACGTCGCGTTATGTCCACTGCGTCGCCAATCTTCTCCTCGTCGGACTTTGTTGTTGCCGTCGCTACCTGTCTGCTCGATGCTAAAGGCCATGGCGATGTATGGATCGGAGTGAGGCAATGGCAGCAATGCTCGGTGACGTCCCTTTGGGGGAACGGTCGCCTTGCGGGGCCACCAATCCGGTGCCTCGAACGGTCCGTTCATCCGACCGAGGTCGACTTCTGCTAAGATTTCGTCGAGCATAAGTTCCCAATGGTCGTCGACAGAGTTTTTGTCGATCTTCTCCTTGATGTAGTGTCGGTTGTTCTCGCAGAACTCGTCGATAGGAGTGGGTTCGAGGTACTTCTTGTCTTGTCGAACATGCCAATTGATACCCGGAGTCAATTTCCCCATGAGGGGGAAGCCTTCGGAGAGTTCGCGGTAGATCAGCTCGGTTTGTGGGTATTGTATCATTCGGAGAAGGTGAACGAGGACAGGTATCTGTGTGACCGAGCTCTTGTGGCGATATGCTCGTTGTACGTGTGTTGGAAGAGTGTCGAACCAAGCCATCGTGTGTTCCTCCATGTCCTCGACGAGTTCGCGGATATCGGTGATGACGGCCTTCTGGAAGTTTATGAGTGGGTGGAAAGTGTGTCGATGTTGTAGGCACCACTCGAGGGTTGGGTCGAGTGTCTTCGGTGATAGGTGTGTGTCCCTATGCAGTGCCCATTCGAGATGGTCCGTCCAGGAGAATTGTGGCATGTAGTAATGATTCGGGGTACGGGGTGGTGGGCCAAAAGGTACCTTATGGTGCAGCCAAAAGGAAGTGATCTGTTGTAGTGGGGATACTCGAGGTGTCGCGGGTATAGATGCGTCGACTGTCCCCAGCAGGAGTAGGAAGATGATCCAGATCGCCGTAGGCAGGTGCCATGCATTGCCTAAAGCAGTACAACGTTTGATCTCGTCGCCGTCTCCGAGAGTTGCTGTATGGTCAATCGGTAAGCCTTGTAGTTGTTCGCGTAGGGATGAAGGAGCTGTTGTCCACGTTCCATCCTGTAAAGTGACGAGAAATTGTTCTTCATACTGCCACACCGGGTAACGTCGTTTGTCCTGTTCCCATCGATTCCATGCTTCTTGTGAAGTTGTGCGGTCTCGAAGTTGTCTAGGAGGTTCTCGTCCGAAAGTCGACGTAGAGGGTGTAGTCAAACAGTGAAAAAGTTTCTTATCATTGTGTAGGCACGGTGGTAAGGAATATCCTTTCGCGGAGATCTGGGGCTGTAGGTCTGTGCCAATCGGGTTGTGGAGTCGATGCCATTCTCCATCTATTCGCCAGTCGAGTGACCAAGGTGTAAGTCGAGGTAGTCTCTCTTCGATGGTGTCCCAGAGGATCGATGTCCACCAGAGTCTTTTGCGGTGCATAACACCAGAGTCTGCGGCATCGATGATGATCGGGTCCATGTTCAGTGGAGATGTGATTTCCACGACATTGTCTCGGACGTCCGGATGGGGTACCACGTTCTCGAAGATCGTCTCAATCGGGACGCCCGTGAATCGTCGTCGAATTTGGTGTTCGATGTCGACCATGTGTCCGAAGAGCCATCCGGAGGTTCCGTCGGTTCCTTTGGGCTGACTCCGCAGGCCTGAGAAATCAGGGCAAGGAGGACCCGCGGTGATAACTATGATGTACTGTCGGTTGTTCGTCGCATTCTCGATGTGTTCGGCGACCATCTCAAGGTCAAACTGTCCGACGTCCCCCATGTGTATGGATTGGAATAATTTTGAAGTGAAATCGGCACAATCGGCGTCGGTCTCCCATGCTAAGGTGATAATGACATTCTCGTTGATGCGTCGGAGTGCTTCGGAGGCGATCCCGATACCATCGAAGAAGGACAGGTGAACTACCGGCAAGGCACCCACTATTTCGTGGCAAAGTGTGCAGATCCGGTCGTGTGGGTCTGTCATTCGATGGTCGGCTCCAGAATCCAAGGACTCTGGGCCGTGCTGTCCCTATTTCTTGCCGGACTTACCGGATTTGCCTTTCTTGCCGGCGCCTTTCGTGCCTTTCTCGCCCTTCGCGTTCCAAGGGGGTCGTTGTGAGACTTGTGGAGCCGGATTGAAGGGAACGGTCGGGGCAGGTGTCGGTGTGTTAAAGGTAGATGGTGTCGAAGGAGTCCAAGAAGGTATCGGTGTAGTCGGCCAGGTCGGAAAAGAGGGAGTGCTCCATGATTGCGTAGTCGGCTGCCAGGATCGCCACTGGGTTGTCGTAGTATTCCAGGGCTGTCGGTATCGGCGTCCTTGTCCGGGTGGAGACCATTTCTGTTGGTATCCCTTCCCTTTGCCTTTGTAGGGTTGTTCGGAGCCTTTGCCGACTCGTGGTCGCTTGGATAATGGTTGTTGCATCACATCGTTCACTCGTGTCAAGTCGTTCATGAGGTCGTCGGTGATCATCTGGAAGGTCTCGTTGGACCTCATCCGCATCGCGATGTCCCATGAGAACTCTTCCCAAAGGTGCTTGACGTTGTTGATGCGCTGCGAATGTTTCCGTACCAGTCGGATGAACCAATCGACGTACTTGTTGATGATCGTCTCGGAGGAATACTTGATGAGTATCCAGGCCCATCGGATTGCTTCGATGGCGTCGATGAGCATCCACTGTCCCCTGACGTCCCACTCTTCGTTGGATTTCTCGGTAATGTTATTGCGTTCATCGAGGACCAACTTCTTTTCGTTGGTGTCTTTCTTCCTGGTAGAGTTAATGGTGTTGAAGCTCGTCCAAATTCGTTGTGACACGATCTCCCCCAAGGCCGTCGCGGTGTACATTTTGGAGTTGTGGTGTTCGTGCCACATTCGTGCAAGGACCTTCTCCGCTCCCACAAGGTTCTTCTCCGGGAATTGTCGACGTACTCCATCGACAGTAATGCTGTTGTAGTCCTCGACGAGTTTGTTGTAGACACCCGTGGGTAACGTTTTCGGGACAATGTCCTTGTCGGTGTGTGATGAAGTAGTAGCGGTCGGAGCAGTCGGTGCGCTCGGTGGCGATGGGTTTGTCATCGTAGACTGGTAGGCATGTCGGGCTGCTTGGGTGAGCACCATCCACTGGGCTGTGAGGGCGTCCTCGTCGGTGTCATCGGCCAATTTGAACTCGACGCCCCCTGCCTTAGCTCCCGTCTGAAGCCTCTTGACTACGTCGGCGATGCTCGCGTCGTCTTTGAGGTAAGTGCTGATAGTTGCGTGTGACTTGAGGCCAAGTTTAGCGAGGTACCTAGCGACTACGTCGGTGGTAAGGTCGATCCCTGCCAAGTCTGCGGCGACCTCGAGTGGGCTGCTCATGTTGTGATAGGAATCGGGCTTGGACAAAAATGCTCTGGTGAAGGTACGTACATCTGATGATACATCCGTGTGTCAAGAAACAGAGAATGCCCACTTCATCGCAACAATCAGATGTGTTGCATGAACGAATGGTTGCCGCTGACACATCGCCGGGGCGGAAGTCAGTCGGGGTTTAATCGTCCTCTTCGTCGGGCTGTGCATCAGCGAAGGCTTGTGCTTCGCGCAGCCTGAAGCATCGTTTACACTTCGGGCCTACGGGCTCGCGATACTCGCGGCGGTGTGGCGCAAAACCGTATGGCCATCCACAAATCGTGTGCCAATGAGTGTTGTCGCAGGAAGATTCCGAAATTCCTGGGAGATGAATAACTTTAGTTAAAGAGTTGACTACCCAAAATTTGGTCCTGAGCGTCTCGAGGTACTGTGCTACCATCTCGCGGACCTGTTCGGGCTTGGTCGGGGTCTCGGGCCTATGAAATTCGTCTCCTCGATGTAGTGGGGACTCCTGGACGTACACCTTGATGGCGTCGCTGCCCCATCGCCCGATGAGCTGCACGGTGTCCAGGGGAAAGCCTCGTCGAGTAAGCATTTGAGACCCTGATACTCGACAGACATGCTCGCAGAACCTGTCGAGGAGTGTGCCGTTAGGTCCCACACGCGTCATCGATGTCCCAGTCGCTGATATGACCGACCTGAAGATCTCGATGGTCTGATGATGGTCGAGTGGATGTCCGTCAGTCCCGGGAAAGAGCGGACCATCTCGTGGGCATCCCAGAGATCGAAGAAGGTCCAGGTGTCGTTGTAGTGCATGAAACGGGCAGAGTCGAGGTGATGTGGTACAGCAGCACGGGTGTGACCGGGTCACACACAATCCAACTATGTCGGTCTTCGTGCATGGCAGCGTAATAAAGGCAGTGCGTCCTGCGTGTGTGATCTCCACCCACGCTTGGCCCAGAGTCACCGAAGCTGCCTCGATGCCTCGTAGTAGCCACCAGCAGCAGATTATCACCATGTCCACTCTGTGTCGGAGTTGTCGAGCCCATTCGTGTGGGCCTTCGAAGTCCGCCTGTTCGGGTTGTGCTGGTAGTCGTGCGAGGTCCTCGACGATGAAAGAGTCCTTGAGCTTCGTGGGGCCTCGTCCTCGTTCGACAGCTCGTTCGACTTGTTGCATCTTAAGACATACTTCAGGAGGTACTGGTGTTCGGGTTTGAGCGACGTGTTCTTGTCGGGCTTGGCTGAAGATCTGTTTCGCCGACTTGTATCCCCCAGATCGGAGACTCGCCCCTATCGCATTAACCAGCCGGACTGATAGCGGAAGGGAGTCAAGATCCCAAGCATCAGCCAGGGTCGTCCAGAGTCTCCACCTAGAGTCTCGGGATCTTTGTGTAGTAATCGCGTAGGCATTGATGTCAAGATCCTCCAAGGATTGTTTCCGTGACTCGGGTTTCGCAGCTTCGAGTGCTTTGGCTAAAGATCCTCGGGTAGAGGGCTGACTTCGGGGGAGGTCTCTTCTCCGCACCGGCACGACTTCGCGTGGCATCGGTCTGCGGCCAAGTGCCGACAACAGTCGGTCGAGGTCAAGTCGGCTGGGTGCAATCTCAACGAGGACGTTCTCGGAGGTCCCTCGGAGTTTCTCGGGTGTCGTAATCCCCCGTTTAGCTAGATCGGGGGCTACCGAAGTGAGGTCGTGTGCTCGTAACAGAGCAAGTACATCCGAGAAGGACATCGGGAGCCTCGGGCCATGTTCGGGGTCTCCTACCCTAAACGGCTACCGTTCGGGCCAGAACATCCACCGAACTGTGGGGAGTGGTTCGTCGTGCTGCTCCTTCCAATGTGCATGCGAAAGTTGACACCTCTCGCGGTCTGCAGTTTCTTGTTTTTCTCGAGGGTGTATCGTGTCAGACTCGTGCTTTGAGCGGAGTCACTGAGTCGTGGCAGAACCTATCGAGCCACGTCCCTTCCGGAGTCGCACGTCGCCGAGGCGGAAAGCGATACCAAAGAGGACGGGCCGACGCCTGGGCACCGATCGGGGTGCGAGGACTCGAGTTCCTCCCGTTTTGTCCGAGGATCGGGTATCAGATCACTAACGTCGCCGTGGCGGAATAGTGTCTGGATCCCTCGGGGTCACGGGTTTTCAGTAGGCGCTGTTCGCCTGTGCATCCCGTCGACGTCCCTTGAGCAATTCCAAGTGGTCGGTGTCGACGTCGTTGAACGAGAGGTCGCCGACCATGTACTGTCCCAGGCGCAACCGGGTGTAGGCCAAGCTCATGAATCGCAGGAAATCGTCCTGGGTCATGATGATCGTGTCCTCCTCATCGTAGTGGTAGGTCGCGAACTGGTAAGTGGGGGGGTCCGCGGTGAAGGAGTTGATGTCGTAGGACTCGAAGTGTGCTTGGGTGTTGAGGGTCTCATCGGAGGGCTTGGCAGGATTATTCGCGGTAGGCAGCAGATCCAGCCTATACTTCTTCGTGGTGGTGGCATTGCGGTTGGAGATCTCGAGGAAATTCGCACCGGTCCACGCGACTGACTCGAAGTAATCGAGGGTCTGATGTTTCATCTGCTGATCTCGGAGTGCTCCAGTAAGCTTATCGCGAATGTCGCCGTCTCCGAAGTCTGTACGGATGCCGCTCATGATCTGTTTGAGACGGCCGACCAAGGCGTCGTCGTCCTTGCGCTCCCACTCCATGAGGTATAGCATGTAGTCCCCCCCATTCGAGGTAAGTCGCTGACCCGTCGGTGCTGCTGAGGATGGGTCGAATTCCAGCGTGGTGCCATCGCCGTTGATGATGAGAGCTTTCTGGGCCGGGACGAATGTCGGGGAATTCGTGGATGCTGCGTTGTTCCGAAGTGCCCAGGGTCTGTACGCGGTCAAGCACCTCGGGCAAGAGTATCGTCCGTGTTGCGAGGCAATCGAGTAGTCCCACGAAATCTGTCGAAGCCAATGGTGATTGTGTATCACCGAGGTGCAACCTTTGGATCGAACAGATAAAGTGCTGGTCGATGCTGTCGGAGACTCGAAACAGCCAATCGGTGAGTGGCGCCTCGTTGGTGACCATGCTCCAGAACTCGTCGGCGTTCCACTGTGGGTCGATGGCTCGAGCAACCGTCGTGATCTCCCATTGGGCAAAGGCCTGGAACACTCGCTGTTTCTGGGAGTCGTCGAGCTTTGCGAGGTCCGCCACGAAAATGTCCGTGAGTCGTAGAATTCGTGCTCGAACTTCGCGTCTCACATTCGACTTGGACTCCCCAGGGCGTTCGCGTTCGATGTCCTCGCACATTTGCTTCCACGAAGCACTGCGCTGTCTCGCGGTATCCTGTGTGATTCGCTTCCTGACGGAGTTAACCTCTGACAGATGAGGTACCAGTCGGGGATGCTGATCGTGTCGCAGCGGGTCGAGTTCTTGCGGACGAAGGTCGGTTTGCGGATCCATCGGCATTTCGAGGTATCCCAGTAGTTGTCGAAGAAAACTTTGCAGTAGAAACCGTGAGTCCGGTCGATGGCAATATGCCAACCCGGTGGCTTCGTCTCGTGGTCATCATCGCGATCATAAAGCCTTCGGCGATCCATCTGGTCGTAGTGGGCGTCTCGAAGATTACCGCGTACCCCAACTTTGGCAGGTGAGAGGTCGGAGTGCTCCGCGTACCAGACGAAGTCCTCGTTGGCTCCTGTCGCGCATTGGTAGCAGCATCGGTAGTGTATGTTGCGCCAATCGTCCTCACCGTCGGGGTTGACCGAGAGCAAGTAGTAGGGAGGGAAGAGGAGGCCACAGAAGGTACAATCGAGGGAACCGTCGTGGATTTTGTCGGTGCTCGGGGTGTTAAAGTACTGAAGGTACTTTTCCACACGATCGAGGTCCTTCTTGTGTTGGTCTTCAATCGAAGTCCCATCGCGACCCACGAGCTCGATGGGCATCCCGTTGTCGTCGACTTCCTCGCCGGTCAATTGGCGTCGCCAGATAGTGGCGAGCTCGGCGTCTGAGGAGTTCGGAAACTGTTGACGTAGGGATGCCATCGCGGTCTTCTCGGAAGCTCGCTTAAAAGCGATCACTTCGAGGGCTCCTTGGGTGTGTTGATCGTCGTAGAGTCTTCGTTGTATTTTGAGAGCACGGCCCGCCTCGGTGTCCGGGTCAACGCCCTCCAAGTATCGCGCGGCCGGCAGAACAGCCCCGGAACTGCTCGAAGGTGCTTGGGTGAACTGCTCGATTGGGTCGAGTGCAGTCGCAGAAACTTCGGGAAACTGTTCAATCGGATCAATGTCCATCGGGGTCTGACGGTGGCTGGCCATCGCGTCGGGATCGGGGAAATTCGGGAGTACAGAGAGGGCTTGAGAGGTCGAAGTCTACGGAAGCCACGCAATCTCCAAGGAGAGAGCAGGCCCCACTACAACTAGTAGAGCCTGTGACAAACACAAAGTGATTATGCGGGTGCTCCGTGTCTTATTTCCGTATGTCAGAAGCGGGGTACGAAGTGAGTCGTCGGGTGGAGCGGGACGCATCGCCGAGGCGGAAGTCCTCCCTAGCCCCGAAATCGAAGTGACACTGGAGACTCCCGTACATCGCCGAGGCGGAAACGGGGAAACCACGCGAGGCCGGTTTACTCCGGGGCCGTCTAGTTGAAAGATCGAGATTCTTCTCGAAATCGAAGGATGAAGGCCGGTGGCTCTGCGGCGATGATGGGCCGCATCCTGTCGTGTTGAGCGAAAGCACTCCGCATCGCAGGTGCCAGCATATTCGAGGCACACGAGATGATCGCGGATGCCTGTTCTCGGAAGAAAGTCGTCATCGGCTCGAAGTAAGGCATCTGTGTCGCGAACACATTGAGATTGTATGCTGTATGGCACCACATTCGAAGTCTGTCCATGCGAGCCTCCACCGATGTATGATCCAAATCGGAGAGTGACGCTGTCATGCTGTGCCATACCATCGAGTAGACCAGTGTAGTTCGGGGCTCGACGAAATTATTCGGGACGCCCAAAAGCAGGACCCTCTCTTGGAGCGTGTCGTCCTGCGGGGTGTGGATCGGGAGGTCGATGTACAGCCCGAACTGGGTCAGGTAGCTCCCAAAGGTCGGGCATCGGAGAACCTGTTCGAGGTAAATGACTCCGTCATATGTGATCTCCCATGGGGAATCGAAGGAAAAGGAAGAGTATGGGTGATTGCCCGGAGGAAGCATCGCGACATTGTGGCCGCCCACCGGTGTCATCGCCTGTAGGTTCGGGGACATCATCGGAAAGTTGTCGAAGTGTCTCAAAGTCTGGAATCCGAACACTGGCTCGTGTGTGACCGGTGGATTAGAGCGAACATCGTCGATCGACGTCCGGCCCTTGTCGACAACTTGTGTGTCGAGCCACTGGACTCGGAACCTCTCGAGGCATGACTGTCGTGGTGCCTGTGGCTGGACCGAAATCGGCACACTCGCGTATGGGCTCCGCATTGATGTCGCGACCGTCGAGGATGATGCCGCTCCCGATTGTGTCGCATTCGGATTCAGGACCTGTCTAGGGTCTGGTCGTGACAAGTCCACAGCTGGGTGGACTGTAAACCTCGGAGGAACAACTTTGGGCATGGCCTTCGTCTTTGCCCCCACGATGGTCGTAGTGGTCGATGTGCCGAAGGCTGGGTTGATCCACTCGGAGTCGCTCTGGTTGTTGGTCGTCGTAGTTGTGGCTTGGTCTGTCGGCTGTGTCACCTGAGTACTCGGCTGAGTCGTGGTCGGAGGTGTAGCCGGAGCTGCCATCGGGGGAGTAGGTGGCTCCGTGAGATCGTCGTCCGGATGCCAAGGGTCCGGAGATGCCGGTCGAGTCTGTTGTGTGGTCGTAGTAGGTGCTGTCGTCGGAGTCGGAGCCGGTGTAGAGGCTGCAATCTCATCCGAGACCTCGACGATTATCGGCGTGTTGTCGAGCCATCGTTTAGCTGGCGATTGAGATCGGCGAGGGAATCTCGCCGGCGACAATGGTCGATTTGAACCTCGAGCTGCTCCATCGCCGGGGCGGAAGGCAGCTCGGGTAGATCGACCGAAGCTGGGGGCATCGGAGTCTGTGTCCGTGCCCAGCTGGAAGAATGGCCGTCTCGGAGTGGTACTCGGAGGTGTTGTCGAGGGTGCTGCCGATGGTGTCGGGTTCGTGGGGGCAGTCGAAGGTGTAGCGGCCGGAGGGAATCGTGATCCCGAGGAGGGGAAAATGTTCCCTCGCGGTGGGGTCGGAGGCTGTCCCCATGTCGCTGGGGGTCGAGAGTCATCGCGTGCTCGGCGAGGGGATCGTCCTCGATGATTGCCCTCTGCTAGTTCTTGTCGAAGTTTGGCTGCAGCGTCGGATCTATCCCATGACTCGAAGTCGTAGTACTTGGAGAAGTTGGTGCCGAAGTTGAATTTGCGCATCTCGGTGTGTCGAAAGGTGGCCATGGTGTCCGTGATCCACTCTCGCGCCTGTTCTCGGGTCACCTGTTCGAGGAAGCAACCGACAGATGAGTAGTGGTACGGAGGCTCACCGCGTCGTAGTTGTCTCTGCAGTACGACGGCTCGACGCATGGCATCATCGAAGGTATGTCCGTGTTGGTTCCAACAAGTGTTGTGGTACTCGCAGCATCCCTGAAACCATTTGTGGCAAATCAGATTAGGCACCACCCATTTCTTGTTCAGGAAGTCGGGGTGCAAGTAGACACAGTTGTGCATGTTACAGTTCTTGGTATCGAGGATTCGGGGGCAAATCTGTCGTCTGATCGAAGACAAAGGGACTCGGGCTTGATCGTGCACCTTTTCGGGGAACTCGGCGAGCATGGAACTCGGCACAGGTGCAGTGATCTGCTGCGTCGAGCCCTCACACAGAAAATCGAACCAAGAATCAGATCGAGGAACTGCCATGGCTTCGAAGTTGCTAATCCAAGTCGATAGATGTCGTGTTAGGGGGCTTAAGGCGCCTCTCGAAGTTTCTCTTTCGAGCTGTAGAGGCAGCGGGTTCGGGATTATGAAGTTCAATGCCGAAATCGTCACGAAAAATGTCTGCCAAATGCTGATTATGCAGATCGGTCTCATGCACAAGAAGAGCAGCATCGGTGTCAGCCGGTAGAGGTGCATGATCGGAGTCGGGGTGTAGGGAAGCCTCGACGATCTCGAAGGGCACCGTCAACGGCTCCGCGGACTCGTCGCGGTTGGTAATGTGGAGGTAGAGGAAGGCCTCGAGATTGGGCGGCTTCAGCAAGGTGGCCGCCAGGTTGACAATGTCGTTCGCCGTCTGACAATTGGCGATCTGGTCGATGGCCTTTCGTATTTGTCGAGACTGTCGCTTGTTCCAGGCTCCCCACGTCACATCCTCGGGTTTCTCGATTTGAAAATCTTCGAGAACTTGTTCGCGGCTGAATTCCTCGAGCGATTCCTTCAAACTGTCAACAACTGACAGAGAAGCCGTAGTGCTCGAGGTACTGGCCGCCAGCAGCGGTCGTAGTAGGACTCGGGGTACTGGCCGCCCGGAGCGGCTATGACCGAGGAGTGATCCGAGGGGACTGAAACAAAATTTCTCAAGCTGAACAGCTTGAGCCAAAATGGCCACGGAGTGTACACTCGTTCGAATTGAATCGGTGAGTCTATCCCCTGACCGATTCGGTGATCAAGTGAGATAATATGTTGTCACTTCGCACAAACAAGTGTGTGCTACACTGCAAACAAACACAGCCGAAGCCACACCTCCCTCCCCCCCCATGCCCCCCCCTCCCCCGGCCCCCCCCTCTTCTCCCCCTCCCCACTTCTTCCTGCTCCTGCCCAGTCCCCTGCCGCGCCCATGCTGCGATACAGCTGTTCGCTCCGACATGTCTCGCTGACAAAGCAGCTCTACGGCGCGCCCGCACCTGTTGAATCGTGGGAGTCCTGTTCAAAGAAATCTCAATATAGCCGTGACCTGAACAGACTTCCTGAGTGATACAGAAGGCTTTGCCGTTTCATCCGGCCCCTGCACCTGAGGAGCCGAGGCGGGCGGCGTGGGGTTAAAATTATGTATGCTTTCCAACAACGACAAACTCTAAAGGAGATGTGATCCTATATCTGGCTCACCCATCATTCGAGTGTTGACTGGGGTAGTATGACTGAGGTAGCCAGAACGGCAACTACAACCACAGCAACAGGTGAATTGGAAACAGTAGTAAATTCAACAGCAAAGCTACACTTGACACTATGATTAGGCATGGAAGAACGTGTAGTTTAGATATGACTGAGACTGGAAGTGGAGATTACATAGGTTTGTAAGGAACCAATACCGAGAATCACAATAGTGGGTCACGAATCGCCACGGATTGCTAATTTAACAGATACACTCGAACAGATACACTCGAAGAGTAGTACAATGATCTTAAGATTGCACACCCCGGCATGAACAATAACACTTATCTGGGTGGTTGTCAAAATTATGGTCCCTTTTTGGGTAGGCGCAGCTCTGTGCTATCATGATGATGTCGGGCCCCAAACCTGAGTGTCCGTACCGGAGTCGCGGCTTTCGAGTACTCTCTCTGCCTGATTCCATATCCATGCCTGTAGATTCGATGTGTTTATACGTCTGTGCACTTGCGCATTCTCCTGGTTCTAGCGAATTCCGGGCATGCTGCAGTAAGCAGAAACAGTTGCGGCAAACACGCTCAACATACAACTGGAGGCAAAGAGTTTCTTATCTTGGATAGTCGAACCCGACCCTTCGAGTCGATGCAGGTCTCACAAGTTCTAGCTTGTTATTCTTGTTGTCCTTCACCCTATAGTCTGTGCCCTGTCCTGAAAATCCAGCGGGTCCGACGGGGCCAAGCCTCGCCTCAAGTGTCTTCGCAGCGAATCCAGCCTTAGCCGGATTTGGTTCGTAAAATTCGAGGACGCTTGTCGATGACGACATCCCCAATGTCAATGGGGTCTTGGCTCGTGACGAGACATCTGGCTCCGTGTCCGTGACAGCACAGAAGTCCATGCAGCCTCCGCACTCACAGCCGGACTCATGAAAGCGCATTCTGGGTGGATTCCGGAAAGCCCTCGCTGAGAACCGCACCAGCTTTGCCCAATGCCGCTACGTACGGCCCGAGGCCGAGATTGAGACGGAGAGGTTTAGTTAGGAGATGCTGTTGACTACATTGGACTGACAAGCCCCACCATGAAAGTCCCGTCTCTGGCTAGACGATCTAGATGCAGCTGCTGCGCTGAATCTCAGAAAACTGCGTTGGCTGCCAATGTGGTCACTGATCTCTCGCCGATGATCAACCGCACCTTCCATACTCGCTGTTGTCAGGACTACGAAAGACAGCGGCTTCGCGGCCTTGCTTTGTCTTCTTGGCCCGTGCAACGCCCTTTCTGTGAGACGCCCGTCCAGGCCAAGCTTCGCTCTGCTGTCCGATGCAGACAAAACGTGGAAACGAATTCAACAAGTCTAGTGTCGTGCTGCGCAGCTTTGAGCGAAACTCAGGCCGGCATTCCTCCACGCTGCAAGTCTCTCCAAAGAAGCCCAAGCAGACTAGATCGCTCACATCGGCGCGATGTTCAATATGGATCAGCATGCTCGACGGCGAGAGTGCGACCGCTGTGGTCTACATCCACGGCCTGGGTTCGCATGCGCTAAACGAAACCGAATGTGGCATGCAATGGCAAGACAAAAGACCCATGATGTGTCGAGTTGCGAATTTTTGTGCGGAGGCTCTATGGTGAGAAGGCTTGCTTCGCCTTGCCTGCCATGAATCACGCTGTGAGTGGCGACCGGACCGTCTTGCAAGGTCCCCATCCTCGCGGAGAGAGGCATGTCGTTGCCGTCGAAGCTTTTCCTTGAGTAGCCGCTTGCAGCTTCGAACTAATACAACCATGGCCGCCGCCACCACCAGCACCAGCACCACCACCAGCAAAACCGCTAGCCGACAGCTCTTTTGATGACTGGACAAAGCTATGACACTCTATACATAATGACATACATGACACGCTCGGCCACATTACTGACTCGAAGTCTCAGTGCCCACATGGATCGGACTCGCGGCAGTCCTCCAACTGCTTGACTTTGACTTTAAGGGCCAGCTCGTCCTCTTCGAAGCATGCGTCGGATTAAAATATGATTCGGGCTTGGGGGCTTCAGTGCTGGGGCATGACCTTTCTCTGACTCGAAAGCTCCTCCTTCTCCTTCGAAAGGCGCTGGCTGTCCCACTGTACCTGTGCCTGCAGAGAACACCAGCCAGCTATGGAGGCAGATGTGATTGTCAATCCTGCACTCGTGAAGTTCAGTGTTGCTGTCTTCTACTACGAGTCAGTTGTTGTGACTGATACAAAGTGCAAACAAGCGCAGCAGTCTTAGCGTTGTAGCGGCAGTCGGTTGCTGCACACATCGCCCGGCCCCCCCCGGCCCCCTGGCCCCTGGCCCAGGCCTTCAGCTCCAGGATTTGCTTCGCCCGAGAGATCGAAAGCAACATGTCCTCTGAGGACTCCTTCGGCGATTGGCTTCGCCTCAGACCGCGCTTCGCAAATGAAGGTTTACTTGTATTAGAAGCCGCCAAGCCAGTAGCTTTTTCTTTGTGTAGCTGTAATCCGCCGAGGCCAGAGGCCCAGGCGTCTTGGGTCTCCTCCCGACAGTCCAAATGTTTGGGGACACCCGTTTTTTGCGTTCGTTTGCCACCCCCTTGCCCGGCTTCCCCTCATTTTACCTGATTTGTCGGCCTCCACCCCCCCCTCCGAGGCCTCCCCCCGCTCATTTTACCTGATTTGCTCCCTCCCCCCCCTCCCCCCCCTTCCCCCCCCTTCGCCCCCCTCCCCCCCGCCCTCCACCCCCCTTGTACCCGTTCTCCTCGCACTTCTATCAACAACCGTGTAAAGGTGGGGTTTGACAGGCCGCCCTAGCATAAAAAAACATCGACTGCCCCCTCGCCCTGCCGCTACACAGCCGAGGCGGGCGGCGTAGCGTTAAAATTATCAACCAGCACCCTCCCCCTAATGTTAAACCGTCCCTCCCCATATAAAAACTGATTTCGGCGGGTTTAGTTTTTATGTTAGGGGGGGTTTCGGGGCCTCCGGGGGATGAGTCGCTTTGTCAGTAATAATGAGCCAGACAGTCAGCCGTTCCGGCTGCGTAGCCCTAAGCCTTGAGCCCAAGAGCCATAAGCCCTAGATCGTCAGGCCTAAGCCCTCGCCCCCTGAACCCTAAAGCTCTGGTCCTTTCGGTTTGACTGGTACTGCTGTAGTCTTCGCGAATAAATTTTTAATTCAATCCTAGGCCACCCCCAATGTTTTAAGTTGACTTTCAATTGTAGGCCCGAAACCGCGAAATTCCGGGGGTGGGGAGTTTTTATATTAGGGGGGTTTACTGTTAGGGAGAAGGGGTTATCTGCATGTCTTGAGCTGCACGCTGTTTTGGACATGCTGTTATACGTTCTGCCACATTTACATTTATCTAAACAGAATATCTGTCGAAACCCCAATGCAGCTGGTCGCCCATTGCAGCTCGTTTCTTTCACGACTTGCCGCCCGGAATCTTGCTGAACCCTAGCAATGAATCTTTGCAACAGGAATTTGGAAAGGCGGATCCGCGAGGCAATTCAAGCAGGCGGGGGCGGCCCGTGCCTCAAGTCCCAACAGGATAGCCACTATCGCCCCTAATCGTGCTATCAGCGCTGCATATTCCTACGTACGGTATCAACATTCCTCGCGCTTCAGTATCCGCGGCGTATGGCCTCGCCCCTCCTCATGATCTGACATCGAACAAGTTGCAGATGGTCCAGTCGCTCCAGAAGCACGCTCACCTTTTGCTCCTCCACCTAGTAAGGCTTTTGCTAAGATCAGCTCGATGGCAAACTGCACATTCTACTCGGGTTCACTCAAGCATTGGTTTCAATGCAAGATGCAACATGTTGCCGAGCAACATGGCACTCAACTTGTCGAACCAGTTCGGTCACAAACAGGTCTAAGTTACCAAGCTGTGGGATGCAGATGCGGCAATGCTGAACCAAATACTCTCGTTCCTTCCGACCTCCCTAGCTGACTTCAAGTCTTGAAAAGCAGCAGCTGCATCTCTCGTTTTGGCATCGATACTCGCAAGCGATTCCACCTAGGAACCCGTTTGTTTTACATGTCGGACCCGTTTCGAGCTCAAAGTCCCTGTTCATGTTCGCAGGATCTTCGCTTAAGTTAACGTGGAGGCTGCACTCTGCAGCTGCTGAGGCTCAGAACTCCGTGCCTGGTGATCTTTTTCAGCTTGCTCTTTGGTCGCTGTGAGGTCCGCCTTGGACTCGCAAGAACCCGGGCCCACCCAGCAGAAGCCAACGGCTACTAGCGTTTTCGAGAGCCCTGCTTGAAGCTGCTTTGCCATCTTCGAAGCTATTGCCTCGTGCATCGCATCTTGGTAGGCTGTTTTGGATGATCGGATGACTCTGTTTGCACATTACCGCCTTGCTGTCCGACTGTACGCCTGCAAACAGCTCGGACATGGCTCCCCCTGCCTGCAAGACGACGTGAGGCATTGGCATCAAGGGAAAATCCAGCCACTCAATACCCTGCCTTCACAGTCTGCTGCCTTTCCTGCGCATCCACCTGCCGTCATGCAAGCAAGGAGGGCACACGAGGCCACTGGTGCTACGTACATGGCCTGCGCAGCCACAGCATGCTCAACAGACTGAAGTGCCGCCCTCCTGACATGGCACTATGCCGCTGAGAGACAGCCCAGCATGGCAGCTGCCTATGAGGGTTCATAAGGGCATTCTGCCCATAAACATTGGTGTCCTTGTTCGGTCCAGTTGCTCTGCTGTCATCGGAGAAGCAGAGCTATCAGCAACTTCCTGCGCGCAAAAGGTGCGGCTCAGTGCTTCACTGTCGGCTTGGTCACCAAAGCTCCAAGACAGGAACTATGTGCACTCATCCAAAGGATTGATCTCTACATGATCAAGATTCGGGGCATTGTCATATCGCGAAACCTTGGGGTGAAAATGCAAAAAGCTCGGTGGTCCTATTCGGCATCGCTAGTTCCCTTCTGCAGTGATGCACCGCAGCACTGTCTCCTGCCTCAGCAGCCTTCATGGCCACTTCACGCTGCGCGGCAGCAAGCTGCTCAATCTGCAATGTTTGAAGCTCCTGGCAACGTTGGAGAACTAGTCTGTGCAAAGCCGGCAAAATTCCTCCAACTTCGAACCTCCTCACTCGCCGGGGCTGAAGCAAGCTCCAGCAGAGACACGGCCTGGCATTGGTATTGGTTCAAACAGTCTTTGCAGGTCTGCTTCCCGCTTTCCTACCTGCTGGCCGGCAGCTGCAGCAGCAGGGCCCTTCCTCTGTCAGGACCCACAGGCCCTAAACCCAAGAGAGCAACGGCGACTGAACTGCCGTCCTTCGCTTGTGAGATGCAGAACTGCCTTCTGCCTGCACAGCAACGCACGCTGCTTGCTGCAGAAGCACAGTCGAACGCATACGCCTTCCCTTGCGTTCACACACTGGCGAACAAAACTTCATGAGCATGAAATGCCAAAGAAGGCTTGGTCGCTGCAGCACGTGCGCGCCACATGTGTTTGTGTGTGTCATCCCTGTGCCAACTGGCTAAGTAACTTCGCAGGGGGCATGGCGGTCTTGTTCCTAGCCATGCCAACGAAGCTATGGAACATGACTGGAAGGGAGACTGGACGCAGTTTCCTGTACCTGCAACAAACTGGCATGGGTGACTGCTGTCGCAGCTTGCAGTTTCGACCATGTTGTCATATTGATTCGTTATGCATCGCTTGCTTCTTGACAGTCTTGACATGTCAGCGATGCAGTCACATGTTTGAGTAAATCTAGACAGTCAAAAAGCAGCAGATCAGCAAATCTGGACATAGGTCATCAAAGAACGAGAAAAATGACGGGAAAAAAGAGCCACAATCCCGACTCACACTAGACCACCAGGTCTACAGCAAGTGTGTGTGTGTGTGTGTGTTGTTGACTTGGTGGAAGTTGCATTGGCGGACATATACTCGTGACACGACGCTTCGACACCAGCCTTCTGAGCTTTCCTTTGCTTTGGTTGGGAAGTTCCCTTCCTGTGCGGGTGGCATCACTGAAAGCAGCAGTGGCTTTGCACGTCGTGTGTAGATGTGACAAGGTCACACTGCTACATCGGACCGGAACTGCTGACAAGCGGCGGGCCCCGAAGCTGAAGCTCCTGAGACGGGACCCCGTCCCTATGGAATCTCTGTGCCTATCCGGTATGCACCGCCGAAAGAGCTGAACAAACTCCCACCGCCAAAGTAGCAGTACGTAATCGAAGTGCATTGCCAGTACTTGACTTGTGGGAAGGCCTCTCTGGAGTGCAGCTGTTGGACTCGGCGACTGTCGCAACTGGATGGAACAGGGTGTTTTCCGCTTGCACGACCGACCGGATCGAGTCCGGTGCTGCCGGGCTACTGCGTGCATCCATGTGTAAATCACCACGGCAGCGGTTTCCTTATGTTATCTTCATTCATTAGGACAGTTTGACCTGAGTGACGCAGGGGTTTTCATTTCACAGTTTGTTGTGCTCTGCACAACCGAACATCCTGCAACACTAGAAGAATCGGACCGTTTTCGTGGGCCTTGACCAGGCGTTCACTTCTTGTCCAACCCTGCGCGCCGACACACATCTTGCCAGCCATAAAGCCCTTATGACTCCGCGGACATCGCGCGGACAGCGCCGGCTAAGACGGCAAAGCTGCGATAGGCGGTTTATGAGCTGCTCGACCCAGGTTGGCCAAGTAAAGTGTAAGAAAACTATACGAACGGCTGTTCTGAGATTTCTGAGATCAACAACTGCGAACACTGAGCAACTGGCAACTTGCGCGCACGTGTATAAAGTTCATAAGCTGTCAAGTCTAGCACGAGTCCAACCAAAGTCCAAGGTAGGTTTAACATAAGTTCAACACACCATTAAGTATTTTATAGAGCTTCATTATCTCCACAAAACCCAGCTCCGATGATGATTTCCTCATATCCCACTTAGACCTGATTCGTAATCCGACCACAAACCATTTGCAAGCAAACAGCCATCATGGTACTTCTATTATGTTAGGGACAACACATCTAACAAGCGAAGGCGTCCTCCTCAAGCTTCCTGAGGGACTCGATGTCCTCCCTGAGCCTGTGCTCAGTCTCCTGCAGCGTCGATGTAGGCACGGTGTCCGACAGAAACCCTGGCCCTATTAACACATACTACAATTGCACACAACCGGCATCATGTCACGCAAGTCTTTCTTCAAGTCGGTTCCGAGCCTCGAAAGCCTGCACGGAAAAGTCCGCTGTCCCAACAGGTTCCGGGGCCGCACTTTGGCTCACCTCGGCTGCCGAGCGAAAGCTCGTTGCCGTTGACACTCCAGGCCCACCTCCCGGATCTCGATGGTCGCATCTTGCCCCCGACGAGAACCTTCGAAACGGATCCGCATGCGAACCACGCGCAGAGTTTACAGCGACCGCCGCAAGTCCAGGCGTAGTACCTGGCTTCGTCATTTTAGCGCTGCTGGCCAAGTGCTTGGCCTCCTGAAGATGAATGTGCAATCGAAACGCCCGCATTGCCAACTTCAGGAGAAACTGCTCACAATTCAAGTCTGGATGCTACGAAGAATGGCTGTGAGCAAATTGCACCAGCACAAAAACTATGCATGTCTTTGTCTCGGCATGGGCAGGGCAGGGCACATGGGTTGGCTGAAATGGCGATGTGACAGCGGTCCTGTCGGCTCTTGACGTCCGAGGCCTTGGTCTCGGCCTCCGGCCAATCGAGGTCCAGGTCCTCCTGCAAGGCGTTGCCGAGGCTCGTCGAGGCTCAAGAGAGAACTCGCCACTGGCCTCGTCGCCGAGGGAAAGGTCCTCGTTCTCCACGGAGCTGCCCTGGTACGCTTCATTCTCGGAACCTGAGGGAAGAGTGGCCATGGTGCATAATAGCATCAATAGAACTAGCAAACTAGCAACTCCTTGCCAGTTGCACCGCGAGTATAGCTTTACAAACAAGCCGATCGAAGCACAAGCAGTTGAACAGGCTTTGCAAACCAAAACGTCCCAGTTTATAAGATTCAGATATCCAGAGCGTATTGAATGAGTGCATCCGTGGTGCCCTGACTCGTCGCAACGTCTGTTGCCTTTTTGCGGCCTTGCGGAGTTTTGCGCGACGTGGTGTTCTCCACGGCAGACGCAGCCTCGAGCAGCCGAAGCAACCATAAACATGCAACTGCACGTATGGGCATGGGGCACACAGACAGAAGCAGGCTGAATTGTTGGTGATAGCTTATCAAAGATCAGGCCAGGAACAGTAGGCGCCAGCTCTTCAATGGAGAGTCGCGAGTTGCCTCACGCAGCAGTCTGCGGCCCCTCTTCGGGTTTGGGTCTCCATCTTGAGAAACACCGTAGTATCTGCCTCAATCCTGGGGATACCCGCGGTAGAGCACATGTATCTGCAAGCTACTGGCGGTTGTCTCGCAGCCCCGACGCCCTGAGCCGACGTATTTCTGCCGAAACTTGCCGAAGCACTTGGCAAGATTCCGTCGTCCAGCGTGGGCTCGGCAGTTTGGCCAGCAGCCTGTCAGGGTTTTCTTCTGGGAGCCTTCAAAGAGCCTCCATTCCAGCCGAAGCCAAACCAACAGGCCACTTCTCAGCCCAGGGCAGGGGCAAGGGGTCGCAGGTTGTAGACGAGGCTTAGTGACTTTAGGATCTCTGCTTGTTGGTGCGTCCCGGCCTTCACCTTGAAAATCCCTTCGCTTGGCATTGACCGGGCAGGTGTCTCCTGTACGCGCAAGGCGCTGCAGGGCTGTGCCGGGCTGTGCTTGCGAGAAGCCACTTCTGCTACTTTCTGCTCAGCTGTTCGTTGTGCAGCTGCCGAACTGGAACCCTTCCTCGGCTTTGGAGCGAGAAGCGTTTCCTCCGGTGTCCACATCTCGGACATCAGCATCCTCCAGGACAACAAACCATGCAAATTCACAAACCCCAAAAAAGGGGGGACTGCCACGTGCCACAACTTAAGGGCACTTAGACTTGCCGTCCACAGCTCCTCATCGCTTCCGTCAGCCTCTGCGCGCTTGCCCCCATCTGCCTTGCATCTCAAACGTATAAGAGTATAGGGTACATGCCAGTGCCCTGTCTAGCGCAGTTGCGAAGACTGAAGAAGCCGCCTCAGAGGCCCAGGAGCTGTCAGCGCTTGAACGTGGAGTCTTGGATGACTTTGACTGGCAATGTGCAGACAAGTTGAAGAGGCGTCATTGGGTGACAATGTATGCCCGCCAGCCTTCAACAATCTATAATGTAGAGTGCCGGCCTTCTTTGAGGGTGAAGCTTCCGCGGATGCATTGCTCGCCGTCCTGCTCAGCTGGGCTCTCAAGCAGATGACGGCGCTTTCGCAGAACGAGGTTGTTACAAAAGTGTTCGGCCTCGTCGCCTTCCCTGTCTTGCGGCTGGGCGCGGCGTCGTTGTCCTTCAAGCTATGCATATGATATGCCTCACCCTCCGACAGCCTTCCCGGTGGTGCGAGTTGCTGCTGCGTCTGGCCGCCTCCTCCTCCTCCTCCTCTTCGTCTCCGCTTCCAGCCGCACTTTCTTCGTCTGAACCAGACTTCTGGGAAGGCCGTCCTCCAGCAGGCTTTTCCACTGACCCAGAGCATGGCCATCTGTCTCAAGCAACTTCGACACAGCGTGCAGACTTTCAAACCAACGGAAGCATGCCTTCCTGATAAAGGAGGATATTGCGTACTCACAGATGCAGGCAAGCCTGTGTCAACACCTGCGTCCTCATCTTGGGTTTCCTGCAGCGGCGCCATCATTCTGATAAATGTCGCAGCAGTTATTTATGAGGTTCTCAAGTGCTTCGCACATTGACATTGTGACCTACCATGGATGCACTGATCAACCAACTAGAACTAGAACTTCTGCAAACATGGCTTAGTGGACAGCGAGCTGCAGCATGCTGAAAGAGATAGACAAAGCGAGTGTTTGTGCAGATGCCGCTTGCAGATTGACGTTGGTGCGGTTGGGCAAAAGGAAACGGAACGGAACTTGAAGGCAGATACCACGTGCCACAACTTAAGGGCACTTAGACTTGCCGTCCACAGCTCCTCATCGCTTCCGTCAGCCTCTGCGCGCTTGCCCCCATCTGCCTTGCATCTCAAACGTATAGGAGTATAGGGTACATGCCAGGGCCCTGTCTAGCGCAGTTGCGAAGACTGAAGAAGCCGCCTCAGAGGCCCAGGAGCTGTCAGCGCTTGAACGTGGAGTCTTGGATGACTTTGACTGGCAATGTGCAGACAAGTTGAAGAGGCGTCATTGGGTGACAATGTATGCCCGCCAGCCTTCAACAATCTATAATGTAGAGTGCCGGCCTTCTTTGAGGGTGAAGCTTCCGCGGATGCATTGCTCGCCGTCCTGCTCAGCTGGGCTCTCAAGCAGATGACGGCGCTTTCGCAGAACGAGGTTGTTACAAAAGTGTTCGGCCTCGTCGCCTTCCCTGTCTTGCGGCTGGGCGCGGCGTCGTTGTCCTTCAAGCTATGCATATGATATGCCTCACCCTCCGACAGCCTTCCCGGTGGTGCGAGTTGCAGCTGCGTCTGGCCGCCTCCTCCTCCTCCTCCTCTTCGTCTCCGCTTCCAGACAAGCTTTCTTCCGAATTGTCAGACCCATCGCCATCGCCCTCCGTCTCCTTGGACTGGCTTTCCACCGGCAGTCCTTAGAGCCAGGACGAATTTTCGGATACTTCGTATGAGCGGTCCAAGCACTGGATCCGACGAGGCTCCATCATCTCCGACATCCTGGCAGGTCGAACCCAGAACGAACTAGACGAAAGTAGCCTCTCTCTCTCGTGATACGACAAAAGTCTTCCCGAAGCCCAGGCTGACATTCATTATCAGAAGTGGCTCTACACACGGAGATGCTGCAGTCCTCTTCCGGCAGATCCTCTTCATTGTTCTCCTGCTCCTCGCGTTCGGATGTACTGCGTGCCCGGCCCAATCTCGAAGAGCCACGCAAAGCGATCGGAAGGGCCTTGGCCGCCTTGCCGGCTTTCTGCCGCGTTGAGTTTTCAGCCTTCAAGGTCCAGGACGACACTATGCAAAGTATGCCTGGGATTTTCCATGTCACGGCCTTGGCAGGTTTCGATTGGCGCTTCTTCGAGCTAGTCGCGTTCCGGGCTCCCATCTCGATGTCCTCCTCCTGGACTAGCCAGCGACGATCACCGCTCAGCATTAGGAATGGTAGTCGCTCGTGTTGAAAGCAGCCGCACTTTGCAGCTTTCGCGGTTGGGCTTTACCGACAACCCTGGGCAGCACAGAGCGCTTTGTGCAAGATGAGAATGACATCTATGACCTGCAGGCCATCGTGGGCTCGCGCCAGCAAAGTCCAGAACACTCACCGTTGTAGCTGTAAATGCTGTGACGGTTAAGCAGTCGTAAACCTGCTGAGCCTCCACAGCCTCAAGGCCTCAACAACCCAGTAGACCGCGCAAATATCAGTATGTGCTACACGGAGCACGACGATTGCAGCTCTTCATGATTTGATGCATCGATGTCTGATGTCACTACGTGTGACCTGCGGTTGAAATAATCGTAAAGTATCTCGCACGGGGCAGCCCTGCCTCTGGAATCTCCACAAGACCTTGTGCAGTGTTTCAATGAATGTGTAGCACAGCTGCATCACATGCGCGCCCTGTTGCTGCTTGCCGATTGTGACCGTCGCAGTAGCAACAACACCATTGCGAGACTGCCTGCCTTCACCACGGCGCTTGCAGTCCAGCACTCGATGATCACTCCAGTATGCACCGTAGGTGGCCTGTGCGCAGGAGACAGCGGCGATGCAGTTGCAGGAGTTGTCTGTCATTTCGCCCACACTCAAAACGAGGTTCGAAGTGCCTGGACGGCATGCAAGGCCCGGTAGAAGTCTTGACCTAACAATCTGCACACAAGGCCAGCTCCAAGCTGGAGGGTTTCGATTCATTGGTCGACGTTAGTGACATCAAGACCTGCAATGCCAACATCGTCAGCGCAACTGCACGAAAACAAATCAGACGAGTAGGGTGACAGCTTCGCATCAAGACCATGGAAAGGACTCTTGGTGTTCACTAGACATGCCCGCATTTCTTCTTCCTCCGCACACTTAGACATGTGTAGATATGCACCGGAGTCTACATTCAAGATACTGTATTGCCCCATACACGTCTCCTGCAGCTGTAGCGCAACCTGTTACAAAACAGCCGTCCTGCAGCACGTATACATCAAATAACAGGCAGTTTCTATTGAACAGTCAAACCTTAAACAGCACAAACCAGTTTGCGAGAAAAACGATGCGCAATCATCAACAAACCACGCAAACAATAACACATATGTATGTACGGGCACGCATGCAAACATGCATACACATACGTACATGCTTGCATACATACATATGCATAATGACAACGAAGATCTCACACAAAGGCCATAAATCCCTGGCAAGTGCGGAGCTGTTTTCCAACTGCTTCCGCTTCGGTGGCGTTATGTCTGCGTTTCGATCTTACAGATCGCAGTCGATCTTACAGATCGCAGTCATCGATCTTACAGATCGATGTGACAAAGTTCTTTCTGTTGGGAGGACCGACTGGTTCCCAGGCGGTACTCGCAGACAGGAAGCAGAGGAAAATATATCGTAGTCTAAAGAGGGTCGGGACGGGTGGGTGAAACAAAAGTTCTCAAGCTGGAACAGCTTTTCGCCAAAATGGCCACGGAGTGTACAATCATTCGAATTGAATCGGTGAGTCTATCCCCTGACCGATTCGGTGATCAAGTGAGATAATATGTTGTCACTTCGCACAAACAAGTGTGTGCTACACGACAACGAAGATCTCACACAAAGGCCATAAATCCCTGGCAAGTGCGGAGCTGTTTTCCAACTGCTTCCGCTTCGGTGGCGTTATGTCTGCGTTTCGATCTTACAGATCGCAGTCGATCTTACAGATCGCAGTCATCGATCTTACAGATCGATGTGACAAAGTTCTTTCTGTTGGGAGGACCGACTGGTTCCCATCGGTGGTGGTCGCGTCCTCCCATCGCAGGCGAACGCCACTCGAAAGATAAATCAAACGAGCATCGCAGTCAACTGATCGTGCAATCTGCGAATTTCGGGTAGGTCAGAAAAACCCGTAGAGGAAGCAAAATGAATGTCTCCTATAATCTTCGCAGCCCTACTGGTCAGAGCGTGCAAAGGTAAGTCGAGTTTAGTCCATGTTGCAGACTCAGGCACGTGCTCGAAGCGGCTGATCCCGTCGGAGATGTTGGCTTTGGTGGGAACACGTTCGAGTCGGTGTGCAAGACTTCGTCGATTATGCCAGGTCCAGTGTGCCGCGATGAGGCAATTCAGGGGCTGGTGTTTGCCGACGCCTTTGAGGAGGGCGTGTCGAGAAGCCTCGTTGTCGCAGCACTGGACGTAGAACTTGTCGAGCCATGGCTCGAAGACCAGTGGAGCCAAAATGGCGACCCAAGCTTCGAGGAGGTAAATGAAAGCCTGGTCGGAGGAAAACTGTCGTACGAGTAGTGAGGGGAGACGACCCTGGAAGTAAGCTGCCATTTGCACATCACCGTGGTGGAAGCAAACTGCAGCCCATCCGTTCTCGATGTCGGATGTCGACTTCGAGTCCCAATTCGGGATGTCGTCGTCCCCCGGTCTGTAGGTGTGGTCGCCCAGGCGGAAGTAGGCATCCGTGTAGATGACACTGTATGTAGTTCGAGTCATCTGTCGTGGTATCGTCATTGGGCGACAATGTTGTATGATGTCCTTGAGTGAAAGTAGTGACGATCGGGTAGGTTTGTCGAGAGCGTGTGAGTACGAATGGGCGCGGGCATATAATGCTTTCAAGGCCGCGCGGCCTACCTTACCGAAGAGTCGGCCTGTGAGGAAGTTGCACTTCCCCGCCATTTTCCTGGCTTGTTCGGGTGACAATGACGAGGTCTCCAGGTGCACGTCGATCTGCTTACACATGTTCTCGACGCGTTTGGGACACGGAGTCAACACCAAGTTGTCGTTGTCGGAGGAGATGATGACACCTTGGATCCGATGTGCGGTTTGAGGTGGTGGTCTCTTGCTGGGTTTCATCGAGATTTGGAGACAACCATTGTACTCCTCGAAGGATTCGAAGCTGCCGTCGGCAAGATCGGAGTCTTCCATGGATCCATAGTCGTCGACGTAGTGCATCGCCGGTGACAGGATCATCGTGCGACTGCACGCGACCAGAATGTCCCCAAAACGGTTATACGACCAGACACTGGCTGCCGAACCAAAGAGCAGGACGTTGTGGCTCCACAGTGTCGGGCCGTCTGGTGTGAGGAGCATCACGTATGCTTCGCGAGGATCTCGTAGTGGAAGTTGTCGATAAGCTCCATCGTGGTCATGTCCCCAGACTGAGAGGGGTTTAAGTCGATCCTGTCGGATTGTCGCGAGTCCCAGGGATATGAAGTGATCGGGTGTGTGATGGTATGGTTGGTCGTGCATCGTGCACGTCGCGTTGTGTCCGCTTCGTCGCCAATCTTCTCCTCGTCGAGCTTTGTTGTTGCCGTCGCTGCCCGTCTGTTCGATGCTGAAAGCCATGGCAATGTACGGGTCGGAGTGAGGCAATGGTAATAATTTTTGGTGTCGTCCCTTGGTCGGGACGATCGCCGTCCGGGGCCACCAATCCGGTGCCTCGAACGGTCCATTCATTCGTCCGAGGTCGACCTCCGCTAAGATTTCGTCGAGCATGAGTTCCCAGTGATCGTCAACGGAGTTTTTGTCGATCTTCTCTTTGATGTACTGTCGGTTGTTCTCGCGAAACTCTTCAATGGGAGTGGGCTCGAGGTATTTCTTGTCTTGTCGCACGTGCCAGTTGATGCCTGGAGTCAACTTCCCCATAAGGGGGAAGCCTTCGGAGAGCTCGCGGTAGATCAGCTCGGTCTGTGGGTATTGTATCATTCGAAGAAGGTGGACGAGGACAGGTATTTGTGTTACCGAGTTCTTGTGACGATATGCTCGTTGTACATGTTCTGGAAGAGTGTTGAACCAGGCCATCGTGTGTTCTTCCATGTCTTCGACGAGTTCACGAATGTCTGCGATGACGGCCTTCTGGAAGTCCAGGAGTGGGTGGAAAAGATGTCGGTGTTGTAGACACCACTCAAGTGTGGGATCGAGTCTCTTGGGTGATAAGTGTGTGTCTCTGTGTAGTGCCCATTCGAGGTGATCCGTCCAGGAGAACTGTGGCATGTAGTCGTGATTCGGTGTTCGGGGTGGTGGACCAAAGGGTACCTTAGACTGCAACCAAAAGGATGTGATCTGTTGTAATGGGGACACTCGAGGTGTCTCCGGGATGGATGCATCGACAGTCCCTAGTAGAAGCAGGAAGATGATCCAAATCGCTGTAGGCAGGTGCCACGCGTTGCCCAGAGCAGTGCAACGTTTTGTCTCATCGCCATTTCCGAGTGTCGCCGTATAGTCCAGTGGTAAGCCTTGTAGTTGTTCGCGCAAAGATGAAGGAGCCGTCGTCCATGATCCGTCCTGCAAAGTGACGATGAATTGTTCTTCATACTGCCAAACCGGGTAACGTCGCTGGTCTTGTTCCCATCGATTCCATGCATCTTGTGAAGTCGTGCGGTCTCGGAGTTGTCTCGGAGGTTCTCGTCCGAACGTCGACGTGGATGGCGTGGTCAGGCAGTGAAACAGTTTCTTGTCGTTGTGTAGACACGGTGGTAAGGAAAAACCTTTTGCGGAAATCTGGGGTTGTAAGTCGATGCCAATCGGGTTGTGTAGTCGATGCCATTCTCCATCTGTTTGCCATTCAAGGGACCAGGGTGTGAGCCGAGGTAGTCTCTCTTCGACGGTGTCCCATGGGATCGATGTCCACCACAGTCTCTTGCGGTGCATAACTCCGGAGTCTGCGGCGTCGATGATGATCGGGTCCATGCTCATCGGAGATGTGAGTTCCACGACGTTGTCTCGTACATCGGGGTGGGGTACCACATTCTCGAAGATCGTTTCGATCGGGACGCCCGTGAATCGTTGTCGAATTTGATGTTCGATGCTGACCATGTGTCTGAACAGCCATCCTGAGGTGCCGTCGGATCCTTTGGGTTGGCTTCGTAGGCCGGAGAAATCCGGGCACGGAGGACCTGCCGTGATCACCATGATGTACTTTCGGTTGTTCGTTGCATTCTCGATGTGTCTTGCGACAATCTCGATGTCGAACTGTCCGACATCGCCCAGGTGTACGGATTGGAATACTTTCGATGTGAAGCTAGCACAATCGGCGTCGATCTCCCACGCCAGGGTGAGGATGACGTTCTCGTTGATGCGTCGGAGTGCTTCGGAGGCGATCCCGATACCATCGAAGAAGGACAGGTGAACTACCGGCAAGGCGCCCACCAGCTCATGGCAAAGTGTGCAAATCCTGTCGTGTGGGTCTGTCATTCGATGGTCGGCTCCAGAGCCCATTGACTCTGGGCCGTGCTGTCCCTATTTCTTCCCAGACTTGCCGGCTTTGCCTTTCTTGCCGGCGCCTTTCGTGCCTTTCTCTCCCTTCGTGTTCCAGGGGGGTCGTTGTGATACTTGTGGAGCAGGGTTGAAGGGAATGGTCGGGGCGGGTGTCGGTGTATTAAAGGTGGATGGTGTTGATGGGTTCCAGGAAGGCATCGATGTGGTCGGCCAGGTCGGAAGAGAAGGGGGGCTCCATGGTTGTGTCGTCGGTTGCCAGGATCGCCACTGGGTCGTCGTAGTGTTCCAGGATTGTCGGTATCGACGTCCTTGTCCAGGCGGGGACCATTTCTGTTGGTATCCTTTGCCCTTGCCTTTGAAGGGTTGTTCGGAGCCTTTGCCGACTCGTGGTCGCTTGGATAATGGTTGTTGCATCACATCGTTCACTCGTGTCAAATCGTTCATGAGGTCTTCGGTGATCATCTGGAAGGTCTCGTTGGATCGCATCCGCATGGCGATATCCCAGGAGAACTCCTCCCAAAGGCTCTTGACGTTGTTAATGCGTTGTGAATGTTTGCGGACCAGTCGGATGAACCAGTCGACGTACTTATTGATAATCGTCTCGGAGGAATACTTAATGAGTATCCAGGCCCATCGGATTGCTTCGATGGCATCGATGAGCATCCACTGTCCCCTCACGTCCCACTCTTCGTTGGCCTTCTCGGTGATGTTATTGCGTTCATCGAGGACCAACTTCTTTTCGTTGGTGTCCTTCTTCCTAGTGGAGTTGATCGTATTGAAGCTCGTCCAAATTCGTTGTGACACGATCTCCCCCAAGGCTGTTGCGGTGTACATCTTGGAGTTGTGGTGTTCGTGCCACATTCGTGCAAGGACCTTCTCAGCTCCCACGAGGTTCTTCTCCGGGAATTGTCGGCGTTCTCCATCGACAGTAATGCTGTTATAGTCCTCGACGAGTTTGTTGTAGACACCCGTGGGTAGCGTCTTCGGGACGATGTCCTTGTCGGGGTGTGATGGAGTAGTAGTAGTCGGGGCAGTCGGTGCGCTCGAAGGTGACGAGGTTGTCATCGTGGAATGGTAAGCATGTCGGGCTGCTTGGGTGAGCACCATCCACTGGGCGGTGAGGGCGTCCTCGTCAGTGTCGTCGGCCAATTTGAATTCGACGCCCCCTGCCGTAGCTCCTGTCTGAAGCTTCTTGACCACATCGGCGATGCTCGCGTCGTCCTTGAGGTAAGTGCTGATAGTCGCGTGTGACTTGAGGCCAAGCTTAGCGAGGTACCTAGCGACTACGTCCGTGGCGAGGTCAATCCCTGCCAAGTCTGCAGCGGCCGCGAGTGGGCTGCTCATGTTGTCGTAGGAATCGGGCTTGGACAAAATTGCTCTGGTACAAGTAAGTGCATCGTGGTATACATTCGAATGTCAAGAGGCCGAGAACTTGTACTTTATCGTAGCAATCTGTCGGAGTGACCTAAGCGAAGATCTACCGCTGACACGTCGCCGGGGCGGAAGTCAGTCGGGGTTTAGTCTTCGTCTTCGTCGGGCTGTGCATCAGCGAAGGCTTGTGCTTCGCGTAACCTAAAGCAACGTTTACACTTCGGGCCTACGGGCTCGCGATACTCGCGGCGATGTGGTGCAAAACCGTATGGCCATCCACAGATCGTGTGCCAATGTGTATTGTCGCAGGAAGATTCGGAGACTCCTGGGAGATGAATAACTTTGGTTAAAGAGTTTACTACCCAAAATTTGGTCCTGAGTGTCTCGAGATACTGTGCCACCATCTCGCGGACCTGTTCGGGTTTGGTCGGGGTCTCAGGTCTATGAAATTCGTCTCCTCGATGTAGTGGGGACTCCTGGACGTACACCTTGATGGCGTCGCTGCCCCATCGGCCGATGAGCTGCACGGTGTCCAGAGGAAAGCCTCGTCGAGTAAGCATTTGAGACCCAGAAACTCGACAGACATGTTCGCAGAACCTGTCGAGGAGTGTTCCGTTAGGTCCCATGCGAGTCATCGAAGTCCCAGTCGCTGATATGACCGACCGGAAGATCTCGATGGTCTGATGATGGTCGAGTGGGTGTCCTTCATTGCCGGGAAAGAGCGGACCATCTCGTGGGCATCCCAGCGATCGAAGAAGGTCTAGGTGTCGTTGTAGTGCATGAAACGGGCAGAGTCGGGGTGATGTAGTGCAACAGCATGGGTGTGATCGTGTCACACACAGTCCAACGATGTCAGTCTTAGTGCATGGAAGCGTGATAAAGGCAGTGCGCCCTGCATGTGTGATCTCCACCCATGCTTGGCCCAGAGTCACCGAGGCTGCTTCGATGCCTCGTAGTAACCACCAGCAGCAGATTATCACCATGTCCACTCTGTGTCGGAGTCGTCGTGCCCATTCGTGGGGACCTTCGAATTCAGCATGTTCGGGTTGTGCTGGTAGTCGTGCGATGTCCTCGACGATGAAGGAGTCCTTGAGCTTCGTGGGACCTCGTCCTCGTTCAACAGCTCGTTCGACTTGTTGCATCTTCAGACATACTTCGGGGGGTACTGGTGTTCGGGTTTGAGCGACGTGTTCTTGTCGTGCTTGGCTGAAGATCTGTTTAGCCGACTTGTATCCCCCCGATCGGAGACTTGCCCCAATCGCGTTCACCAGCCGAACCGATAACGGGAGGGGGTCGAGGTCCCAAGCGTCGGCCAGGGTCGTCCAGAGTCTCCACCTGGAGTCTCGGGATCTTTGCGTCGTCATCGCGTAGGTATTGATGTCGAGATCCTCCAAAGATTGTTTACGTGACTCGGGTTTCGCTGCTTCAAGTGCTTTGGCTAATGATCCTCGGGTAGATGGTTGACTTCGGGGAAGGTCTCTTCTCCGCACCGGCACGACTTCGCGTGGCATCGGTCTGCGGCCAAGTGCCGACAGCAGTCGGTCGAGGTCAAGTCTGCTGGGTGCAATCTCAACGAGGACATTCTCGGAGGTCCCTCGGAGTTGGTCGGGTGTCGTAATCCCGCGTTTGGCTAGATCGGGGGCTATCGATGTAAGGTCGTGTGCTCGTAACAGAGCAAGTACATCAGAGAATGACATCGGGCGCCTCGGGCCATGTGCGGGGGCTCCTACTCTAAACGGCTACGGGTTCGGACCAGAACATCCACCGAACTGTGGGAAGTGAGTCATGGTGATGCTGTTGTCAAAGCACTTGCGGATGCTGGCACCTCTCGAGGTCGGCAATGTCTTCTTTTCTTCGAGGATGTATCGTGTCGGGCTCTGGCTTTAAGCCAGATTCGATGAGTCGGGTGTATTGCCAATCGAGCCGCGTCCCTTCCGGAGTCGCACGTCGCCGAGGCGGAAAGCGATACCAAAGAGGACGGGTCGTTGTCTAGGCACCGATCGGGGTGCCGAGGACTCGAGTTCCTCTTGCGTGTCCGATGATCGGGTCTCAGAGCACTAACATCGCCGCGGCGGAATAGTGTCTGTATCCCTCGGGATCGCGGGGCTTCAATAGGCGCTGCTCGCCTGTGCATCCCGTCGGCGTCCTTTGAGCAATTCCAAGTGGTCGGTGTCGACCTCGGTGAACGAGAGGTCGCCGACCATATACTGTCCCAGGCGCAATCGCGTGTAGGCCAAGCTCATGAATCGCAGGAAGTCGTCCTGGGTCATGATGATCGTGTCCTCCTCATCGTAGTGGTAGGTCGCGAACTGGTAAGTGGGGGGATCCGCGCTGAAGGAGTTGATGTCGTAGGACTCGAAGTGTGCTTGTGTATTGAGGGTCTCATCGGAGGGCTTGGCGGGATTGGCCGCGGTGGGAAGCAGGTCCAGCCTGTACTTCTTCGTGGTCGTGGCATTGCGGTTGGAAATTTCGAGGAAGTTCGAACTAGTCCACGCGACCGACTCGAAGTAATCGAGGGTCTGATGTTTCATCTGTTGATCTCGGAGAGCACCAGTGAGCTTGTCGCGGATGTCGCCGTCTCCGAAGTCTGCGCGGATGCCGCTCATGATCTGTTTGAGACGGCCGACCAAGGCGTCGTCGTCCTTGCGCTCCCACTCCATGAGGTGGAGCATGTAGTCACCCCCATTCGATGTAAGTCGTTGACCCGTCGGTGCTGCGGAGGATGTGTCGAAGTCCAGCGTGGTGCCATCGCCGTTGATGATGAGGGCCTTCTGGGCAGGGACGAAAGTCGGGGAATTCGTGGAGGACGCATTGTTTCGAAGTGCCCAGGGTCTGTACGCGGTCAAACACTTCGGGCAAGAATATCGTCCGTGTTGCGAAGCAATCGAGTAGTCCCAAGAGATCTGTCGAAGCCAATGGTGATTGTGTATCACCGAAGTGCACCCCTTGGATCGACAGATAAAGTGCTGGTCGATGCTGTCGGAGACTCGAAACAACCAATCGGTGAGTGGTGCCTCGTTGGTGACCATACTCCAGAATTCATCGGCGTTCCACTGAGGGTCGATGGCTCGAGCTATCGTCGTGATCTCCCACTGGGCAAAGGCTTGGAACACTCGTTGTTTCTGGGACTCGTCGAGCTTAGCGAGGTCCGCCACGAAAATGTCCGTGAGTCGTAGGATTCGAGCTCGGACTTCGCGTCTCACATTCGACTTGGACTCCCCTGGGCGCTCGCGTTCGATGTCCTCGCACATTTGCTTCCACGAAGCACTCCGCTGTCTCGCGGTTTCCTGTGTAATTCGCTTTCTGACGGAGTTCACCTTTTGACAAATGAGGTACCAGTCGGGGATGCTGATGGTGTCGCAGCGGGTCGTGTTCTTGCGGACGAAAGTCGGCTTGCGGATCCATCGGCATTTCGAGGTGTCCCAGTAGTTGTCGAAGAACACTTTGCAGTAGAAACCGTGTGTCCGTTCGATGGCGATGTGCCAACCCGGCGGCTTTGTCTCGTGGTCATCGTCGCGGTCATAAAGCTTTCGGCGATCCATCTGGTTGTAGGGAGCATCTCGAAGATTACCGCGTACCCCGACTTTGGCCGGGGAGAGGTCGGAGTGCTCCGCGTACCACACAAAGTCCTCGTTGGCTCCTGTCGCGCACTGGTAACAACATCGGTAGTGTATGTTGCGCCAGTCGTCTTCGCCATCGGGGTTGACCGAAAGGAGGTAGTAGGGGGGGAAGAGGAGGCCACAGAAAGTGCAATCGAGGGAGCCGTCGTGGAGCTTGTCGGTGTTCGGGGTGCTGAAGTACTGGAGGTACTTCTCAACACGATCGACGTCCCTCTTGTGCTGATCCTCGATCGAAGTCCCATCGCGACCAATTAGTTCGATGGGCATCCCGTTATCGTCGACTTCCTCGCCGGTCAATTGTCGCCGCCAGATGGTGGCGAGCTCGGCGTCTGATGAGTTAGGAAACTGTCGACGTAGGGATGCCATCGCGGTCTTCTCGGAAGCTCGCTTAAATGCGATTACCTCGAGGGCTCCTTGGGTGTGTTGATCGTCGTATAGTCTTCGTTGCATTTTGAGAGCACGGCCCGCATCGGTGTCTGGGTCAACACCCTCCAAGTATCGCGCGGCCGGCAGAACTGCCCCGGAGCTACTCGCGGGTGCTTGGGAGAACTGCTCGATTGGATCGGGTGCAGTCGTGGGAACCTCGGGAAACTGTTCAATCGGATCAATGTCCATCGAGGTCTGACGGTGGCTGGCCATCGCGTCGGGTGGGTCGGGAGGTTCGGGAGTACAAACAGGGCTTGAGAGGTCGAAGTCTACGGAAGCCAAGCAATCTCCAAGGAGAGAGCAGGCCCCACTACAACTAGTAGAGCCTGTGGTACACACAAGTAGTTGTACTGGGCAATGGGCTTCACTGCTTGTTCTCGTGTGGGCGTAGCGAGAGTCGAGGTAGACTATCGGGTAGAGTGGGACACGTCGCCGAGGCGGAATTCCCCCCTAGAGCCCGAAATCGAAGTGACACCGGACACTCCCGTGCGTCGCCGAGGCGGAAACGGGGTAACCATGTGAGACCGGTCGGCTTCGTGAGCATCTAGTTGAAAGATCGAGAGCCTTCTCGAAATCGTAGGATGAAGGCTGGTGGCTCTGCGGCGATGATGGGTCGCATTCTCTCGTGTTGGGCGAAAGCACTCCGCATCGCCGGAGCTAGCATGTTCGAAGTACACGAGATGATCGCAGATGCTTGTTCGCGAAAGAAGGTCGTCATCGGCTCGAAGTTCGGCATCTGTGTCGCAAACAGGTTGAGGTTGTGGGCTGCGTGGCACCACATTCGAAGTCGGTGCATGCGGTACTCCACCGATGTATGACTCAAGTCGGAGAGGGACGCCGTCATGCTATGCCAGACCATCGAGTAGATCAGTGTAGTCCGGGGGTCGACGAAGTTGTTCGGGACACCCAAGAACAAGACCCTCTCCTGGAGAGTGTCGTCCTGTGGGGTATGAATCGGGAGGTCGATGTACAGCCCGAACTGTGTCAGATAGCTCCCGAAGGTCGGGCATCGGAGAACCTGTTCGAGGTAAATGACGCCGTCATATGTGATTTCCCATGGGGAATCGAAGGCAAAGGACGAGTATGGGTGGTTGCCTGGAGGAAGCATCGCGACATTGTGTCCGCCCACCGGTGTCATCGCCTGTAAGTTCGGGGACATCATCGGGAAGTTGTCGAAGTGTCTCAAAGTCTGGAATCCGAACACAGGTTCGTGTGATGTCGATGGATTGGATCGGACATCGTCGATCGACGTCCTGCCCTTGTCAACCACCTGTGTGTCGAGCCACTGTACTCGGAATCTCTCGAGGCAGGACTGTCGAGGTGGCTGTGGCTGAATCGCGGTCGGTACACCCGTGTATGGACTCTGCATTGATGTCGCGACCGTCGAGGAGGATGCAGCTCCAGCCTGGGTCGTGTTCGGTGTCAGGACCTGTCTAGGGTCTGGTCGTGACAGGTCCACAGCTGGGTGGACCGTAAACCTCGGAGGAGCCACTTTGGGCATAGCCTTCGTCTGTGCCCCCACAATGGTCGTGGTAGTCGGTGTGCCGAAGGCTGGGTTGATCCACTCGGAGTCACTCGGGTTGTTGGTCGTAGTAGTTGTGGCTGGGTTCTTCGGCTGTGTTACCTGGGTACTCATCGGAGTCGTGGTCGGAGGTGTAGCCGGAGCTGCCATCTGGGGAGTCGGTGGTTCCGTGGTATCGTCGTCCGGATGCCAAGGAAGGGGACACCGGTCGAGTCTGTTGTGTGGTAGTATTAGGTGTTGCTGTCGGAGTCGGAGCCGGGGTGGAGGCTGTGATCTCATCCGGGACCTCGACGATTACCGGCGTGTTGTCGAGCCATCGTTTAGCCGGTGATTGCGATCGTCGAGGGAATCTCGCCGGTGACAATGGTCGATTTGAACCGCGAGCTCGGGTAGATCGACCGAAGCTAGGGGCATCGGAGTCTGTGTCCGTGCCCAGCTGGAAGAATGGTCGCCTCGGCGTAGTGCTCGGAGGTGCTGTCGAAGGTGCCGCCGATTGTGTTGGGTTCGTAGGAGCAGTCGACGGTGTAGCTGCCGGAGGGAATCGCGATCCCGAGGAGGGAAAAATATTCCCTCGTGGTGTGATCGGAGGCTGTCCCCATGTCGCTGGGGGTCGAGAGTCATCGCGTGCTCGCCGGGGAGATCGTCCTCGATGATTGCCCTCTGCCATATCTTGTCGGAGTCTGGCCGCAGCGTCGGATTTGTCCCATGCTTCGAAGTCGTAGTACTTGGAGAAGTTGGTGCCGAAGTTGAATTTGCGCATCTCGGTGTGGCGAAAGGTAGCCATCGTGTCCATGATCCACTCCTTTGCCTGTTCTCGAGTCACTTGCTCGAGGAAGGCGCCTCGTGATGAGTAGTGGTACGGAGGCTCACCGCGTCGGAGTTGTCGTTGTAGGACAACAGCTCGTCGCATGGCATCATCGAAAGTAAGTCCGTGTTGGTTCCAACATGTGTTGTGATACTCGCAGCATCCCTGGAACCATTTATGGCAGATTAGATTCGGCACCACCCATTTCTTGTTCAGGAAGTCGGGGTGTAGGTGCACACAGTTCTGCATGTTGCAGTTCTTGTTATCGAGGATTCGGGGGCAAATCTGTCGTTTGATCGAGGACAGAGGTACTCGGGCTTCGTCGTGGACTCTTTCGGGGAACTCAGTGAGCATAGAACTCGGCACAGGTGCAGTGAACTTCTGCGTCGAGCCCTCGCAAAGAAAATCGAACCAAGAGTCAGATCGAGGGACTGCCATGGCTTCGAAGTAACTAATCCAAATCGATGGATGTCGTGTTAGAGGGCTTGAGGCGCCCTTCGAAGTTTCTCTTTCGAGCTGTAGAGGCAGCGGGTTCGGGATTATGAAGTTCGATGCCAAAATCATCACGAAAAATGTCTGCCAAATGCTGATTATGCAACTCTGTCTCGTGTGCAAGGAGAGCAGCATCAGTCTCCGCTGGAAGGGGTGCATGATCGGAGTCAGGGTGTAGGGAAGCCTCGACGATCTCGAAGGGCACCGTCAGCGGCTCCGCGGACTCGTCGCGGTTGGTAATGTGCAGGTACAGGAAGGCCTCGAGATTGGGCGGCTTCAACAAAGTCGCCGCCAAATTGACAATGTCGTTCGCCGTCTGACAATAGGCGATCTGGTCGATGGCCTTCCGTATTTGTCGGGATTGTCGTTTGTTCCAAGCTCCCCACGTCACATCCTCGGGTTTCTCGATTTGAAAATCTTCGAGAACTTGCTCGCGGCTGAATTCCTCGAGCGATTCCTTCAAACTGTCAACAACTGACAGAGAAACCGTAGTGCTCGAAGTACTGGCCGCCAGCAGCGGTCGTAGTAGAACTCGGGGTACTGGCCGCCCGGAGCGGCTATGACCGAGGAGTGATCCGAGGGGACTGAAACAAAATTTCTCAAGCTGGAACAGCTTTTCGCCAAAATGGCCACGGAGTGTACAATCATTCGAATTGAATCGGTGAGTCTATCCCCTGACCGATTCGGTGATCAAGTGAGATAATATGTTGTCACTTCGCACAAACAAGTGTGTGCTACACTACATCACATTGCATTACATTACACTACATTGCATTGCATTATGCCACACCACCTTACCGTACCTTATACAAGTACATTACATAGTTGCGTGCCTACAAGCACAACGCATGCATCGTGCATGCATACGCGCGCACATACAGATACACATACATACACACACACACACACACACACACACACGCCCCTTACACACATGTTTCCTCCCCCTCCCCCCCTCCTTTTTCGGCAGCACAATAGACCTTCGGTTGGATCATCCGGACGTGGTATGGTCCACCGAGTGGTGGCGCCAGCCCCTGTAGTTAGCCAATCGAAAAGGACCCTGGGGTCCAGGAACTGCGATGATGGACCGAGCTTGGCTATATGTCCCGAAAAAGGAGTGACTCATGCAGCTTCGATCCCGGGAACAAATCGCTGAAGGATTTGCCCTTCAGGGGCGAGACGTGACACACTGCGAGGTCCGGGACCAGGCCTGGCTACACCGCCTGCAGGAGACCGTAGGTCTTCCTCCACGTTGACTGTGTTCAGTACATGCAATGGCATGTTGTTGGGGATGGGGGTGACTCCGGCCGCAGAGAAACTGTCTGCATCTTGGATTGGGGGCAGCCGTGGTCAATGCCGAATGTGAGGATCTGTGGTCCGCCGCTTCATCCGAAGTTGGCCTCGAGGAGGAGCTTCCTTTTTCCTATTCCTGAAAGGGGAGGTAGAGCAAGTGCCGGCATTTTGAACCGAGTCGACAGCTTGGCACGCCTGCGAAGGAAGCTGCGCTGTCACTCTTGAGCATGAATACCCGACGAAGACAGATCACTGACGATCCGCAGTATACTTGGGATGTCCAGCACGCCCACGACGTTCCACGCTCAGAAATTCTTCTGCCTGGTCTCGCATAGCGCGTTTCAACTTGTTCAAGGCAATCCAAGGTCAAACTACCTTCACTGGTGCTCTGAAAGCTATCGAAGAGTCCTGCTCATAAAGAGCAATCCCAACACTTCCGCAGGCAAAACCTCTGCATCACGTCTTCTGACGATAGAAGCATCACTCTTCGGCACCAATGTCTCGACGACGACAGCCTGGCGGACCACTGTTGATCTGTAGCAGCTAACCGCAAAGCCCGTTTTTTCCAGCCCGTCAATAGAAACAAACCAGCAAAGGCTCCGTCCGACCCTAAAGGGTTTTCAGAAACACCTCCTCCAGCATCAGATGTCACAGATGCAAAAACTCTGCCACTCGGGAACAGCTCTACTGCATGGGCACCTGCTGTACAAACTTAGACATTGAAGCTGGTCCTTTCCAGGATTTCCTGTTGACCGAGACGAGACGCGATTTCAATTTGCTATGTCTGCTATGTTTCGAGACACAAACAGCTACCGCGCATGCAAGCCATGTTGCACACCAAAGTGCTGTGAACGCATCCGTGGCTCACAAGAGGACATTACGGGATTCCGCGGGAGGTAGCTTGAGAGTGTGTCTGTGAGTATGTATGTATATACACACTCATAGATGTGTATGCACATAATGTGTATGTGTCCATGCCTGTAGGCTCAACACAAACTATGTATGAATGCATGTATGTTTGTGTTTTTTGCTAAAAGGCATAAGCATTTACATGTTTGCGTGTTCGCAGCTCTCAGCCACGAACTGATCGGCGCCAGACCCCAGTCCTCGGAGCACAGCTTCGTGCTAGGGAAGTAGTTCGGGCTTGATTCGGGTTTCGGGGGCACATAGTCGGCGCATACAAATTGCACCACAGGGTTCTGCTGATTGGTCTGTAAGTTGCAGCTGAGCATCCAAGTGGACAACTGGAGCTGAATCTATCAAGGCACATGCCTGATTCTTCAACCTGCGAGCAATAGCTGTCTGGCTGTCTCTCACTTCTCCATGGGTTGGTAAGTCTAGTCCGGGCAGGCACATGTGTGCCGTGAATGTTTTAGATTCTGGACGTATGTACATACAGTTGATTGTCGAAGCTGCTCCACAGCGTCAACTTCGCGCTTGGGATCTGCCACTACAGCCAGGCATGATCTTATTGCCAAGGCTTTCCTTTGCAACCGGCCGCCTCTTGGATGCATATTTGCACCACCTGAGCGACTGAGGGAGTCTTCGAAAGGCAAAAGGCAGCTAACACAACAGGACGGAACTCCTCTCCAAGGGCTGGGGGCTGGGCATCATGTCCAATCCCCAGTCCGATTTGTCTTGGATGCATGAGCGGCAATCCCGAAGAACAAGCTGTAGCCTGGCGTGTTAAGGGGATACAAAGGCGCAAAGACTCAACAGTAGCCCCAGCCTTCCGAGAACACGAGACATTCAGTTCAAGGCAGCTGGATGCGGTGCAGCTTGGTCCCGGGCACTTCCGATTTGAGAAGCGGCGCAGTGAGCTCCACGAAGTCCGTGTGCCGGAAATCACATCCTGCGCATTTGACGAACGTTGTGAGCTTTCTGGCCTGCTCGATGGCAGCTATTCGCACTCTGCTGTAACAACCTGTAACATTTACTACATTACACGTGCTGTTCGTGCTCTTGCAAATAAGGGCAGATGTGTAAACAGACATGAGCACCGGGCCGCTAAGACATCCAGGCCCATGCGGCGTGGCATCACGTAAGCCGCGGATTGTGGGGGGGGGGCAACAAAGTGCGGCACAGTTAACTAGTAACTAGTGTGGAAAGCATCACGAAAACAACGCCACACCTCCAGCCAAACTAGGACCTGAGGCCGGCGACTGACCCCAAAGCACACTTTGTACAGATTGCTTGAAATTCTCCTAGATCAGGACTTTGGATGACATTCGGACCTTGGTGGAGGTTTGAGGCCAAGGGTCAACTCACGCCCAGCCTTTGCACTAAGCTGCAGGCCGCTGATCTGCTGGGCATGTCTGCGGCTGCCTCTTGAAGGAGCATGGCCTGCACGGAGCTTCATGCACTCCTCGTTTGGGCCGCGTCTGACGTCGGTCGCAACTGCTAGTAACGACATAGGCGCTGAAGCTGCGACCTTCCCGGCGGACCACAGCGCTGTGCTCCTGGAATAAGAAGTGTCGCATGAGTTGCAGTCTTTGCTAAACCGTGCCTGTGCACCCTCGGGAGCGGTTCCGGCCGTTCGAGCAAGTCTTTTGGGGTGCAAATGCCGCGGCATGCCATGCGCTGTGCCAGCCTGGAGCAGCAAAGGCACCAAAGGCTTACCGTCGGCTTGGACCTGAACTCCAGAGACTCAATTCAGTTACAAGAGACGGGTGGAATAGGGCTCCAACGATTAGAGGTATTGTCAGGATATTGTCAGCCGTTGAGGAGCCGGCGAATGTCGGGCCGACGATGGGAGAGCGGCTGAGCCGGGCCATCTCCAAGAAATGAGGGAGGTCTGCCTTCCGTGGTTAGGCCAAGCTTTTCAGAGCTACCAGTACGGCAACTGTCAAGCTCGGAAGTCATAACTGGTCGTGTGCCGGGAATGGGGAAATCCCTTTGTCGACATCGGTTACCGGCAAGTCAGTTCAGTAATTCAGGCTTCACCATCTGCATGCAAACCGCCCACTGCCCAATATACTCTCCAAGCCAGGGAAACTCAGCAGCCACATCTCCCAAACCACATCAAAGCAAGCGAACAACTGTGGGGCATTTTCCGGTGAATCATCCTACCAGTGAACTAGTGTGAAAGGCAACTATAAGTATGTCTGTCTAGGAACGATACCTCTCCAGAGCCATGTGTATGGGAGCCTCCAATTTGGTTCTGTTGTCGGCCAATTTTCCGCTGAAGCATGCTTATCATGCTGCTCGGTGATTATGTGAAACTCAAGTAACCCCCCCCCCCCCGCCCCTCCCCTCCTCTAGTGCAACGGCCCCGACTCAAAGTGCTTCCCCCGAGTACTGCCGGCCGTGGAAGCCTCAACAACTTCATTAGCTGCGAGAGTCTGGTGCATGTGCCGCCGGCTCAGACCTGTGCGGATGTGATGGCCTGTGGCCTGCACGAGCTCGTGTATGGTAGATGGCCGATCGCGATGCTAGCAATTCGGTAAATTCCTTCGCCCCCCCAAGTAATTACGGATGCATGCAAAAGGCTCCGGTCACGACTTTCACTTCTCACGGTACGATCTTACTGAAATTTGAGGCACGTTCTGTTTGATGTCTCGGCCAGCCTTTGACAGGTCAATATCACTGTCCAGGGCCCAAATGAACTCGTAGCGCTTCTCCCAAAGTCCGTCCTGGCCAAAAGCTCGCCAAGCCAGCAAACGGAAGCTCAAGCCCCTGAGGCGACTCTGACGCTGAAGAGTTTGCAGCGGCTTTGCAACTACTGGCCACATTGTGCCTCAGTTGAACTCACGCCCTAAGCCTGAGCCACCCCCAGCCCCAATGGAAATATGGGCATACAGTACGATGGCAAACGCTTTTCATGGGTTGAGTGCGAGTTGGGTTGGAACATGGTCCTTGTTATCTCAAGCGCCCTTTGCGGACACTTCTTTCGGGGGTGGGTTTCCTCAACAGGAGTTCAGGATCTGCTTCAGGTGCTCTAAGTACAGCCTCAGCTTCCGCCCCTCCCAAAGCCGCACGGCCTTGTAAGCCTTCCTTGGATGATGCAGCGCTGCAGTCAAAGTCAAGAGGCTCCGCTAGCGTCGGGACTTCAGGTAAGCATCTGCATGAGACGGAACTTGTAGCCTTTGTCAACCAGAGATTCCGAAACATGCTCCTGGTACCTAGCAGAGGGTGTGTGTTTTGCCGGAGGAACTGCTGAAGTCTGGAGGGCGCACCAGGTGTGATCCCAGTCGTTCTGAGAACCACGGTAGTGTGCCAGGATGACCTGGACAGGAATTGGGTTTGAAGATTCTTTTCAATCTAGCCAACAAGATACGATTGTCCACATACCCAAGAACCTGCCCCTGTCTGGCTTCGATTCGAGCTCAACAACAACCGGTCCACACAATCCTTCGCATTTCGCCACGGTAGTTCGTGAGGTCAGCGCGTCGTGTGGAATTCCAGCATCTTCTACCTCGGCGCAGAATGTTTGCCGAGGTTTAAGTTTAAACTGAGCATTCATGGTAAGAGTCCTACTATAGGTCTTTTGCCGACCGAACTCAGCATGAATTAGTGCTGGTCGAGTTGCGTGGCGGACATTTTGCTTCACCATGTCCTACAACCAAGGCAAGAAAGCAGCACTGCATTTCTAGTCAAAGCTAACACAGCCAACAGCTCTCCTGCGTCCTCTTGCTGCTATCTACAGCCCAGAACAGGAGTAGTCTTGCGTGAGAAAGTCGGAGACCTCGTGGAGTCAGTACCGAAGTTCATAAAGCAAGGCCGTCGCCGCACTGTCGGTAAGCTGAATCCCACACATACGGCGAAGACCAGGATGCGAAATATACCTTTTCGCATAGCATGGTAGGCATGGATGGCATGCCATGGTATGGCATGGGTCCTGCTGCTGTTGGTCTCTGCCTTTTCTGAAATGCATGCACCGCAAGCGACCGGTGCAGTATCTACAGTACATGATTTTGATGAGCTGTGTTGAAGCCCACCTCCGCGGGCCACAGATAGCTACTTGAGCTTAAGTCATCATGTATACGTGCTACAAGTATGAGAACTTTGCCGCGGCAAGTCGTGGATTGTGAACCGAACCCTGCCGCACCAGGCTGGGGGGCGATGGGAGCCGGGGCTGGGCCTTCGGGGCTGGCCAGTGGCTCCTTTGAGGGCCCCAGTGTCTTGGTTTGAATTGCAGATTCGTGCTCTTTTTCAATGCTGGACGCTTTTCGAAGCTGTGGCTTAGGCCTCAAGCAAAGATGGACTTCCTCCCTCAGCTGAGCTTCAAGGGCAAGCACGTAGTAGTCGTAGTACAGTAGTGGTACTGACGATAGTGAGAGAGCAACAGTAACAAGGATTCCATCAAACCGAGCGGTGGATCATAAACTCATCTCGTGGGTGTCGATTAGGGCATCGGTGTCGATTGGGTACCGAGCGGGGCATCGATTGCCTAGCCACACATCACACGGAAAATTTGGGCACCCATGGCGGCGGCAGCAATGAATGCCACAACACATGATCTTCGTTGATCGTATCGCTTTTGGGACTGTCCTGTCGCTTTTTGAGAGTTTTGGCCAAATCCGCCATTCCAGCCATTCCAAGATCACCCTACCCTTAACATAGTTATACTCGTTCAACAGAGCAACGGGAATAGCGCTACAACTCAGCATGACTGATGTTGATTGCAAAAAGCACAAGAAGAACAGAGGTGTCGATCCGCGGGCCGAGATGCTTTCGCTGGCCATGATACGAAACTCGGACGAATCCGAGGAAGGCACGGACTTAGCACCTCAGCGATTTGAGATACACAGGCCAGCACGCAGCTCCAAGATCCGTTCAGGCGACCTATTCCCGTGTATGGAAGCGTTGCAAGTCCAAGTCGTAAGCCTCTTGCCGCACAAAGCTGCCCCTTGAGTGCGCCCCTTCTCTGGCGCAGCTTGAGGTATCACAGCAGCGGTCCAAAATCGAATTAATTGCAAACACAGAGATTGCCCAGCCCTGGCCTATAACGAATGTGATTTAACATGGGTCAGCGGTTTGGCCTTCGATGAGCACTCTATTTCGGTGTCCTCCAAAGACTTCTACGACCTTCAATAGCTCCGTTTCGGTTGCGAGGATAACGGCCCTCTACTTTACCTTGCCTCAACATCCAGTGCCGACAAGAAGTCCGCTGCAACTTGCGCACCTTTTGTCCAACATTTCTCTGCACCTGTCCCTCAGCTTCTGCACATGCAGCAGTGCTTTCCTTTGAATTGAGCCTGACATCGCACTTGCGGTACTTATCCATGCTGAATGTGCTTCAGCTGACGGGCATCCACTAGGCAACCTGACATACGAGCGGCCTGTGAAACAGCAGGCCATGCATCCAGCATGGCCTCCTCCACCTCACAACGCGAAAAACGCAGCTGCCATCCTCTCACATGAGGGTCTTCACCTCGTCCTCAAGCTTGTAAGGCCATGAAGGGGCGGCGCACATGTTCGAATCCCGACTGGCTCGGTGAGTGTTGGAGTGCAAGCGGTCCGTCCTCATTCCCATCCTCCGGCTTGTCTGGGACCTCGGGTGGTGGGGATGGCGGAGCCGCAGATTCCTGGCACCAGGACTGTTGAGTCCTTACACATCTGAGCCCTCAGAGTCAGAGCACTCCTTCGGAGCTTCACCGGCTTCGGAGACTTTCTCCGCTACGGCCTTTCTCAAAAACACTCTGACTCTCGAGCCTATCATGCTACCTGCAGTGCGTCAGCGATTCTGTGCAGACCTTCAGGTCGGAGGCATCCGAAAGCTGGATCACCTCAGCCACCAGAACGTCTGTCTTGGAAAGGCATGCCTGCAACGACTTGCTGCCTGATCAATGAGGCCGTAGTCTTTTGCCTTTCGATGCTTGTTGCCACATGCTGAAGAAGCATACCATGCACAACCATCGAAGCCCAGCGAGGTCAATCGCCGGACCTGCTCTGCCGACATGAAATTGTCCCGCATGAGGTCTGCTCTGATTGTGTCCTGGTCTTTGCCTGTCCTTGGTGTCTCAATGGCTGCCCGGGCTCGCAACAGACAGGTACGGAGTCTCTGTCTCTCCCCAAGCACTTGCAGCAATGTTGAATCTAGGACCCGGGCACCCGGGAATACATCCTGAGAGGCACACCGAGACACTACTTGCACACAAAGCCGGAGACGGAAAGCGAGAGACCGATAGATACGCAAATAGTTGGAGGAGCAGAGAATGTTTGTCTGAGAGCATCCACATGACACACTTCACTGAGACCTCTCCTCACGATGTTCTCGTGAATTTGCAGAATCTGCTGTGCTTCGACCTGCAGCCACGCCGCAAAAACAACCCGAAACATGGAGGTCCTACTCGAGCTTCTGCCAACAGTAAACGCCTTTCATGGTTCGATGAGACCCGGGAAAAAGCTTAGTGGCCAGGGCATGCAGCAATCAGCCCGCAGGGCACAGCTCCGTTGACTCCTATACAATCGAGGTGTGCATGTGCGCCTTGATGTCCTCTGCTTGGCCTTGCGCTCCACCCATCGCTTGGTGGATCATGATCTCGGCGACCAGTTCGACAAATGGACAACTGCTGTTGTCACTCGGATGCAGCTGCTGGGTGCTTGCTGTAAAGCTATGTACTACATACAAGGGCTGGTACTGGTGCTGTTGTGTTGGTAGCACTACGAAGTCCCACTGCCAATATGACGACATCGACGACTACTGAAACTGCTAATTACTGCTACTATAGTTTACTACTGCTGCTGCTGCTGCTGCTGCTTGCACTATCATTGCTAAAGCTCTCGGAGAGGAAGAACGATCAAGCTCCCCGCCCGACTGTGAGGCAGCGCAATGCCTTGGACGGTCTTGGAACTTATTCCTCGTTCTTCTCTCTTCCGTGCCAGCTCTGTCAATGGAGAAGGTTGAAAAGCCCGGCGCACGCTCTTGCAGAAGCTGCAGCTTTCCTACCGCTGTTTCTGGTCGAAATTTAACTAGGTCACGTTTGCCCTTCTCGCCCGCGGCGAGCAGGAAAGAGGCCATGGATGCTGCAAGGCCTGGGACGGTTCGGTTGAAAGAAGCAGCCTGGCGAGCAGGGAACTTCAACTGAGGATGCTTTCCATGGCACTGTGCGTGTATCTGCATGTGAAAACTTGGGCTCGCACCAACGTTGATTGTGATCACAGGGGACTTGATATGCCTGTTTCAATCGAGACTGCGCAACACAAAGGGTCTCTGCAAGGGTCCTGAGATCTCTGACAAGCAGAACAGCACCTCTAGGATGGCTGAGTTCTGCACTGCATAGTGTCGTAGATGGACAGGCCAGCAATCACAGATCCGCCCGCGCTGTTGATGTACAAGTATATGGGCTTGTTGTTGTCCTGTACCACAGCAAGCGTATTTGCTTGTACTAGCATCATCGCGTGCTGCAGTGTCTCTAAACCGTCGCTCAAACCGTTCGAGAGATTCTGCAGCCTCGGAATCCAAATACAGCCTGAGATGACAGGGGTGCCATCACACACTCGCGGGAACATCGCAAGCAAGAGCTGATGTGCGGCTCGAGGCACAAAACTCCGATGACCTCGTTTGCCAACTTGTCATCGATTTCCTTGCCAATGAAAATAATTCCTGGCAGGGAAAGGGAAGAGAGGCAATAGTGCACACTGGCCAAGGGCATACGTGACTCAAGGCGTTGACGGAATTGGATGCAAGATGCCGGGAAGGCTTTCTCGATACAGCCGGTTGTAGATGTCAACCTGAGACCGCTCACGATCCCCCCAAGGCAGACTTCGGACCGCCGACGATGGCCGACCGCTGCGGTTCCGAAGCTCTTGGAGCAGGACCCATTCCGCATTCGGTGCTCCCGGGACCCGGTAGGCCACCTCCAAACGCACAGCACGTGCACCGAGGATAAGACTGGCCGGAGACCGAGAGAAATACCGCAAATGCAGGTCTCGTCATTTCTCCGCCGGCGCACTGCACAAACGAACATTCTCAGCCGAGGTACCTGATCAGAAACCACTGGGAATTGTCTGGAAAAAGCAATGAACGACTTGCGACGGGAACGGGATTCCAAGATCTTTGGCTGCACTTTGCAGTTGGGCTACCACCAGAACGTCCAGTCCATTCCGAGAAACACCCGTTGTCCGTCCCGTCGGTGTTCATGCACGGCACGAACCACTCCTGCGAGCAAGCTCAGGATCTGTGTTCTCCTCGGGCCCTTCTGCACGCAGCATACCTGAATGCAAGCTGCACACATCGTCCTGGCCACTGCGGTGAAAAGTCATGTCCAGCAACGAGTGCTCCTGAAAAACAACCGCTTGACGTCAGCGATTCAATTGCGCAGTGCACCGGCTGCAGAATCTGTGAACCTGCACCAGATAGCTTTGGTAGCCAGATCTGCAGGTCCGAGTCAACGCACTCGTAGAGGTGGCAGCCGTCCACAAAAATAGCCTAACAGAGACGCATATAGGGGCTTACACAACTCTCACAGCGCCCGACAGCTGGGGCGGCAGCATCTATGCTGCCGTCAGGAATGCTCCTGCGCAGGGCTCGTCTTCCAGCAAATTATCTTGCACCGCTGCAGATCACGCACGTCGGCATTTTGAATGGATGGCACGACATGGCACGACCATCGTGGCAGGCTGAAGGCACGCCCTCTCCTGGCTGCTACATCGGATGTGACCGGCAGAAGTTGGGCTCGATCTTTGTAGTTCTCGTAAATGGAAGCGGCCTAGCAGCCAGCATGTGATTTCAATCGACAGAAGGTCTCTCCAGACAAGCTCGCAGGATTGGTCATGACAGTGCCCAACCCGCTGGAGCCTGTGAGAGAGCAAAGTCTGGATCCATCGTCTCTGAGAAGTCCCCAGGAAACGTTCCATCTGTCCCAATGTATGGGTCAATGCCTGCACGGCAGCATCAGAAAGCAAAGTGTTGCAAAGACTCGGAGTCATTGCGGTGCAAGTTGCCCAGCAGAGTCACGAAAGGAAGCTTCTCCAGCAGGAACTTGGACCTAGGAACATGACAGCGCCAGCCAGTAGTCTCGGAATGAACAGGGGTTGCCTCAGTTGTTCACCGATTCGCGATGCATAATGACATCATGCTTGGCCCTCGGCAAACTTCCTTTGAAGACACCGATCTCCACAACACGGATCTGCTCACCTCCACGGCTTTGGTGAAGTTTTTTCCTTGCAGTCGCAATAAAATTCCCTGTATAAGCAAGCGATCGCTTCTGCTGGCCGCCGGCCCATCCAGCAAGCTTATGCATCCTCTGTTCTCAAGCTGGCCGGGGCTCAGCAGATTCTGCAGGATGTCCTTCAAGAGCGAGCCACTTTGGACTTTGCAAACACGCTTCTGTCGGTGGGAGGTGTGCAGGAGCACCAAACAGGCCACCTGACGCTGGCTGCCCTCGTTCACGAGTCCATACGCTGGCGCCCTGAGGCTCGGCGAGCAATCGCCTGATTACCTACAGACCGGCTGTGCTTGATGGCCCTTGCCTTGACATACCTCCAACGAGGGAGTGCGCAGCATGGGCGTCGTTGGCACCCAGTTCCTCCCACCGTTCAGACGGTCCCCAGGCGGTGTGGACCACGCGTCCCTGGCAAACCCATAACCGCATGTCGACTCGCAAAAAACATCCGTCAAGAGCAACGCTGTTGCAAAGCAGGCCTCGCGAAGAGAGTCTTGAAGCCAGAGGAAGTGGGTGTCTCGCCAGACCTTGCACTGCCAAAAGAGCAATACTTCAGCAACCCTTGCCGAACGCCTGGCCTGGCAGTATGTCAGTGTAAATGTGTAAATCAGGTACATGCGAGAACCTCTGCCTCACGCCGTCACGCACCCTCTAGGACATGTGGATCTACTTTTTTGATTGCTTGACAGATAACCTTCCAGTGGCCTAGGTTCGGCCAAATGTGTATCTTTGCTGGTATGTCTCCGTGCGACATTTTTGCTGTCCCAGGTGCCATCCAGTTGGAGTGTTCAAATGCTTTGCGGCCGAAGGCCAGCAATCTGGACACGACCTCTGCGAATATCAGATCCGACTGGTTCATGCGCTCAACCGCTTGCCTGGACACTTACAACTTATAGTGCATGGGACCCGTTGTCGCTGACTTGCAGCTCAGCCGGATCTACAAACCCTGAGCAGCAGACTTGACGTGTGTGGCCTTGTGCTTGAAGAGGCTGTACCAAGTCCGCGCGGAGGTGCCTCAGCTTGTCACCTCTGCTGGGATGCAGGACCAGGCATGCAATGGCTTTTGCATGTCGCACAAAGCTGTGTGCCCCGGATGCGCTCGGAGCTACGAGTATCAGCCAGCTGAGATTAGATCAGCGAGGACAAGTCGGAATGCGGCGGAGTCGCCCATCAGCAAACCTGTAGGTGCAGCGTCTTGCAGCTCCAGCTCCTTCGAGAGGAGGGTCTCCACAAGCTGGAGAACCTCATCCGCCATGGCCTTCAGAAGACGAAGACGCAGGGAACAAGAATCTCCTTTTCCTTCACAGCCCATGCCGGCATGCCGGATCATGCCAGCCTCATGAGTCTCTTCCGCAACGTCTCCGAACAAGCCGCTGCAGAGAGCAAGGTGCCGCAAGGCGAGCACCATCATTTCCCAAGCAATGCTGTTCAAGACCTGTCATGTCAAGTCGATACCGAGTGCTCAAGTTTTCGCCTCGACTTCAGACACAACGTGGTGTGCTGCAGTGTGCTCGGGGAGCCTCGCAGCTCACCGAAGTCAAATTTATGTTTGGAGTCTCCCAACAGACTCGGCGGGTGTTGTTAGCGTAGCCAAACTGAGAGCCCAGACCACGCATGATACCTGGGGTCGGTGAACGCATCTCGCTTCAGGAGCATCGCTCGTGGGATCTCCTCAAACTGCGACCCAGGGGCCAAAGCAGGTGGGTGTTTGCTGCTCCGCATCCATCTCTTCACTCGGATCGCTTCCGAGGCCGAAGGCTTCCAGCAGCTCCGAAGCGCAGAGGTCCAGGACCTCACCAGTAAAAGCAACTCGTCGCGTGAATGGTCTTGAGTCTCGATTCTTCCGAGAGCTTCATCAACTGCTGGCCTCCTGACTCGCGCGAGACCCAAGTAATCCGAACTCGCAAGCATCCTGAAGATCACCGCGCTCACATGTCAGGTGAATCGGAGGAGCTTGGCTGTTCCATGTGTGTCCTGTCCAACAGCACCTCGCGCATGAATCGCCAAGGACAGCGCGGCGACAGCAATGATCATCAATTGTCAGCAGTCTGGCTTCTGGCTTAGCAGCTCTCTTACTGGTCGCTCGAGCAGGGAGCTTTCGTGGGCCTTAAACG